>JAGDYQ010000068.1:2287776-2334095 GCA_021962125.1 Bulinus truncatus
GAAAAGCCAAAAAAAAAATTGGTTAAAGAATAGCCAAAAAAAATTGGTTAAAGAATAGCCAAAAAAGATTGGTTAAAGAATAGCCAAAAGAAATATTGGTTAAAGAATAGCCAAAAAAAATTGGTTAAAGAATAGCCAAATAAATTGGTTACAGAATAGCCAAAAAAAAATTGGTTAAAGAATAGCCAAATAAATTGGTTACAGAAAAGCCAAAAAAAAATTGGTTAAAGAATAGCCCAAAGTCATTCGAGAATTACCCTATTGTATGTGTACATCTATGCATGTAACAATAAATAAAATAATTGTTTAAATAGCAGTGAGCGTCACACAAGTCTTAAAGAAATTGTGTTCAAGTCAAAGATTGATTTTATTGTATAATGCAAGCTTAAGAAAATAAATATTTTCAAAATTAATTTTTGAATTATGACTAAAATGAATTAAAACTTACTTGACTGTCTCTGTTCCCCCATTTGAACTGTGGATTAAAAGCAAAAAATAATTTTTTTAAATTCAGCCATTTTTTTTTTAATTTACAAAAGCATTCATTTATTAAAAATTAGTAAATTGAACAATAATTATTTGTCAGGTCTTTGGTTTTTATATTATATCTCAAGAGTAGTTACCACTTTCAGTGTAATTAGTTTGGTTAATCAAATCATGATATATATATATGTCAGTGTTTATTTTGTTCTATGAAATACCCGTATTTAAGAAGACAATTGAAATCATTTTTCTGATTTTTTTTTTCTTTTAATTTTGTACATTATTTTTAAAACATTTTTTTTTATTTCTTTTTTAACAGTCTTGTTTATTTTAATGCTGCTGCATAAATACATCATTATAGTGGTTCTCTAACCGCTGTCCCAATGGCCTCTGTTGACATTGAATATTATGAAGGAGTAAGCCACTTGGAAAATTAGTGCCAAGTACTGAAAAATTAATTGAAATGTTTGTAAGCCATATTTAAAAAAAAAAAATGTGTGTCAAGTCTGAGAGCCACAACTTTTATCAGAAGCTGCAAAGGGCCACACATAAAAACACGGGACTCCCTGTAGGGCCACTAATGCCGGGGACTCCCTGTAGGGCCACTAATGCCGGGGACTCCCTGTAGGGCCACTAATGCCGGGGACTCCCTGTAGGGCCACTAATGCCGGGGACTCCCTGTAGGGCCACTAATGCCAGGGACTCCCTGTAGGGCCACTAATGCCGGAGACTCCCTGTAGGGCCACTAATGCCGGGGACTCCCTGTAGGGCCACTAATGCCGGGGACTCCCTGTAGGGCCACTAATGCCGGGGACTCCCTATTTAAGGCTTTAATTTCGAAGTTACCTTAAATGTCGTAGTGACTTGGCAGCAGGGAAGGAGTTCAGTAGGGCCCCCCACTGCTGTCAAATATTATTGGGAGGGGGGGCCTCAAGATTTGCAAAGGGGCGACATGGACACAGCAGCGTAGGAAGGGTACTGCGAGTTGTGATACAGCACAGGACGTCCAACTATGAAGGACTCTGTTAAATACTGGTGCACTTTTCAAAACTAGGGGGGGGGGGAATTTAACTCGCATCGGGCGCCACAATGGCTAAATACGGCTTTGCAAAGACAACGTATTTTGCCTGGGGTGCCCGCACATGTTTCCTTTCGCCTTGGGCTTCCAAAAAAAAAAAACAGGTCAAAAAACGCCCTACTTAAACACAATTAGTACTGTAACATGTAAAAGAACAAATTATTATGAAGTACACGATCCAACTGACCAATGGTGAGTGCTGTGGAGCACAATCATGGAAGAAATCCTCCCCCCGTCCCCCAATTCTACTGTATTGTGACTGTTGGTCAACGTGGAGCTGACCACCTGAAACTAACTTGAAAGGGGAGGGGGGAGAGAGAGAGAGAGATGACATCCACAACGATGGCCACGTGACATCCACCTGTATACCACCTCACCTGTGGTATGGGGGGGGGTGGCACACGTTAATAAAAAAAACAATAAGAGAAGGCGGCCGTTAAACAGCCGACATAATTTTTTTTACTAAATCAACTCAATCTGCCCCCCCACCGTGTAAAAACATACAAACAAACAAACAAACAAAAATTCTCAACCCATACCACGTGACCTAATAAACCAATTGATGTAAGCCTTGGACTGAAGGAGACCAGCAGTCTAGCGGTTTGTTGAATTTTACACAGCCCCGTGTTACAACAACGACAATAATATACTGTAATATAAACCCAAACAATTAAAGTGATTCACCGCCTGACACTAAAGTACATCGGTTCTGTTGATGTGATAATTTACCACATGATATCTGTTGTTATTTTTTTTATTATTATTATCTCTCCATTATACCAGGACATTATCGTCTCCTGGCCTCATTTTACGACACCGCGTTTTATTTATTAAAACTAACTCCTTATGGCCTCGATAGCCAAAGTATATGTTACGGCCAATGTTTGGTAATCGGCCAATGTCAGACACACACATCGGCCGAGTGATAGCCAAAGTATATGTTACGGCCAATGTTTGGTAATCGGCCAATGTCAGACACACACATCGGCCGAGTGATAGCCAAAGTATAAGTTACAGCCAATGCTTGCTAATCGGCCAATGTCAGACACACACATCGGCCGAGTGATAGCCAATGTATATGTTACGGCCAATGCTTGCTAATCGGCCAATGTCAGACACACACATCGGCCGAGTGATAGCCAAAGTATATGTTACGACCAATGCTTGCTAATCGGCCAATGTCAGACACACACATCGGCCGAGTGATAGCCAAAGTATAAGTTACAGCCAATGCTTGCTAATCGGCCAATGTCAGACACACACATCGGCCGAGTGATAGCCAAAGTATATGTTACGGCCAATGTTTGGTAATCGGCCAATGTCAGACACACACATCGGCCGAGTGATAGCCAAACTATATGTTACGGCCAATGTTTGGTAATCGGCCAATGTCAGACACACACATCGGCCGAGTGATAGCCAAAGTATATGTTACGGCCAATGTTTGGTAATCGGCCAATGTCAGACACACACATCGGCCGAGTGATAGCCAAACTATATGTTACAGCCAATGCTTGCTAATCGGCCAATGTCAGACACACACATCGACCGAGTGATAGCCAAAGTATATGTTACGGCCAATGCTTGCTAATCGGCCAATGTCAGACACACACATCGGCCGAGTGATAGCCAAAGTATATGTTACGGCCAATGCTTGCTAATCAGCCAATGTCAGACACACACATCGGCCGAGTGATAGCCAAAGTATATGTTACGGCCAATGTTTGGTAATCGGCCAATGTCAGACACACACATCGGCCGAGTGATAGCCAAAGTATATGTTACGGCCAATGTTTGGTAATCGGCCAATGTCAGACACACACATCGGCCGAGTGATAGCCAAACTATATGTTACGGCCAATGTTTGGTAATCGGCCAATGTCAGACACACACATCGGCCGAGTGATAGCCAAAGTATATGTTACGGCCAATGTTTGGTAATCGGCCAATGTCAGACACACACATCGGCCGAGTGATAGCCAAACTATATGTTACGGCCAATGTTTGGTAATCGGCCACTGTCAGACACACACATCGGCCGAGTGATAGCCAAAGTATATGTTACGGCCAATGCTTGCTAATCGGCCAATGTCAGACACACACATCAGCCGAGTGATAGCCACCCAAAGTATATGTTACGGCCAATGTTTGGTAATCGGCCAATGTCAGACACACACATCGGCCGAGTGATAGCCAAACTATATGTTACGGCCAATGTTTGGTAATCGGCCAATGTCAGACAATGGATTGGTGCGATCGGCCTAAGCTCGAAGTGATGGATGTACAGTTGCGTAGCGAGCTTAACTCGCGCCCGGGGCACAATTCCCCCCCTCCTCCCGCATTCGAAAACCATATAATATTATTTACAATTTTTAGAGCATTTTCGAAAAAAAAAATGCTCTATTGTCCCCGTTTTGTCTGTCTGTCTGTCATCACCCTAGATCTCAACAACCGTAAGTCCTAGACCCATGATGTATATATCATTTTGTAGGTCTTGGCCTGCCATGTGTGCAGCAAAAGTTCATTTCGCGATCTGACCTCTGAGGGCCGTAAAAGGGGGCTTATAAAGTACCGTTTTTTACTATATAAGCTATATTAACAAAGGAGCGCCCTATATCTCAGCAACCATAAGTCCTAGACCCATGATGTATATATCATTTTGTAGGTCTTGGCCTGCCAAGTGTACATCAAAAGTTCATTTCGCGATAGGACCTCTGAGGGCCTGGCTTCAGGGCTCCTAAGGGGCTTATATATTATATGTATGGCCCCATTCTACACCTTGTACGTTCAATAACCCATTCATTTGGTGCGAAATACTGCAGCACGTAGTTTCACCAAGATGTATTAAGAAACTCATCAAATGAAATAGTAAGCTTGTGTTCTGAGTTTAATTGAAAGTATCAGAGCCATGCAACAATTGACGGAGTTTTCGGACGATTAATTGACTACAATTTCGAATGTTTTCAATTATGAGTCCTATTTCAGTAACCACAAACCACTCGTAGTTAGATTTAAGAGAAAATATTTTTTTTTTCAAATATAAAGAAACGTCTTTATAATATTTTTTACAGATATATGCATTACACAATTGAATTTATAAACATTTCCAAAATTTACAAATATTTAAACGAAAATGCGCTAACACGTCCTGTGTCCAGAATGGAACAGGCTTAATTGCTTGTTTTGTTTTGTGGACCATTCAGTGCCCATATGTGAGTAACACCCGGGGCATGATGCCCCCTTGACCTCTGGGCGTGACCGAATGCTTTAATTAAATTAGAACAGACCTACTCGACAGTTTTTTCCTTACTGATTGAGATAATGAAAAGTATTATTTGTTTTTCTGTCCATTGCTTGTTATTTCAAAAGGACAAAACAAAAACCGATTTACAAGTGAACATTTTATTTCTCTGTGTTACAGAGTTAGAATATCTCAAATCTATCTTTCTTTGTCATGATTTGTGATATCTTGGTGTTGCATCTTGGTAGTTCATTTATACGTAGTGTGTGTGTGTGTGTGTGTGTGTGTGTGTGTGTCTGTGTGTGCAAGTGACGTCCCTGTATGGATGAGATTTTTTTATCTCTTAGATCCTATAAACCAGTGGGCCCCAACCCCCGGGCCACGGATCGGTACCGGTCCGTCGATTAAATGGTACCGGGCCGCCCAGGAAACATTAAATTATCTCCTTTTTATTCACTGTGGTGTAGTATTTCTCTCAGGAGTTTGCTCCCTTCCATGAACGCGAGGTAAACCTTGAACTGACCGGCTGTGAGCGGTATTGGCATTGTACATCAAAACAATCTACCATATAAATAATCAAGGCCACACCCCCTCCCCCGCCCCACCGGGCCGCGGTGAGATCATCAAACTTTGACCGGTCCGTGACGTTAAAAAGGTTGGGGACCACTGCTATAGAAAACCACCAATGGGACAGTTTTTATGGCGCCCTTCTTTCATCTCTCCCCCCCCTCCCCACCACAGCGATAATACGATGCAATGCCACTATAACACAATTACGGTCATCTGTGCTACCAATTTTTTTACCCATCTACATAACAAATAGAACTAGTGCTAATAGATCCAAGGCTTTTCAGACACGTTCCATTAAACCAGTCACATTAAGCGTTAAGCGATGTCACATTGTATTTACGCACCAATCTATATCACATTGCATTTTACACACCAAACTATGTGTGTGTGAAGTGCCTATAAGACTGAGACGAAATCTCTTAACGGACGGTTTTTACGGTGCCCTTCTTTCATCCCCACCATAGCCGATAGTGCAATGACCATGGAGGAACCACGGGAGACATAGCGGGGACGTTAGCCATGATCTCTAATATCCATTGGTTATCACCTGAGATCGAACCAGGGACCATCAGGTCGGCAGTCGAGTGCTTTACCACACGACCATCCGTGTATATCACATTGTAATTACACACCAAACTATTATCACATTGTATTAACGCATCAAACTATGTCGCATTGTAATTACGCACCAAACTATGTCGCACTGTAATTACGCACCAAACTATGTCGCATTGTAAATTACGCACAAAACAATGTCAAGTTGTATTTACGCACCAAACACCTTTGATTCGATATTTTGCACATCGAAACTATTTTGTTTGAAAAAGCTGGTACAATGTGCTACCATCACCACACCATAGTTATCTATGTACCACACACAACTGATCACACATCCATCACCACTAATTATATTAAATAAACACACCTGTTGACCACGCCCAGCTGGCAATAAACTTATCTTGCTTTTAATGTTTTTTTTTTTCAAATGTCACAAAAAGTTCATTTTGTTGCAACAAATGGTGACAGAGAAAGATGATTTATTATTTTTTCAAAACGACAAAAAACAAAGATTAAATCTAAATTTGCTTATGACCTTTTTTTTTTTCAGTTTGTTTGACGAGAAACTTTCATCTTACAATAATATTTTCAACACTCAAAATAAATAAAAAATTCGTAATTATTGTTAACTATTTCATTCGAGGGCGGAGACACATCTTCACTTCGAGATTTGGCCGCGGTCGCAAGCACCCATCGGGCCACGTTTCGGGGGGGGGGGGTGGAGGTCTGATAAATTGACAGAGGGGGGGCAAGACCAGATGGACTGAGAGTTTGAATGAGCTAATATATACGTCATCAAATATAAATGTCTTAAGTGTACGTCATCAAAAATAAACGTCTTTAATGTATGTCATAAAATATAAACGTCTTTAATGTACGTCATCAAAAATAAACGTCTTTAATGTATGTCATAAAATATAAACGTCTTTAATGTACGTCATCAAATATAAACGTCTTTAGTTACGTCATCAAACATAAACGTCTTTAATGTACGTCATCAAACATAAACGTCTTTAATGTACGTCATCAAATATAAGCGTCTTTAATGTACGTCATCAAGTATAAACGTCTTTAATGTACGTCATCAAATATAAACGTCTTTAATGTACGTCATCAAGTATAAACGTCTTTAATGTACGTCATCAAATATAAACGTCTTTAATGTACGTCATCAAATATAAACGTCTTTAATGTACGTCATCAAATATAAACGTCTTTAATGTGAACGGTGAGAGGCTGGGAAGTGGAGCGCGGCCGGTTCAAATAGACAAACGGGCCGTGTTAGACCCTGTAGTTTTGAAATGAGTAAAGAACCCCCCCCCCCCCCCACGGTGTGGTCAAGACTGAAATAATCCTAGTCTCGTTACCCCATGCCAAAAAAAGTCTGATTGAGACATTGACATTTACATCACTTGTATATGTAGGGTCACTCAAGGACAGTCCAGATTCTGGTCACTCAAGGACAGTCCAGATTCTGGTCACTCAAAGACCGCTCAGATTTTGGTCACTCAAGGACAGTCCAGATTTCTGTCACTCAATGATAGTCCAGATTCAGGTCACTCAAGGACAGTCCAGATTCCTGTCACTCAAGGACAGTCCAGCAGATTCTGGTCACTCAATGACAGTCCAGATTCCTGTCACTCAATGACAGTCCAGATTCCGGTTACTCAAAGACAGACCAGATTATCTCGTAGACATACACATCCCTTTTTCAATATTGACAGCTGACCTCCCGTTCGCTGGAAAGGGTATGGGAAGAGATCTACGAAAAACGTTTCCAATTGAATAATTAGCTACTGTTTTATCTAGAAAAATCAAATCCGTCAATATTAGCAACTTCAATGGTTCTCAGCGGGATAGGAGCAAACTTCAATTGGGTCGCTTCAAAAAAAAAATCCTAAGAAAGACTTTCAATCGAGAATGCATACAATTTACTTTTAGCTGTTCTTTCTTAACGTGCAGGCCGCGAGAGCCAATCAGATTTCTTCGTAAGCTGCCAAAGTTTGATAATCACTATACGTCATCAATCGCTGTTGTATATTCCATCCATCCCCCCCCCCCCGTCATCTCAACAACATTTCAGAACGCCGATTTAAAAAAAAAAAAACAACACCCGAGCTATTAATAAACGATTTTAAAATTTATGTAATCTGATGTGTAGTTTGTCGATATCTTTCCCCCCCTCCTCCTCCCCCTCAGTCTTTTAATGTCTACTTTGGTTGGGAGCACCTCCCCCCTACCTCCTTCACCCCCGGGGGGGGGGGGCTTGGCTTTCCCCCTACCTAAACCGAATTATTTTCCCAGATAAATTATGTTGCTTGATGTCTTGGTGTTTTATCTCTGAACTCTCCCATACAACGAGATGAGGATCAAGCTAGAAAACAATGGCTGTCGAGACACACAGCCGGGCCGACGAGCGCCGGGGGGGGGGGGAGGGACGATGGAAAGGGGAGGGGGGGTGAGAGGGAGAAACATATTCCTCTGTGGATTTCTTCTAGCGTCAACGGTGCAAGCAGACGACGACTTGAAAAGAACATACACATGAACTAAAAAAAAAATTTAGTAGCAAACAATGGCTTACATTTTTTTGTTTATTTATCTTTAAGACACTCTACCAGAGATGGGCCAACTACGGCCCGCGGTATAAAACAAAATTGCCCACCCATGCACCTATACTGAACTTTTTTTTTTAAAACACAACAATTTGGTTTGAACAGAGCGACAGGACAAAATACAGTTTCCGAGAAGGGAGCGAGGGTCAACTTGATTCGATTGTGACTTGATTTAGTCATGAGTGAGTGGAACTTGATTCTATTGTGACTTGATTTAGTCATGAGTGAGTCGAACTTGATTCTATTGTGACTTGATTTAGTCTTGAGTGAGTGGAACTTGATTCTATTGTGACTTGATTTAGTCATGAGTGAGTGGAACTTGATTCGATTGTGGCTTGATTTAGTCATGAGTGAGTCGAACTTGATTCGATTGTGACTTGATTTAGTCTTGAGTGAGTGGAACTTGATTCGATTGTGACTTGATTTAGTCATGAGTGAGTGGAACTTGATTCGATTGTGACTTGATTTAGTCATGAGTGAGTGGAACTTGATTCGATTGTGACTTGATTTAGTCATCTTAAACTCTATGTTAAAATACCACGGGGGGGGGGGTGTTATCCATATTATTATTGTTAGCCGATGGAAATGTTGATAGAAAAAAATATATATATGTGTGTCAGTTGTGACGTGATTCAAGTTATGAAGAACGTCTCGCTAATTATCAATGTATCTACTTTTATAATGAGGGTGTGGGTGGTTACCACGAGGAAGGGGGGGGGGGTTGAAAGGGAGTGACAGAACGACAGCTACCTCTTTTTTTAAATAAAAGCTAACCCAGCTAGGCTCATATCACATCATCCTTCAATTAAACGACATTCAAGATCCACTAAATACAACGAGGCTAACGAGGGTTGTGTGTTCCGATTTCCCCGAGTGCTGCCATTCAGACCTGGATTAGTCTATCTCTCTCTCTCTCGTGTTATTTCACTTGACACCCCACCACCATACAACACAAAAAAGGGGAAACCAATAAGAAAGAAAAAAAAATTAACTGACATTTATTCCCCCCTTTTAAAACAAATCCCACGACGAAGTCAAGGTTGTCGTGAAAACGGGAAGTGTGTGTGTGTGTGTGTGTGTGTGTATGTATGTGTGTATGTGTGTATGTACCTGTGTGTGTGTGTGTACCTGTGTATGTGTGTGTACCTGTGTATGTGTGTGTACCTGTGTATGTGTGTGTTAGCGTTTAGGGGGTGAGACCTATTTTTTTGTTTGTTTGTTAAAACTGTTTTCTAAAAGCCTCGCCCGGTTAACGTACAATACTAGCTGTTCCCTGCGGGTCCTTCCTTCTGTATTTGTGGGCCCTAATCAGAGACCTCCCCCACCCCCAGGGGGATGTTCGCGGGCCCTAGGCAAATGTAAATGAATGAGCCTTCTTAGAATATATCTATATAAATAATAGCGGTATGGGTTCTGAGTTAAATCGAAAGTAAAGAATTCATACAACAGTATTGCAGTTTAAAATCGTCAAACGTAAACAATAGTAATAAAAAAAAATCATGAATAAATCGGATCTGTCCGAAACCAAAAATAACTTAGCCAACTGATCAAACCTAAAGGGATATAACTCTATGCAAAGGATTCGCAGGGTACACAGCTAGTTAAAGTAAATAGGAATCAATACTTCAGTGGGGGGGGGGGGGCGCACGTGCCGGTATTCTACAGAACCACCACCAGGCACCAGGTCTGTAAAACAAGAGGGTACTGTAGAGTCACATTCCAGGGGGGGCTACATCATGTAGTGCAGTGACCCACAACCTCTCACAACGGAGCGGGTCAACGTTTGATAATTTCACCGCGGCCCGTTGGAAACGGGTGTTTGGGGGTGGGGTGGGGGTGGAGGTGGGCTTGGTTATTTCTCGTCCATGTAAAGTCGCCCCGATCCCAAGAGAAACACACCACAGTAAAAATACAAAGGAAATATCTTTGGCGGGCCCAGTACCATTCGATCCACGGACCGGTAACGATCAGCGGCCTGCCCCGGGGGACCACTCATGTAGTGCATGAGTTTGAGAATGTCAGAGACCCCGTGAGCGACAATGAAAAACCACAAATCTGAGACTGTAGCAACATGCAGCGCGACCCAAACGTATGTTTACAGTTTTAATAAAGTACCTTTTTATATGGATGACCACATGAACAGAGTATCTGGAGAGTATGTTTACAGTTTTAATAAAGTACCTTTTTATATGGATGACCACATGAACAGAGTGTCTGGAGAGAATGTTTACAGTTTTAATAAAGTACCTTTTTATATGGATGAACAGAGTGTCTGGAGGGAATGTTTACAGTTTTAATAAAGTACCTTTTTATATGGATGAACAGAGTGTCTGGAGAGTATGTTTACAGTTTTAATAAAGTACCTTTTTATATGGATGAACAGAGTGTCTGGAGAGTATGTTTACAGTTTTAATAAAGTATCTTTTTATATGGATGAACTGAGTGACTGGAGAGATTTGAAGAATGTTGCAATGTTTAAGGAGGACATTCTGAGCATCTGAGAGATTAAATTGTTTATGTTATCAGGTTTAACGAATTTCCAGCTCTTCTAGTGTCGAGTCTTCAAACAAATAGTCTAGGTGAGAACTGTAAACCTACTTTTGGACAGCCCTGTAAAAACATGGCTACAGCAACAAACAAAACTTGGCTACAGCAATATACAAAATGTGGCTACACCAACAAACAAAACATGGCTACTGCAACATACAAAACGTGCCTACTTCAACGTACAAAACTTGGCTACATCAACATACAAAATTTGGCTACATCAACAAAACATGCAAAACGAGGCTACATCAACATACAAAACTGGCTACATCAACAAAACATACAAACATGGCTACTGCACCATACAAACAACACACATAAAGATGTTACACCTGCCTAGTCACCTGTACTCACCTTTAACATGAAAAAGACGCAGATGACGCAGAAGAGAAGAAACACGGCCACAAAAATGGCCATCCCAAAATATTCCTTTTTGTTGATCTGAAGAAAAAAAAACAAAAGTATAACTTTGTGTGGCCCACTTAGCAGACGGTAAACAAAACTGGCCACTATATGATATCAATAATAATAACTAGGTCAAGGGCAAAGGATGTAAATTTACCGACCTCTACGTTTTCGGCTGGTTGACTCGGGCGAGCGTGCATTATTCTGATCCTGGCTTCCGGTTGAGCATCCACAACTTCCATTAATTTGGAAGCATCTGACCCTTGCAGGACGATGACTGGGCGATCGAGTCTGAGACTTCTGTCTGAAAGCTGACAACAAGCGGTTTGGTCAACTATTAAGCCAGTGTGATGTTATGTTTGACGTTTTTAAATTGACTCTTTCATTTAACGGGACATGTTTGGAGTCATTAAATTAACAATTTCCTTTACCCGAGGCATATTTGGAGTCATTAGATTGACAATTTCGTTTACCGAGGCATATTTGGAGTCATTAAATTAACAATTTCCTTTCCCGAGGCATATTTGGAGTCATTAAATTGACAATTTCGTTTACCGAGGCATATTTGGAGTCATTAAATTAACAATTTCCTTTCCCGAGGCATATTTGGAGTCATTAAATTGACAATTTCGTTTACCGAGGCATATTTGGAGTCATTAAATTAACAATTTCCTTTCCCGAGGCATATTTGGAGTCATTAAATTGACAATTTCGTTTACCGAGGCATATTTGGAGTCATTAAATTGACTGTTTCTTACTTATAAAAAAATTAATTACCCAGTAAGCTACCGACCCGGATACAACATTCTAGTTTTATACTTACATCGTCTGCTGCTGAAGGGTTGTCAGTGATGTCCAGCACAACAGCCGTAGCCCCTCTCTGTATGGCGGTTTTGGCCTGTCAATCAAACAAAAAAAATTACAATTTAACCGACGAAAGAATGTTGATGTAACCTCCCGCCATTTAAAAACAATGGAATATGAAACTCAGGCCTGTAGCGTGCGGGGGGGGGGGGCTACGTTTAGTCTGGTCCCCTCTGCTTGTTTGCTCTACTTAGTAACATTTATCTCCTGCCCCCCCCCCCAGCTATTGGCCTGGCCCCTGCTGTAGAATTTTCACGCTACGGAGCTGATGAAACTTTTTCAAAATTGTTTGCACTTTAAAATGTACTCACAAAAAAGTACTTGTAATGGGCACTAAAAGTGCATATATACACGGTAAACGGCTTCCGCAAATGATATTCGGTCGCAGCTTCTATTACCTGACCCACGTGGACATTTCATACATCTATCATAGTATTTATACTATGTCGGCCAATGTTATTCACTTGGCCTACTGACCAACTTTTTTCAGGAGGATTCAATGGGGAAATCTAATGTCGATTTAGTTATGAGACCGACATGAGAGATGGGATGGGGGGGGGGGGTTTGCCCACAGCGGCTTCAGTATCTATGTCCTACATGGTGAGCCAATTGACCCGAACCTAATGTCGATTTAGTTGAGAGACCGACAGGCGAGATGGGCGGTGGGGGGGGGGAGGGGTGCGCCACCACAGAGGCTGCAAAAACTGTGCCCTACGTCCGCGATACGCACCCCAAATGGTACCGGGGGGGGGGCGGGGAGAGATTAAGCAGTGGTGAACCCAGTGACATATAATTTTAAATTTTTATAAAACAAACCAAAGAATTTGTGAAGAACTTACGCGTGAGGAGGAGGGGGGGTACCGGAGGAGATAAATTCGCCCCTTCCTCCCCCCCCCCCTCTCTCGCTCTCTTTTTGGGGTACAGTCGCGAAAAAAGGTTGAGAACCGTGAGTCCATTCAGAAATGCGGGGGGGGGGGGGTCTCGGGTTGTATTGGTGGAGGGCGGGAAGAGGGAGGGAGGGAGGGGGTAACACCACAACATCAGGGAAAACCATTTTGTCTGTCTTGAATGACGAGAGAACAGCGCATCAATAAACACAACACAACACAACAACATACACAAACAAACAAGATAATTAGTAATAATAAACAAGTCACCGATTGACGTTTGAGGCCAACATTGTAGGTTCCTGGTGGAGTGTGGAAGCCTTTTCCCTCCTTTTTTTAAAAACAGAATCTCAACCAGTAGTAGTGATTAGGTTTGGGGATTCTTGCATTCCCCCCCCCCACCCCCGGGGGTGCCAAAGATCTTGGTTGTTGTTGTTTATTGTTTTTAGGTCAGACCTAGGATCTTGGGTTTTGATTTTAAAACTACAAAAATCTTCGGTTTTACAATTATTTTTTTTAGGTCAGACCTAGGATCTTGGGTTTTGATTTTAAAAGTACAAAAATCTTTGGTTTTACAATTATTTTTCTTTTTTTTTTTCCTGTTTGCTCATTTTTTTTTACGGAAATCATATAAAAGTGATCCAAAACTTATGTTTGTTCGAGTTATAGGGCTTTCAGATTTTTAGACAATACTCGATTTTATAACGTTGGGTTTTTTTTTGCCTTTTATTGTGCATTTATTTTTTTTATCAGTCCTAATCTTGGGGTTTTTTTGGGGGGGGGGGGGGGATATTCCCGTATGCAGATTTGCTTGTAAGGTGTGGTCAACATTTTTCATAAAGAGGTTACATTGTACTGTACAGATGGTTAAGATTCCCTCTATCAGTGATCAACGATCAGAAGCCGTTACTAACCTCACCCCACACCACCCCCCAAACCTCCTCCCTCCAGGCTAAATTAGATGCAGACCCCCCACCCCGTCACCACACACTTTTTATTTTTGTACATGAACTCATTGAAATGTTACACTCGTGAGGCCCTCGTCTACAGACATACTCGCTATTACAGTCATAGGCTATACCCCCTCCACACACACACACTCGTGAGGCCCTCGTCTACAGACAAACTCGCTATAAGTCATAGGCTATACCCCCTCCACACACACACACACTCGTGAGGCCCTCGTCACTCGTCTACAGACATACTCGCTGTTACAGTCATAGGCTATACCCCCTCCACACACACACACTCGTGAGGCCCTCGTCTACAGACATACTCGCTGTTACAGTCATAGGCTATACCCCCTCCACACACACACACTCGTGAGGCCCTCGTCTACAGACATACTCGCTGTTACAGTCATAGGCTATACCCCCTCCACACACACACATATATAGTCATTACATTTCACTCCCACGTACCTGCACTTTACTGTTGGCTTAACGTACTGAATAAAAAAAAAACTCACTAAAATACGAAAAGTTAAACTTCATATTGCATAATCCTGTATAATTAGGGGGGGGAAGGGCGCGAAGTAGATTCGAACAGTTAAAATGATATTTTTACTGAGCAAACAGATGACCTCCATCACACGCCCCCCTTTTTGTTTTTTAACGCGCCATCTTCAATATTTAGTGATGAACTCCCCCCCCTCCCCCAATCGCTTTAAAAAAAAAACGATTCTGTATGTGCACACTTACCATGGAAGAAATACGAAGATCAGATTCATTTGGTATCCTGGAGATAACAACACGACAGAAAGCGAGTGGCTGGTTTGGGTTTAAACCCGTGAACCGGAACATGCTTAGTGAAAAGTCTCCCCGGGCCCCAGCTTGAGGGGGGGCCCAAAAATATATTTTTTTAAAATAAATAGTAATTAAATTATCTCACGTCATGGTGTCGAGTGTCGTAATGCAGGGGCCCCCAAAGAGACCAAGCCCCACGGGCCCCCAAATCCCTAGGTTCGGCACTGTCCTTCGGCCACCAAAAAGACCCCCCCCACCCTAAAACTCCTACTTTTAAAAAAGTGCATCAGCCTTTATATGAGCTCTACCGTTCTATGACACAGTTGTCGGACTTGGCCCTTGTCTACCCTCCCCCCCTCTGCTGTCGTTGACCGATGTGTCCAGGGTAGGAAGTGTGGTTTAACTATAGGTGAGTGAGCAGAAGATGTAATTTTGTTTTTTTTTAAGAGTGAGGTAACACGCTGGGGGTACCGCCCCATTACAGTAGCGCCCACATATACGGTACGCCGCTCGCAAAGTGTAGCCGTTAATAAGAGAATGTGATGAGAGAGACGCATACATTGGTAAACATTATCATCAAAATATTACTGCTGTTGTTGTTGTTTTAAAAAAATAACAAACAATGTTATATTATATGAGACGAAATGTCTGTCTGTTAGAATCATGTCCCGATGTTGTCATTTTCCCCATGGGCTAGAAATTTATTATTTTTTTTTTTTAAAAAGGCAAATGTCGCCCGAGTTATGTGACAGTTGGCGCTATATCGAGAATACGTCATCTCTTATTTGTTACAGATAAAACTTAATCTTATTTGCGCTTACATAAAAATACGTTTTTTTTTCTTCATATATATATATATATATATATATATATATATATATATATATATATATATATATATATACATGCTCTTGATGACAGGCTAACAGTACAGTGAATGGTTGCATTCATATTGAAGGCATATTGAGATATCCCACAATTCAACAATACCAGAGAGGGCGAGTGAGAGAGAGAGAGAGAGAGAGAGAGAGAGAGAGAGAGAGAGAGGGAGAGTGAGGGGAAGAGAGAGATAAATAGCCGAGGGCTGTCAGAGGGCTTCTTTGATGTTGACAATACTTGGTAAGGTTTCTCAGAATTTAGAGAGCTGAGCTTCAGTGCCGCATATTAACATACGCAGTCGGCTCTTGGTTATCCGGCCTAATGTGTCAGATTACAGGGAATCCGAATGTGTAAAAGCTATCAAAGTAGGTTCTGTCCCCACCCATATTATTCAAAAACATCATTGAGTTTAAAAATGAAGTGTTGTACTATGGCAGGATGATTTAAAGACCTGATCATCTGAAGATGTGACTATACAGAGACGTACTTGTTCCACCAAGTCCTGTCCACGTACTAGCTCCACCAAGTCTAGTTCCACCAGTCCACCAAGTCTAGTTCCGCCAAGTAAAGTGCACGTACTAGTTGAACCAAGTCTAGTTCCAGCAAGTAAAGTGCACGTACTAGTTCTACCAAGTCTAGTTTCACCACGTAAAGGGCACGTACTAGTTCGACCAAGTCTAGTTCCACCACGTAAAGCGCACGTACTAGTTCCACCAAGTCTAGTTCCACCACGTAAAGTGCACATACTAGTTCCACCAAGTAAAGTGCACGTACTAGTTCCACCAAGTAAAGTGCACGTACTAGTTCCACCAAGTAAAGTGCACGTACTAGTTCCACCAAGTCTAGTTCCACCACGTAAAGTGCACTACTAGTTCCACCAAGTAAAGTGCACGTACTAGTTCCACCACGTAAAGTGCACGTACTAGTTCCACCAAGTAAAGTGCACGTACTAGTTCCACCAAGTAAAGTGCACGTACTAGCTCCACCAAGTCTAGTTCCACCAAGTAAAGTGCGCCAGCTTCTACCAGGTCCAGTACATGTGCATGCATTTGCCCACTGCTATCCGTTGTGCTTGAGACATTGGTTTGTTTATATTGTTTGGGGGGGGGTACTGTTTTGCTCTGCATTAAACACTAAACCATAAATAAAACATTGTTAAACTAGAAACACACACACACGCACGCACACAATAATACTGTCAAATATAAAACATCACTGTAAAACTAGCAGATACCGGAAACTGCATTGTGAATGGCTGCAGACACATGTGTGTGTGTGTGTATGTATGTATGCGTGTACATTAGAGAGAGAGAAAGAGAGAGAGAGAGAGAGAGAGAGAAAGAAAGAGAGGGTGAGATAGAGACAGAGAGGTGAGAGGCACAGAAATAGATAGAGAGGAGAGACAGACAGAGATAGGTGAGAGGAAGAGAGGTAAGAGGCAGAGAGAGAATAGAGACAGAGAGAGGAGGAGAAAGGGGAGGGAGAGAGAGAGAGATGAGACAGAATGTGCACATATATACACACAGCGATTAACAAACAAATATACAATTTTATACCCCCCCACCACACACACCCTTCCATTCTACTACTACAGTGTGTTGACCAAACTTCTGGTAAAAATCAAATACGGTAATTAAAGAAAAAATGTTTTCAATTTTTGTGTGTGCGTGTGTGAAACCTCAGAGCCACCACTACAGCACACACACACACACACACACACCCGCGCGCGCACAAACTTATTCTATATCAACCTCTTCACCCTCAGTTTAACACTTCTCAACAATATGGACGGGTTCGTCTGGTCTATTTAGCAGCTGGACCCCCCCCCCCTCCAATACTTTAAACCCTCGTCATTCCCCCTTTCAGGTTGTTTCAGAAATACATTCACACTCATTTTTTTTTAAAAACCCAATTGACGCTTAGGCGGGAAGTGGCGGGCCAATTGTACATTGTACATAGGTTTTGTAAGCTGCAATGTTGTTCCTGGGGTTTCTTTTTTATTTATTTTTTGTGTACTTACTTAAAGTACGAGACGTGAACGGGCGGGGAAGGGGGGGGGGGTAAAAAACCTGTGCACTCTATTCCGCGCGCCGAGTTTCACCTGACTTCCTCCATCAACGTTTATTTCCTTCTTTTTTTTTCATTATTTTTTTCATTTCTTTAAACTATAAATTCGTTCAGTTGATCCCAATTCATGGTATATCCGCATCCCCCCCCCCCCCCAGTAAGTGTTCGACGAACGGCGGCGACGGTTACAACGTTCACGATTGTTCTTGTCTACATACCAACAAGGTTCAAAAGCCCTCAGGGACCTCTGGCGAAGAGGAGTTAGTCAAATGGTGGGGTGGGGGGATCACTCTAGCATATCCGATGAGGGAAGGGGGGGTGGGGGGGAGGTAATACTTATTCAAAAGCCTCACACACACCCCTCCCCCCAACTTCCAAACTTTTTTTTCCCCCCACATTCATTGTCGGACCCCATCAGTTGACGACGCACACCAGTTAGTAACAGACTGCTGCATTTCAAAGTTTCTATCAACCGAAGATGTGAACGCACCGGCAGTCAAAGAGAAAAACTTCCATCATAAAAGCGAGAGGCCCTCGCGTGTGTGTCGATTTTGTAGGGGTGTCGTCAATCCACGAGTTCCAAGTTTTCATCGGTTCAAGAAGAGCGGGAGAAGAAGAGGGAGAAAAAAATAACATGGAAGAGGGGGCTTCGTCTGAGAGGAGACGCCTAGAAAGTCTCGCATCAGCGAATATTTCACCAGCGTGTCGAACGATAACAGATTTTTTTTTTAATAGCACGCATAGATTTTTGATAGATGGAGTGACAGATGGACGCAGAGAAAGACAGACGGAAAGGCAAGATAGTCAGACAGACACGACATGCAAGATAAGTCAGACAGACAGGAAAGATAGACAGACAAGACGGGCGTCGGACAGACAGACAGACAAGACGGAATAACAAGACAAGACAAACAGACACACAGATCGATGTTTGGAATCGGATTTTTTTTTTGTTCAATGACAACCCGAGCGGGTCCTGTACAGCTGATCCCAACAATGATGGAGATAATCAGGGCCGTCAACTAGAATAAGTGAGGTCCGAGCAAGCCTTTACTGAGCTATTCATGTCTCCCCCCCCCCTTCCCTCCCCCTACACCCCTCGACAGCATGCACTGAGCTCCGTGTAATATTATTTGTTTGCCTCTCTTACAATGCTCCCTGTACATCGCAACTGGCTATTGAAGTAGTGAACTGGCCGGTACACTTTAGCAGCTGTCCACCCCACCCCGCTCCTTTTTTTTTCTTCCTTCTTCCCGATTGCCACCCACACATTGTACGCCGCTGAGATCAAATGGCCCGTGGATTGTGGGAACCCTCACGATCTTAGAGACGGCCACATAAGTGATAGTGGTGGGGGGGGGGAGTATTCAAAAGGCACGGCGTCTGTATCGATATATATAATACGTGGTTTTACTAATGAAGGAGTGTTAACAGCTTATACAGTATTCACAACAATTCAGTTCAATATCATATTGAGTAAACCAGAAGTCTCGCCGAGAGTTGTTCTTGAACCATCAATGACGCCCCCCCCCCCCGGGCCGCACCTCATGGGGTTAAATGGACAAGACATAAAACGGTGACAAGATTCGACTAGACCCCCCCCCCCCACATCTATCCTTCATATTCTGCTATTACCTGTCTCTCTCTCTCTCTCTCCCCCCCACCACCAACCACTCCCTCCTTCTTGCATAATTCATGAAAAGTCTCCACAGCCACCTTTGTTACTCCCTTCCCCCTAACCACCCCCCCCACTCCCGAACAACAATAACACACAACAACAAAAAAAAAAAAACGAGAAGAGAAAGACAGACGAGAGAGAGAGAGTGAGTGAGTGTGTGACGAGGGCAGGAGATAAATTTTTTTTTCCAGGGAGGTCTTTGTGTTCACATCACACACGAATTACATCAATGACGTGATGGATGGCGGGGAGGGGGTATAAACTGGTAGGTGATAGATCGTTTTTAATACCAGATAAGGGGACAGGAGGGTGAGTTTAGGGGTGAGGGGGGATCCTAAAATATATGGGCCGTAGGAGCCCTATTGTCTGCCTAGGAAGTAAAAGTTGATGACAGACGGTTATTTAAAAAAAAAAAAAAAATTTAGCTGGCGCCGAAGTACGCCCCTTCACTCACTTCCCCCTCCCCCTCCTTTGCCTTTCCCCAGGGGGGGGGGGTGATTAACTCTGAGACTTGAGTATTAAGGGAAACTAGTGTTAATAGGCGTTGCGCAATATTAACAAAGACCCATTGAAATTCTTATTCCATTGTGCTGGCCAGACCGCCGGCCGACTTTTCAGGTGGACGAGAAATAAAAAAAAAACAGTTATTCTTAAACTACCAGTGGTGATAGTCTGAGTTACCATGACAACGAGGACGCCCTAAAATGCGGGACTGTCCCTTATATTATAAAAGTTCCGCAGTTGTTATTCCAAAACGTAATTTTTGACGAAACTAGACCGGACCAGACTGGGCGAAACTAGACCGGACCAGACTGGGCGAAACTAGACCGGACCAGACTGGGCGAAACTAGACCGGACCAGACTGGGCGAAACTAGACCGGACCAGATTTGACGAAACTGTTCAGGAAACAAGGACGGTTTTTCTTTAAACTGTTTCGTTTTGAGTTATTTCATTGAGTGAGGTGGGGAGTAGAGGGGGGAGAGGGGTCACCTGACTTCAGTTGAGAATAATGAAAGTTTGAAATGTTTTGGATTCAGACAGGGGGAGGGAAGAGTTGAACTTGTCCGTTGGTGGTTCTTTATTATTTTTATTTTTTATTATTTTTCTAAGCGCTGCCATTTAACTGACAGACATGTTTCGAAGACAAAGCTACCAGCCGTTTTCTCACGACACATACACAATGACAAACACACAAACAGGCAGACATCGAGACTCACGCACACTTTTCAAGTACTGTAACATGACTCTGCTGTACTTAAGCGAACGCGACAATTTATGCCAAGAGCCATCAAATATTCTGAAATGTACCTAGAGCCCTCTAATATATTTGGAAGTATCTGCCTAGTGCACTAAAAATATCTGGAAATATCCGCCTAAACCCCTAAAATATATCTGGAAGTATCTGCCTTGTGCCCTAAAATATATCTGGAAGTATCTGCCTAAACCCTTAAAATATATCTAGAAGTATATGCCTAAAGCCGTTTTAAATCTGCCTAAAGCCCTTAAAAATCTGTAAATCTGCCTAAAGCCCTTAAGTAAATCTGGAAATCTGCCTAAAGCCCTTAAGTAAATCTGGAAATCTACCTAAAGCCCTTAAGTAAATCTGGAAGTCTATGTCGAGGGCCCCCAAATGTACCTAAAAAAGTATCTGTCTATGGGCCCCTAAGAAACGTTTAAGGATGGGCTGTTTGTCTCATTGACAATTATTTGTGTCGTCAAAGAAAGCCCAAGATGAAACGGTCTTGGCGGCACCCAGGAAGACAAAAGGGCAACTGGGCTCGAACTCTTGGTAAGACAATAGACTTGATTAACGAGACAGACTGACTGAGATTTGTACGCGTGCCTTAACTGGGCTGAGGGTATGACACCCAGCTGTGATCGGCGGGACTCACCTTTCCGTAGACAGAACGGCACGTCTCTGGCTCGGACATCGGCTCTTCAAGTTTGATGAAACCAACCCAGCCATAATCGTAGCGCCGGTCGTAGTCGTCGGTGTTGCACAGCCCCATGGGGTGCACCTGTGGAATAAATGGGGTAAATTAATACTTGTGACGTTCGCAAGGTCATTGAAAAACAAAGGGGGGATAATGTGTCATAGATTTAAGTGATGACAATGTCAATAACAGACGGGGAAAAGGTGCAAAAGACAACAACAGACGGGAAAAGGTGCAAAAGACAACAACAGACGGGAAAAGGTGCAAAAGACAACAAACAACAGGCGAAAAAAAAGGTGTAAAGTCAACGACAGATTAACGATGAATTAATCGTAAAGCATCAGTTTTCCAAGTGACAAGACTGCAGACTGTTATCAATATGTTTTAATAATCATTAGCGCTGAGAGATCAAAACCCGAACTCATTCGTGAGTGGGAAATAGTAGTGACGTAAAAAGAGACGATTCCTTTAACAAGTGACGTATATTTAGTATCGTTGATTGGTGACGTGGAAAGTGACGATTCCTTTAACAAGTGACGTATATTAGTATCGTTGATTGGTGATGTATTACCCCTCCCACCAAATAATGATCGGCCATAGATGCTCTCATCTGCCCAATGGGCCATCGAAAAGGGACGAAGACATTATGAACTTAAGTGGCTTGTCAAATTTAAGGTTACACCGGTCTCCTGACAGGCTCGAATTTGACCGTCAGTTAGGATGACCCATGACCCGGAGGTGATGTTGACACTGTGCGAGATCGATCATCGCGGATGCTGGCTCCCCCCCCCCCCCCCATGATCACAATGCCACCCCCGGGCGATAGTGAGAATGTCAGAAAGAGGCACCACACAGCTGCATCCCCTCCCACCCCCGCTTCCCCATTCATTATAGGCTGCAGGGGTCGATAAACGAACAGATAAATAATAATGCCAAGGAAACACAGGAATGAGAATATGACCAACCTTGACGGACGATCTCGCAACAACGCAATTATTCAAATGTCGCTATCTGGTGGGTAAAAAAAAATAAAATGTACGTGCGGATTAAATCTTCATACATTGATACAAAAAGTGCGGTTAGGTGATTTCTACATAATTGTACCGACATATGCAAATTGAAGGAGGGAAAATAATGTCAATATCAATCACGGGTATGTGGGGCCCTCCCCCCTCCCGCTCCCGCCCCCACACACCCACATTCAACTCTTCAACACACATACACAGCACCTAATGTACGATCATTTATAAATAAACCTATCTGCCACAGTTCCTCCCGTCTCGACAAAAGAATCTGCCACATCACAAGGACTAAAACCCTCGCGTTAATCTCATCCATCTAATTTGCCATTCATTTCTCGAGGCGAGTTCGACTTTGAGGAGAAAGAGAGAGGGGGAAGGGGGGGGAGCTGCTAAGATGAGACAACCCTGCTCGCTGAAGACACACACACACACACACACCAACACATACACACACACATTGACGCGCACACACTTTAAAACGCATACACATCTGCCAAACGTAGTACGCGCGCGGGTCTGGCTTGGTCCTGTGTCACATCAAAACAAAGTTGCGCTGACAGGTGAGAATGAATTACTTTATCCTAAACACATATTAAACACACACACACACACACACACACAAAACTGGGCTCAGATGAGAAGTGGGGGGGGGGGAAGGGGGAAGAAAATGCAGTTTGGTGGGGGGAGGGGGGGGCGAGATGGATTTAAGAGCGGTCGGGTAAAAAGATGCTTGATTATGTCTTTTGTATAAATATTGGGGGGGGGGGGGGGTGTTATGAAATGACCAACATCAAAACATTGTATATGACTAACACTAGCTGTACGTCCTACTAAACCAAACAAAAGTAATGGGAAACCTTGTTGGAAGATTTGATTGGCGGCACAGAAAATTCCGACTGTCACTAAGTTAAATTTTCGCGCGCACACGAACATTATTTTGAAAAAAACAAAAAATAATAATAAAAACTAACACTAGCTGTACGTCCTACTAAACCAAACAAAAGTAATGGGAAACCTTGTTGGAAGATTTGATTAGCGGCACAGAAAATTCCGACTGTCACTAATTTAAATTTTCGCACGCACACGAACATTATATTGAAAAAAACAATAATAATAATAAAAACTAACACTAGCTGTACGTCCTACTAAACCAAACAAAAGTAATGGGAAACCTTGTTGGAAGATTTGATTAGCGGCACAGAAAATTCCGACTGTCACTAATTTAAATTTTCGCACGCACACGAACATTATATTGAAAAAAACAATAATAATAATAAAAACTAACACTAGCTGTACGTCCTACTAAACCAAACAAAAGTAATGGGAAACCTTGTTGGAAGATTTGATTAGCGGCACAGAAAATTCCGACTGTCACTAATTTAAATTTTCGCACGCACACGAACATTATATTGAAAAAAACAATAATAATAATAAAAACTAACACTAGCTGTACGTCCTACTAAACCAAACAAAAGTAATGGGAAACCTTGTTGGAAGATTTGATTAGCGGCACAGAAAATTCTGACTGTCACTAATTTAAATTTTCGCACGCACACGAACATTATATTGAAAAAAACAATAATAATAATAAAAACTAACACTAGCTGTACGTCCTACTAAACCAAACAAAAGTAATGGGAAACCTTGTTGGAAGATTTGATTAGCGGCACAGAAAATTCCGACTGTCACTAATTTAAATTTTCGCACGCACACGAACATTATATTGAAAAAAACAATAATAATAATAAAAACTAACACTAGCTGTACGTCCTACTAAACCAAACAAAAGTAATGGGAAACCTTGTTGGAAGATTTGATTAGCGGCACAGAAAATTCCGACTGTCACTAATTTAAATTTTCGCACGCACACGAACATTATATTGAAAAAAACAATAATAATAATAAAAACTAACACTAGCTGTACGTCCTACTAAACCAAACAAAAGTAATGGGAAACCTTGTTGGAAGATTTGATTAGCGGCACAGAAAATTCCGACTGTCACTAATTTAAATTTTCGCACGCACACGAACATTATATTGAAAAAAACAATAATAATAATAAAAACTAACACTAGCTGTACGTCCTACTAAACCAAACAAAAGTAATGGGAAACCTTGTTGGAAGATTTGATTAGCGGCACAGAAAATTCCGACTGTCACTAATTTAAATTTTCGCACGCACACGAACATTATATTGAAAAAAACAATAATAATAATAAAAACTAACACTAGCTGTACGTCCTACTAAACCAAACAAAAGTAATGGGAAACCTTGTTGGAAGATTTGATTAGCGGCACAGAAAATTCCGACTGTCACTAATTTAAATTTTCGCACGCACACGAACATTATATTGAAAAAAACAATAATAATAATAAAAAACTAACACTAGCTGTACGTCCTACTAAACCAAACAAAAGTAATGGGAAACCTTGTTGGAAGATTTGATTAGCGGCACAGAAAATTCCGACTGTCACTAATTTAAATTTTCGCACGCACACGAACATTATATTGAAAAAAACAATAATAATAATAAAAACTAACACTAGCTGTACGTCCTACTAAACCAAACAAAAGTAATGGGAAACCTTGTTGGAAGATTTGATTAGCGGCACAGAAAATTCCGACTGTCACTAATTTAAATTTTCGCACGCACACGAACATTATATTGAAAAAAACAATAATAATAATAATAAAAACTAACACTAGCTGTACGTCCTACTAAACCAAACAAAAGTAATGGGAAACCTTGTTGGAAGATTTGATTAGCGGCACAGAAAATTCCGACTGTCACTAATTTAAATTTTCGCACGCACACGAACATTATATTGAAAAAAACAATAATAATAATAAAAAACTAACACTAGCTGTACGTCCTACTAAACCAAACAAAAGTAATGGGAAACCTTGTTGGAAGATTTGATTAGCGGCACAGAAAATTCCGACTGTCACTAATTTAAATTTTCGCACGCACACGAACATTATATTGAAAAAAACAATAATAATAATAAAAACTAACACTAGCTGTACGTCCTACTAAACCAAACAAAAGTAATGGGAAACCTTGTTGGAAGATTTGATTAGCGGCACAGAAAATTCCGACTGTCACTAATTTAAATTTTCGCACGCACACGAACATTATATTGAAAAAAACAATAATAATAATAAAAACTAACACTAGCTGTACGTCCTACTAAACCAAACAAAAGTAATGGGAAACCTTGTTGGAAGATTTGATTAGCGGCACAGAAAATTCCGACTGTCACTAATTTAAATTTTCGCACGCACACGAACATTATATTGAAAAAAACAATAATAATAATAATAAAAACTAACACTAGCTGTACGTCCTACTAAACCAAACAAAAGTAATGGGAAACCTTGTTGGAAGATTTGATTAGCGGCACAGAAAATTCCGACTGTCACTAATTTAAATTTTCGCACGCACACGAACATTATATTGAAAAAAACAATAATAATAATAAAAACTAACACTAGCTGTACGTCCTACTAAACCAAACAAAAGTAATGGGAAACCTTGTTGGAAGATTTGATTAGCGGCACAGAAAATTCCGACTGTCACTAATTTAAATTTTCGCACGCACACGAACATTATATTGAAAAAACAATAATAATAATAAAAACTAACACTAGCTGTACGTCCTACTAAACCAAACAAAAGTAATGGGAAACCTTGTTGGAAGATTTGATTAGCGGCACAGAAAATTCCGACTGTCACTAATTTAAATTTTCGCACGCACACGAACATTATATTGAAAAAAACAATAATAATAATAAAACTAACACTAGCTGTACGTCCTACTAAACCAAACAAAAGTAATGGGAAACCTTGTTGGAAGATTTGATTAGCGGCACAGAAAATTCCGACTGTCACTAATTTAAATTTTCAAAAGCACGCACACGAACATTATATTGAAAAAACAATAATAATAATAAAAACTAACACTAGCTGTACGTCCTACTAAACCAAACAAAAGTAATGGGAAACCTTGTTGGAAGATTTGATTAGCGGCACAGAAAATTCCGACTGTCACTAATTTAAATTTTCGCACGCACACGAACATTATATTGAAAAAAACAATAATAATAATAAAAACTAACACTAGCTGTACGTCCTACTAAACCAAACAAAAGTAATGGGAAACCTTGTTGGAAGATTTGATTAGCGGCACAGAAAATTCCGACTGTCACTAATTTAAATTTTCGCACGCACACGAACATTATATTGAAAAAAACAATAATAATAATAAAAACTAACACTAGCTGTACGTCCTACTAAACCAAACAAAAGTAATGGGAAACCTTGTTGGAAGATTTGATTAGCGGCACAGAAAATTCCGACTGTCACTAATTTAAATTTTCGCACGCACACGAACATTATATTGAAAAAAACAATAATAATAATAAAAAACTAACACTAGCTGTACGTCCTACTAAACCAAACAAAAGTAATGGGAAACCTTGTTGGAAGATTTGATTAGCGGCACAGAAAATTCCGACTGTCACTAATTTAAATTTTCGCACGCACACGAACATTATATTGAAAAAAACAATAATAATAATAAAAACTAACACTAGCTGTACGTCCTACTAAACCAAACAAAAGTAATGGGAAACCTTGTTGGAAGATTTGATTAGCGGCACAGAAAATTCCGACTGTCACTAATTTAAATTTTCGCACGCACACGAACATTATATTGAAAAAAACAATAATAATAATAAAACTAACACTAGCTGTACGTCCTACTAAACCAAACAAAAGTAATGGGAAACCTTGTTGGAAGATTTGATTAGCGGCACAGAAAATTCCGACTGTCACTAATTTAAATTTTCGCACGCACACGAACATTATATTGAAAAAAACAATAATAATAATAAAAACTAACACTAGCTGTACGTCCTACTAAACCAAACAAAAGTAATGGGAAACCTTGTTGGAAGATTTGATTAGCGGCACAGAAAATTCCGACTGTCACTAATTTAAATTTTCGCACGCACACGAACATTATATTGAAAAAAACAATAATAATAATAAAAACTAACACTAGCTGTACGTCCTACTAAACCAAACAAAAGTAATGGGAAACCTTGTTGGAAGATTTGATTAGCGGCACAGAAAATTCCGACTGTCACTAATTTAAATTTTCGCACGCACACGAACATTATATTGAAAAAAACAATAATAATAATAAAAACTAACACTAGCTGTACGTCCTACTAAACCAAACAAAAGTAATGGGAAACCTTGTTGGAAGATTTGATTAGCGGCACAGAAAATTCCGACTGTCACTAATTTAAATTTTCGCACGCACACGAACATTATATTGAAAAAAACAATAATAATAATAAAAACTAACACTAGCTGTACGTCCTACTAAACCAAACAAAAAAAGTAATGGGAAACCTTGTTGGAAGATTTGATTAGCGGCACAGAAAATTCCGACTGTCACTAATTTAAATTTTCGCACGCACACGAACATTATATTGAAAAAAACAATAATAATAATAAAAACTAACACTAGCTGTACGTCCTACTAAACCAAACAAAAGTAATGGGAAACCTTGTTGGAAGATTTGATTAGCGGCACAGAAAATTCCGACTGTCACTAATTTAAATTTTCGCACGCACACAGAACATTATATTGAAAAAAACAATAATAATAATAAAAACTAACACTAGCTGTACGTCCTACTAAACCAAACAAAAGTAATGGGAAACCTTGTTGGAAGATTTGATTAGCGGCACAGAAAATTCCGACTGTCACTAATTTAAATTTTCGCACGCACACGAACATTATATTGAAAAAAACAATAATAATAATAAAAACTAACACTAGCTGTACGTCCTACTAAACCAAACAAAAGTAATGGGAAACCTTGTTGGAAGATTTGATTAGCGGCACAGAAAATTCCGACTGTCACTAATTTAAATTTTCGCACGCACACGAACATTATATTGAAAAAAACAATAATAATAATAAAAACTAACACTAGCTGTACGTCCTACTAAACCAAACAAAAGTAATGGGAAACCTTGTTGGAAGATTTGATTAGCGGCACAGAAAATTCCGACTGTCACTAATTTAAATTTTCGCACGCACACGAACATTATATTGAAAAAAACAATAATAATAATAAAAACTAACACTAGCTGTACGTCCTACTAAACCAAACAAAAGTAATGGGAAACCTTGTTGGAAGATTTGATTAGCGGCACAGAAAATTCCGACTGTCACTAATTTAAATTTTCGCACGCACACGAACATTATATTGAAAAAAACAATAATAATAATAAAAACTAACACTAGCTGTACGTCCTACTAAACCAAACAAAAGTAATGGGAAACCTTGTTGGAAGATTTGATTAGCGGCACAGAAAATTCCGACTGTCACTAATTTAAATTTTCGCACGCACACGAACATTATATTGAAAAAAACAATAATAATAATAAAAACTAACACTAGCTGTACGTCCTACTAAACCAAACAAAAGTAATGGGAAACCTTGTTGGAAGATTTGATTAGCGGCACAGAAAATTCCGACTGTCACTAATTTAAATTTTCGCACGCACACGAACATTATATTGAAAAAAACAATAATAATAATAAAAACTAACACTAGCTGTACGTCCTACTAAACCAAACAAAAGTAATGGGAAACCTTGTTGGAAGATTTGATTAGCGGCACAGAAAATTCCGACTGTCACTAATTTAAATTTTCGCACGCACACGAACATTATATTGAAAAAAACAATAATAATAATAAAAACTAACACTAGCTGTACGTCCTACTAAACCAAACAAAAGTAATGGGAAACCTTGTTGGAAGATTTGATTAGCGGCACAGAAAATTCCGACTGTCACTAATTTAAATTTTCGCACGCACACGAACATTATATTGAAAAAAACAATAATAATAATAAAAACTAACACTAGCTGTACGTCCTACTAAACCAAACAAAAGTAATGGGAAACCTTGTTGGAAGATTTGATTAGCGGCACAGAAAATTCCGACTGTCACTAATTTAAATTTTCGCACGCACACGAACATTATATTGAAAAAAACAATAATAATAATAAAAACTAACACTAGCTGTACGTCCTACTAAACCAAACAAAAGTAATGGGAAACCTTGTTGGAAGATTTGATTAGCGGCACAGAAAATTCCGACTGTCACTAATTTAAATTTTCGCACGCACACGAACATTATATTGAAAAAAACAATAATAATAATAAAAACTAACACTAGCTGTACGTCCTACTAAACCAAACAAAAGTAATGGGAAACCTTGTTGGAAGATTTGATTAGCGGCACAGAAAATTCCGACTGTCACTAATTTAAATTTTCGCACGCACACGGAACATTATATTGAAAAAAACAATAATAATAATAAAAACTAACACTAGCTGTACGTCCTACTAAACCAAACAAAAGTAATGGGAAACCTTGTTGGAAGATTTGATTAGCGGCACAGAAAATTCCGACTGTCACTAATTTAAATTTTCGCACGCACACGAACATTATATTGAAAAACAATAATAATAATAAAAACTAACACTAGCTGTACGTCCTACTAAAACCAAACAAAAGTAATGGGAAACCTTGTTGGAAGATTTGATTAGCGGCACAGAAAATTCCGACTGTCACTAATTTAAATTTTCGCACGCACACGAACATTATATTGAAAAAAACAATAATAATAATAAAAACTAACACTAGCTGTACGTCCTACTAAACCAAACAAAAGTAATGGGAAACCTTGTTGGAAGATTTGATTAGCGGCACAGAAAATTCCGACTGTCACTAATTTAAATTTTCGCACGCACACGAACATTATATTGAAAAAAACAATAATAATAATAAAAACTAACACTAGCTGTACGTCCTACTAAACCAAACAAAAGTAATGGGAAACCTTGTTGGAAGATTTGATTAGCGGCACAGAAAATTCCGACTGTCACTAATTTAAATTTTCGCACGCACACGAACATTATATTGAAAAAAACAATAATAATAATAAAAAAAACAACACAATAATTCATCCGTACAACATTCACCTCTGGTTTCCTTGACCTCACTCCCACCTGCTTGCGAAGATAACCATTCCGTTCCACAACCAACACCCCCCCACCCACCCCATTTCCCCCCAGCCGTAACCCCACCACCACCAATTCCTTCACCGGTCTCCCAAAATCACAACATCTGGAACAAAGTACATGTAATCTATGTTTTCACACACTTAAAAAAAAAAACAAAATCGGTAAATTATAACCCTCCTCCCCCCCCCACACCACCCACTCCCCCCAAGCTTCCGTCTTCCGTAGACACCCCCACAACTCCTTCCAAACGAAACAGAGCAAAACAAATTAAATGATGAATGTAAATAGTTTTAACTGCTATCGATATTAAATCAAATCTTTGATTAAGACACAAAAAATAAATAAATAACAAACGGAAGAACGTAAACGGGTAATTAGAAATCAATAATAAACCAATCTTAGAATAAGTCATGTAACAATGTTTAAAAACAGCATTATGAAATGAAATATTATATTGAATGCCCTAACATGTTATGTGCCCTTACAAGTGCACTAACATGGAATGAATCGTCTCATGGACACCAATGGTATTTAAAAAAAAAGATGATAAGTATAATGGCTCAGTCAACACTAGACAGTTAAATGTAGTCATTAGACAAGTCAATGTAGTCAATGGACCGTTAAATGTAGCCATTAGACAAGTCAATGTAGTCAATGGACAGTTAAATGTAGTCATTAGGCAAGTCAATGTAGTCAATGTAGTCAATGGACAGTTAAATGTAGTCATTAGACAAGTCAATGTAGTCAATGGACAAATAAATGTAGTCATTAGACAAGTCAATGTAGTCAATGGACAATTAAATGTAGTCATTAGACAAGTCAATGTAGTCATTGGACAGGTCAACGTAGTCATTGGACAGGTATCCATCACTAAGCGAAATGAATGACCATTTTGATGCGCATGGCAACCCCCCCCCCTTTTTTTTTCTCTCCTGAAGTCCGCGACATGACACGGTGTCAGCGACCTGAATGAAAGGAGTGACCCAGCCATTGTCCGAACGGTATGGCCAGACGTGTTAGGTGTAACATTACGATCCCAACACAAACAGCCCCCCCCCCACCACTCTCCCTTCTCGGGAAGGCGAACACAAAGGACACTCGGACAGTAGACGCTATTTCCATCGTCTCAACCCCCCCTCCCCACCACACACACGCACAACCCCCTCTTCCCCATGGTGTATCCGCTTCTGACCAGGAAGTAGTAGCGTGTAACCCAGGCACGTTCAGAATAAAGAAAACAATGGTTTTAATTGTCTCCGCAGTGACCATAGGTCACGTCGGACTCGGAACGTTTATACCAGTGACCGCTGATATGACCCGGTAGTAAAAAAAAGTTACGGTGGTAACGGATACAACAGAAACCAATCCAAGTGCTCTAATGGGACAAAGGCCATTACACACACACACACACACACACACACACACAAACCCATTACGGGGCGCGGGGACGGGGGTGCATAGAAAAAAAAGGGCTTTGTTGTTTCCAAGGTCGTATATATCGAATCTTGCAGATACTGTGAGTGAATTGGAGGGGGGGGGAATGGGTGCGAACCAGACACATGTAGAGGGGAGGAAAGAACCAGGCAACAAAATAAAGAGCGGTCAAACACGTTTATTAATTTATTATATTTTTAAAAGGGCAATGAATTTTTTTGTCATTATGTTTATTTCAAAACATCACACTTTCCTTGTTCCTCAAGGCCCCTATATGGTTATAACAACAGCCCGGGGATACACCTTGATTACTTACTTAGAACCACTGGTGTGGTAAATCGCTCGACTGTCGGACTTGAATGTACCCGCTTCGACCTCCGGTTAGGCCCAGTGGATATTTCAGGTCATGGCAAAAGTCTCCCATACATCTCCCGTGGTGCCTCCATGGCCATTGCATTATCGACTAAGGTGGTGGTGGTGAAAGAAGGGCACTGCAAAAACCGTCCTATTGGTGGTTTATAGGGATCTGAGAGATTTCATCTCATCCTTACAGGGGACATCACTCTCACACACACACCGGATACATCGATTCAGATTTGAGAATAGATAATCAAATGAGCTAATCCAAATAATCCAAAGTGGCGCCACTGAAAGAAACACAAATGAACCGAAACAACGGGATGGAGTATGGCAGTGTCTTAAAAGCAAAATACAGAGTAGCCATTATTTAGAAAACTAGCTGTACCCTACAAAAACCTTTGCATTGAGTTATATCCCCTTAGGCTTGATCGGCAGGCTAGGACGTTGTTTTTTGGTTTCGGGCAGATCCGATTTTTTTCATGATTGTATTTTAAACTGGAATACTGTTGTATTAATTCTTTACTTTCGATTTAACGCAGAGCCCGAATCGCTATTATTTTATTAGATACTTAACAAGCAGAGTCTCCTATGTGTACAGCGGAGTCTGTCTGACCAATTAAGCTGACCGGTGTTGTTCTACCTTGACCAACTGATGTCCCGAACCTCAAAAGTCACATTTTTTACATTAACTTTTTTTGTGACCTAGATTAACATTTACAAATCTGCCACTTCTTACTCCAGCCTAGTTCACCTGGCATTGTTTCAAGATTATTTTTTTTTTAAAAAGCTTTCTGATAATAATAACTGTATTGAAAACTAGTTGTTTAGTTTGTGTGTGTGGGTATGCAAACTGTTCCAATGCACATCTAGAGAAAAAACCGTTTTTCAAGGGACAAACGCCGCCGAGAGCGGTATCAGGATAACATAATGCACACCGCACTGGATTTCGTCCCAATGCACACCTACAGGAAATACCCCTTTTCCAAGGGACAAAGCCCGCTGAGTACATTATAAGAAGAACGCAATGCACCCCCCCCCTTTTCCAAACTGGATTTAGAATTTGAAAAGAAACTGGCGAAACAGTCTGGATTTACAAGTAACCGCCGCGCACACTTGATAACCTTTTCATGGTCATTACAACTTCTGCACGCGATTAGTCCCCCCCCCCTCGCTATATTAATAGACGGAGACACCCCACAGTACAAGCAATGTAGATTACTTTGTGTGATCAGGATAGTCTCTCATCCACCCCTCCCCCATCACAGAGTCAACAGGTTGGTGGGATATATCAAACAGGGGATGAGAAAAAAACATTTGACTTGAAATTTGTTAAATACACCCTCAACGTGCCGTCGTGGTTTGTTCGCCTTCATCACCCACGTCTAAACATGACCTATACATCCACATCCAGCAATAGCTGGTTATTGTCAAAACATGACCTATACATCCAGCAATAGCTGGTTATTGTCAAAACATGACCTATACATCCAGCAATAGCTGGTTATTGTTATTTTTTTGCTCGAACACATCGGACCAAGGTGTTATTAACATACACACACAAAGAAGTAAATTATTGGATTGGGGGGGGGGAATAGGGTGGGGCCGTAGCGGCATTTGGGAATAGCAACTGGAGCATCCAAGCCACGCCCGTCGGCACGGTAAGGCCCGGCGACTCGGTAAGGCCCGGCGACTCGGTAAGGCCCGGCGACTCGGTAAGGCCCGGCGACTCGGTAAGGCCCGGCGACTCGGTAAGGCCCGGCGACTCAGGAAGACCCAACCAGAGTAGTGTTAAGTAACAATAAAGAGACTACCGGTTATGGTTCTGAGTCCGGCCATTAGGTCGCACACATCATACCATAATTAGAGGAAGGCCAACTAGTCAACCTGAAAGAGGAACCATTTCAAGTATTCACTCTAATTAAATAGGCTGCTGAGAGGACCACGAAGATTCGTTTCCATAGCAACCCCCTCCACACACACACACACACACACACACACACACTCAGCTATATCTGGAAGTCTTGGGTTCCCTAAAAAATATTTTAATAATAACAACATTAAATTTGATATCAAAGTGAATGTCGTTTTCATTGATAATTCAATGCAGGCAGAAACATACAATGTCACCCGAACAAGCGGTTTTATTCAAAGTCCCGCCCCCCCCACATCTGAGCAATAAAGAAAGCAATAAAATAATAAACAAAAGTATCAACAAATAATTCATGTACATACTTAACAATGGCGTCAAGAAGATACTGCGACAAGTTGGGATCTTGTGTCTACAAATACCCCTCTACCCCTCCCCCCCCCTTTCCCACAATTCCTTGCTTCTCAAACCGCAAAATTTGTACACAACATTTAACATGACATTATGTGTTTTTCGAAAAACCCGATTCATTAACGAAACAATTAGCCGTGTACAATTTTGTTACATTTAACCTTAAAGTTTCCAATCCATTATGAAACATCTGACACCATAAACATGTTCCGTTGTGGAGCACCGCGAGAGTTAAACCAATGCCCACTGAATACAGGGGGGAGGAGGGTGCATTGGTTAAACTGCCCGGCTTTAACAATTTCAAGAACAAGAAAATAAAATAAAAATAATGCTAGTTTGTCGCATTACAGCAACGTCCCCCCCCCCCACCTCAACAACTTCCACCCCCCCCTCACCCGACCCTCGCGGTGTTAAAGACTTCTGTTTACTCGTGGGTCCGGTGTTTTCTCCTTATTTGCTCGGCAAGTCCTTGTTTTCGCCGATACTCTGGGGCATTTGGGGAGGGAGATGGGTTGGGATTGTGCAAGGCGTGGGAAGCTCCTCTCCAGATGACAGTCTGCTGTGGTCTAGTCAATGATCCTCAACACATGGATCGCGGACAATGCGAAGGTTTTTTTTTAAAGCGATAGGACGATACCGATTTCTTCAACCGATTCCAATACGATCACCGAATGTCTCTTATTATCCTATTCTGATTTTTTTTTAAATGTTTGATTTCAAATACATAGAAACGGGATGAATAACAGCAAAAATAATCTTTTAAATTAGAAAATCATATTTCCTATGACTGGTTTTATTTAAACCGCCTCTTTTTTGCATCTTTGATTCGAAAGTTTTTTTGTTTGTTTTTTTAATGAAGGGATCATGAATGAAAAAAAGTGAGAACCGCTGTGATAATAAAAGAAAATTGTGGTCAGTGCAACTTTTCAAGAAAAAAAAAAACTTGTCTGAATATAAAATTCAGGCTAAAAACCTCACCGTCCTATACTCGTGGGTTTCTCTGATCATATTGGGAGCATTATATCGATAGGCTAAGTAAGCCTGAGTGTCGTCCCCTGTTATTTGACTCGAGTGCACGCGGTGTAAGTTGTACGTATGTGTCAACAAATCAATACGTCTCATCTACTTGTGTATTGTTTCAGATCACCAGACACTCCAGTCACCATCCATCCCTCCCCCCCCCCTCCATGGACCATGACTGCCGCGTCAGATTTGGTTACACCAACTGACAAAACTTCCGGAGCCTGGACAGACAAATAATGTCTGCACATGAGAAATGCTCTCTCTCTCTCTCTCTCTCTCTCTCTCTCTCTCTCTCTCTCCCGGGACGTACATCCTTTGTGTAATCAGATTTCCCTCCAAACTCTGGGGGTCACATAATCAGCGCGCGCCATGCCTGTAATCAATTCTGGGTATCGCGCTTCGCTGTACATCATTTATCATTGCCGATATATCCCCAGCTAGACGGGACAGACGAAACGTGATAACACGGTGATATCTGAACTGTACAACATAACGCTCCCCCCCAACCCCATCTTGCAACCCTAAACCTACCTGCACCACAAGTAATACCTTATATACATGTAGGCCTACTTAGTGCACCATTAGCTTTTAAAAAAGGTCTTTAAAAAAAATAATGCACACAAAAAAAAAAAGAAAATGACATGAGCAACAGTATCATCGGTGTATACAATTTCATCTCATGCTGTGCCACAGGAACTGCACTTGATCCAGCGATTCTCAAACCTTTGAGACAGTATGTCCTTCGGTACCCCTGTATCACGCGTTCTTTAAACTCTTTGGTTTGTTTCAAACGAAAATGTGTATGCCGCTGCGTTAAACCCCACCCCCGCCCCCGCGCACCATTAGCCGTGTCCCATTGAGGTACGCGTACCACCGGTTGAGAACATCGGACTTGATCCACACCGGGGCAGGTTAACGCCGGGCAAGGTTATCGCCGGGGCAGGTTAACGCCGGGGCAGGTTAACACCGGGGCATTAACCAGGTTAACACCGGGGCAGGTTAACACCGGGGCATTAACTAGGTTAACACCGGGGCAGGTTAACACCGGGGCAGGTTAACACCGGGGCAGGTTAACACCGGGGCATTAACCAGGTTAACACCGGGGCAGGTTAACACGTGCTAGGGCGCTAGACATTAAATAGTAATTTCAAGAGCCGCCCTTTAAATGCAGTAACACACTGAACATAGTGTTAGATAAGGAAGCGTACAATATATGATTTGTACACAACGGTACAATTATAACAGCAGAAACAACATTTTTTTTTAGAATGTTATAAAAGTGTTCCTAATGGAATCTATGAATATATTTTGGTTATTCGTAAGAGAGAGAGGAAACCATACAACGGGCATTGTTTTTTTTTTTTAAAGAGTAGTTTGGTAATACGTGGGGATGCGGGGGGGGGGGGGGGGAGGTAGTGTTGTTTTCGTCAACGAGAACTAAAACTAAAACTAAAATTAGAAGCAAGACTTAAACCTAGACGAGAGAGAGAGAGGGAGAGGGAGGGAGGGGGGAGAGAGAGAGAGAGCGAGAGAGAGAGAGAGAGAGAGAGAGAGAGAGAGAGATCGAAAATAATCTAAGGGAAGGTCCCCTAAAACCATTTTATGGACGTGTTGTTAGCCCCACTGTCTAGACCTTAATTTTTGCCAGACACAAGAAGGGAGCCACCTGCTGACCACTCGTCAGGGACAACGGGGGTGGGAGCGGGGTGGTATTTAATGATACAACCATTGGGCGGATCAGAAGAGGCAGACATATTTTCAAGAAGTGGCCCTTATAACCTTTTATCCCTGGGCCCCCCTATATGTACCATTTGCCTGGTTCCCAACTATACATTTTCACACACCCATCTCTCACCCAAACACACACAAAATGCCGTAACGGCTCTGCCTGCCTGTGTGTGTTCGTGTTTGTAAATATATATATATATATATATATATACACTTTAAATAATACCTAGTACCACCATGAGTTGCAATGGCGACCTCAAAAAAAAAATGGCGATACAATAGCAGACGACATAAAGGAAAGATACTTGTTTGTTAGTCGACGTTTTACAACCGAGGGCACTAAAGTCAGACAATACAACTACCAAACAACGAAAGAGAAAAAAAAAACGGGGAAGTGGGGAACTTTTCTTAGAGGTACACACACACACACACACATTATATAGGCCTGTGTACCACGAGCAGCACACACACACACGCGCACACAAACGCACACATTTTACGTACCCCGTGCGGCGTGGCATGCTTCGGGTACCCGAGCTACCGTAAGGCATTAATGTCATTTAAAAACAGCTATCTGGAGTGGTCCGCCCTTGTCCCTGTTATCTTTGATACACAACTTGTTTTCATTCAACTCAAATAAAGGTAAAGGAAGGGGGGGGGTGAGGTATTCAATAGAAAGAAAGAAAGAAAGAAAGAAAGAAGAAAAAAAATATCTCTCCAAATCAAATAGTAAAAATAAAAATAAAAAAAACCCGTTGGTTTTGTTTAAAGTAGTGTACTGTTGGACTTTTTGGAACTGTGTGGTACAAGACAAAGGTATATGTGTGGAAGTGGTTGTGTGGGCATGATGGGTGTTATTATTATTATTGGGTAGTTAGTAACAATAGGATTTTAGTGAACGGTAAAAGAAAATAATTAAAAAGTGTTACAGTGGGGTGGAGAAAAAAAAAACAACGAAGCAAATAATAATAATAATAATAAACCAGATGGACATTGGGGGGGGGGGGTAGTGACACACAGATTGAAACGAAAACAAAACTAAATAATTTACAATTATGACTCGTGCAACTTTTTCAGTTTTTTTTTTTAGGAAAACAGTCCCGGGGATTGGGGGGGGGGGGGTGCGGCTGTGGATGGTGCCAGAAATATACATAGTTTTGTTAGTTGTCTACAATAAAATTAAAAAACAAATAGATGTTCAACAATACTACATGTGTTTGATGGGCCCCGGGGGTGGGGGTGGGTGGGTGAGGGGTGGGGAGGTTCATTTACGGTCCTCTTGCTTGAATGGCTGTGCATGTAGTTGGATTTCACTGCAGGAAGCGGGGGGGGGGGAACACAATCAAATTGACAGCGGGGGAATGACGGGCAGGGGGTGGGGGGTGGTGGAGAGAAGGAGGGGAGAAGGGGGGAGTAAAAGGGAAAGGGGAATATGAATAGTGAATGGGTTTTTTTTTTAAAAAAAAAAAAAAGAAATATTTGTTATTACGGTTGACGCCAGACAGAATTGATATCGGTAACTGGGGGAGAGACAATGAAACAGGATGTATACAGTATCGGGTGTAATTCCCCCCCCCCTCCTTCTCCTTTTTTTTTTATCGTTCCAAACGAGACACGAGACTTCACCGAGGGCTTTAAATCATACAAAGAGCCATAGTTGCTTTTTTTTTTTTAAAGTGTTATGAGCTAGATCATGGGTGGGCAAACTTTTATATATATATATATCGCGGGGGCCACTTAGGGTTCGTAAATTTTTAACCGGCAGGCTGCAAAACGAGCAGATGGACGAGTGTTGACGTCATGGCGTTGTGCTTCATTCTGAAATCAATGTTATGCCGTAGACCTAATCAAAAAGTCCGACGGGCCGTGTGTGGCCCTCGGGCCATAATTATCCCCATACCTGGTATGTGTGTGAGTGATGTCCCCCTGTAAGAATGAGATGAAATCTCTTAGATCCTATAAACCACTAATGGGACAGTTTTTATGGTGCCCTTCTTTCCATCACCTGGTGAAAGTCCACCAAAGTCGATAGTGCAATGGCCATGGAGGCACCACGGAAGATATAGCGGGGGACTTAACTAAACCAAGATCTGAAATATCCTTTGGTCCTCACCGAAGATCGAACCAGGGACACCCGGGTCGACAGTCGAGCGCTTTACCAAACACGACCACCCGTCCCGCTCCATACCTGGTATAGAGAGAGATGCATAATTGTTGTTGTTTGTTTAACTTCACTATCGTTATATGCGAAAGTTTTTTTTAAATGTTTATTGGCGTACAAGACAGCACAACATAACGATTTAAAAACCACATCCATATGCACAACAGTCTATATAAATAATAGCGGTGTGGGTTCTGCGTTAAATCGAAAGTAAAGAATTAATACAACAGTCCGAAACCAAAAAAAAAAATAACCTTAGCCTACTGATCAAACCAAAGGGAATATAACTCTATGCAAAGTTTTTGCAGGGTACAGCTAGTAATAGTAATACAATCTTAAGAACATAAATGTAACATTCTGAACCTAAAACAAGACTCTGAAAGTGTGTTTTTTTATATTTTCTAAAATCACAACAGCTAGTTTTAATATTTGACAAGGAGAAATCAAGTAACAGAAACACTCGCATAGCCCTTTACTTCACCCCCCCCACACACACACACACTCTCTCTCTCTCTCACACACAGACACACACCTCTCTCAATTACACACGATTACCAGCCCGCATGAAGCTGGGACTGCTCACCCTTGAAAGCACAGTTCAATGATCAAGCCCAGATATAACACACACACACACACACACACACACACACACACACACACACACAACCCCATGCAAGACGCGGAGTCTCACGCTTCAGTGAACTACGACCATTTTTATTTTTCAATATTTTTTTTATTTTTTTTGTTGGTGTTTAACGATGTCCTACGACATTTACTGTAACATAATAACACACTAATTTACCTCTCAAAACTTCCCGTCGCCTCCCCCCACCAAGTGCGAAACTACCCTCGAAGACCACACCTTTTTGTCCACAAGCCCTCTGAAAAAGGAGACGAGTGTAACACCGCTCGTCCTTTGATCTTTTAAATCATAACACACGTTGTAGAAAGGATAGAAACAAATAATAATAATACAATTAAAAAAAAATCAGAGTACGCATGTTTTAAATTAGTAGCGCAGGCAGGGCGCTGCGGATTGTGTGGCTGCACGGGGGGCGCCCAACTAGGAAAGGGGGAGGGCCGAAATAGCACTTTTACATGTTTTTTTTGCACTTTTCAGATTGGGTAGGGGACGGTTAGTCGAGTGGCGTAGAGCGTTTGACTGTCGACCGGAGGGTCCCGGGATCGAATCTCAGTGAGAACCTTGGGACTTTTTCAGGTCCTGGTGAAAGTCCACCCAGCTTTAAATGGGTACCTGACTTTAAGTTGGGGGAGTAAAGACGGCTGTGCGTTGTGCTAACCACACAATCTCTTTATATGCCCAGGTTACTGAAACAGATGAGTTCAACACTTCATCTGCCCCGATGAGGCCTTTGGGGCTTAAGGGAACTTTATTTTTATTTTTTTATTTTTTCAGATTGGGTGGATGGCACAAAAAAAAAATCCACTGGCACAGGGCGCCACAATAGCTAACTAAATGACTCTTGTTTTGGTCATAGAGACTTTGTGTGCTTACGTACAATCACCCTGGCCTATACATTTCATCCATATATTTGAATTCAGAGTCTTTGTGTGCTTACGTGCAATCACCCTGACCTATACATTTCATCCATATATATGAGAATTTGTGTTTGTGTGGTGTTTCTGGTCACGCGAGTCAGATCGATTCAAGTGACGCGGGTATCGAGTTCGAAACCACCGATGACGGTTACATGATGTTATCCCATCACCCCCCTCCCCTTCCTCCACCCCCTTATACGAGGGTTTGTTAGTCGTGAATCATACTTCCGGTCCTGTGGAGGACTCGGGGTGATAAGCGATCATCCGTCGTTCAACCGACGGACGAGGCGAGTTACTTTATTTTATTTAGTGAAAGACAATGGTTCTAAAACCAACCAAATCATGCCCCACATAAGACGCAAGTACAATTTTTTCCCCGACGTCATCATTACTAAAAATGTCATCAGCTGCGCAATTCTACAAAATGTTAATTCGAGAGACTCTAAAATAACTAAAAAAATCGAATACATTGTCACGCAGAATCTACAAGTGTCACACGATATCAGAACAGGTCCCAAAGTGAGTTACAATAATAGAGGAAAAGCCCAGCTACACTCATGTACACGCACGCACTCACGCACGCACGCACACACACACGGGAATCGACACTATTAACAGCTTTACAAAAAAAAAACAGTGATAATGAACATATCAGCTCACATCCCTAAATCGCCCACAAAGTATGAGAATCACTGGATTAATACACAAACGCACGTCCGCAAATAGTCGACAATATGACATTTAACAACAACACCAAAAAAAAAAACTACACACACACACACAGTCACACACACACACTGACAGACCCGAGGAATGTGATATCAAAGACATTCCGAGTCTTTGTGATAATGAGTTTGATTGCTGTGGTGTAAGGAAAGCGGGTAATTCGGGAGTGTGGTTAAGTTGTGTGTGTGTGTGTGTGTGTGGTGGGGTGGGGTGGGTTCTTTGTAAGCCTGTTGTATATACACGATGTTTGTCTAAGTGTACCTTCTGGCAGTGGTCCTCAAATCGCTATGTGTATAAGTTGTTCCCCCCCCCCCCCCACTGAAAAAGAAACAAAAAATATATAACGAGATAAAACATTTTTATTTTCCTTCATGATAATGGTACGCCCGTTGATTTTTTTGCTAATCCACCCAGTGATGATGTGAGGACCACTGCAAGTGTGATAACAAAGTCCAGTAATTGATATCAAAAGACCCCCCCCCGTGTATGAACCGCCCATCACGTACTACATGTTATGTCATTGTGTACTCGCAGGTGTGTGTGTGCGCGCGTGTGTGTGTGCGCGCGCGTGTGTGTGTGTGCGTGTGTGTGTGTTTACGAGTGCTTACGCCCGTGTGTTTAGGGGGTTGTTTTCTTTTAAGCGTTCTGGTGTCATTCAATTTACGTATGTGTGTATTTGTGTTTAAATACTACAGTTGCACTTGTGTTTGTGTGCGTTTGTGTATTTAAGCCTCTGTGTGTCTTGAGTTTTCTTAAAGCGTTTGCGTGTGTGGCTGAGTTTGACCTATGTTTGCGTGTGTGGTTGAGTTTGGTCGTATGATCGTGTGTGTCCTCAATATTTGAGACCAGTGCACAGACGTAACACACATGACGATGTAAAAGGTCAACACAGGTCATCTGTCTTAAAGAAAACAAAGAACACAAGAGAACTTTATACATTTACAAAAAAAAAATCTGACTGACCCTGTTACAAAGCATTATGAATTCAAAATACGCAAATATTTTTACTGGATTTTTGTCATTATTGCAAAGGAACATACCCTCGCTATTAGACTCGTCAACACACCGTATTGAAGGATATACCCTCGCTATTAGACTCGTCATCACACAGTATTGAAGGAACATACCCTCGCTATTAGACTAGTCATCACACCGTATTGAAGGAACATACCCTCGCTATTAGACTAGTCATCACACCGTATTGAAGGAACACATACCCTCGCTATTAGACTCGTCATCACACCGTATTGAACGGGTCCCCCCCCACTCCCCCCATTGTCAACATTAAACACTAATAATAACACAATGAAGTTTCAAATGCGAGCGGGGCAGATTATACAATCTATCTGGTAAGGTGTATGTAAAAAAATATAACCTGGTTATATAGTAGAATAGTATATGCATTAGTCTTTTTTTTACACTTTTACTACAAGTTACTACAAACAAAAAAAATTACCGTTAAAAAATAAGGGCTCCGCCCCCCCCCTTCCCCATTTCAAATTGTAAACGAAAAAAAAAAACCATGAATTAGCTTGGAATGTGAATGTTTTGAAGTTTATGGCCAATGGTTGTGTACAAACTATACTAGAAGAACACATTGTAAGAAAACGATACCAAGTACGAGTCCGGATCAGAGCTTGTAGCCCGAGCCATGCACGGGGGTCGAAATTTCATTAAGATTTATATACACACGCACACGCACACACACACACAAAAAACCACACGACGAGAAGAAGAGAGATTACTGTGATAGAAGAAGGGAGGGAGAGGGGAGGGGGTGTTCATTCAGTCTCGGTGCGTGCGTGCGTGCGTGTGTGTGTGTGTGTACATGAAATCCCCCTTCGATAGCGCGCAAGTCGGGGGAGGGGAGATTTCTTGAGAGACAAAAAAAAAAAGAAAATAACCAGATGTATTGAAATACAACGGCTGAAATGAAGACCGGTGTTATAGAAACAGAAGATTGAGATAGTATTAATATCAGTACAATAACACACGCAACAAAAAATAATCTTGCGAGAATTTGAGATCATGGACAAAGCAGATCTCTTGCAATCAGAATGCAACTATTTAGAGCAAAAAAAAATGTGTATGAAATAAAAGAGAGTGGTTCATACATTGTAATAATTTGAATGGTACTGTTATTTTATAATGGATGGGTGGGGAAGGGGGCGGGGGTAGATTTGAATAGGACAGAATGAGAATCATTGTTTAAAAAAAAGCTGCTGTGCACCAGCTAATATAATGTTTACGGGATTTTTCAATATTGCAAAGGAACATACCCCCGCTATTAGACTCGTCATCACACCGTATTTAAGGAACATACCCTCGCTATTAGACTCGTCATCACACCGTATTTAAGGAACATACCCCCGCTATTAGACTCGTCATCACACCGTATTTAAGGAACATACCCTTGCTATTAGACTCGTCATCACACCGTATTTAAGGAACATACCCTCGCTATTGACTCGTCATCACACCGTATTTAAGGAACATACCTTTGCTATTAGACTCGTCATCACACAGTATTGAAGGAACATACCCTCGCTATTAGACTCGTCATCACACCGTATTTAAGGAACATACCCTCGCTATTAGACTCGTCATCACACCGTATTGAAGGAACATACCCTCGCTGATAGACTCGTCATCACACCGTATTGAAGGAACATACCCTCGCTATTAGACTCGTCATCACACCGTATTTAAGGAACATACCCTCGCTATAGACTGTACATAATGAATGCACCGGCTCGTTTAATTAAAACTGTACATTGCTCTACATATTGTGTATATGCTAATTTTTTTTTATTTGGCTAGTCAGGGGTGCGTCCCTGGAGGGGGGGTGAGTAGGCGGGGGTATACTTAAAAAAAATTAACCACTGGTTAACAGCGAAGGATTATTTATCTATTTCATCAACCACAAAAAAATACCATGTAAAGTAAAAATAAAAGATTATTGTCAATTATTGTCTGTTATTTCGACCATGCATAGAGTAATACTTTTAAAAAAAATGCTGAATATTTTAGTGGGGCGCTGTACAGTTATGCTTTGTGCAATTCGTGTTTCGAGGCATCGAATGTCCGACAAATATGTCGCTTCACTGACCGGCTGAAAATGCCGCCATTGTTGGTGTGGGGAATGGGGGGGGGAAGGAACGGACATAAAATACATTGTCAAAAAACAAGGGGAAAAAAACTAAGCACTGGTCAAGGTCGGACCTGACATTGGCGATAGTCGTCCCACCCACCCCCCGCCCCCTCGATCAAGAACACGGCCATTAAGAAATCGCACAACGTCAGTTCTCGAAACCATCACAGCCCCACAAGGTCAGACCTGAGTGATGGGCGTTGCCGGTGATTCAAGTGGTCAGCTCTTCAAGTGCCCGGTGAGAATTTACGGCGGGAGTCAATGGCCAGTGCCATTAATCACGGCACTAGGGGCACAACCAGCTCATAGAGTCATGCCGGTGGACTGGTCAGTTTTAAGGAGCGGCGTTTGGCGGGAGGGGGTGGGGTCAACAGGGTCAGCCGAACGGTGGGTGCACAGATGCATGCGAATTCCTTAGCCACGATAGCCCCATCTAGGATGGTGCTGAGGTCAGCTGGGTGTTATCACCAATGGCATTCCGACCATCCTGCCCTGGACTTAAACTACTAGCAACACAGGTGGATGTATAAAGAATAACAAGTGGACGTTTGATTATTATATCGAATGAGTTAATATAGTATGAGATATGTATATGGCATGAAATATGTTATCAAGACGATAAACTAAAACGACGCTGTCCTCGATAGATGGATCATAACGAGTAGGTTGGTACCGGCTTTGAAAAAAAACAACTCGGAAGTACTAAGCATTTCGTCTAGTTATTTTATTTTGTATTAATTACTAGCTGTACCCTTCAAAACCTTTGCACAGAATTATATTCCCTTAGGTCTGATCAGTAGGGTAGGTTATTTTTGGTTTCGGACAGATCCGACTTTTCCATGATTTTTACTACTAATGTTTACGTTCGACGATTTTAAACTGGAATACTGTTGTATTAATTCTTTACTTTCGATTTAACGCAGAACCCACGCCGCTATTATTTATATAGATTATTTAAAAATAAACCGTTTTGTAATCGTCAGGTTTTTTAAGGGGCGGGTGCGTGTGGACGAACTTTAAAAAATAGGTACCTGAAGTAGAAGCGGCGTGATGCTAGCCACACAATCCTTTTATGTGCCGAGGTAAACTTAAACACAGATTCATTCTCCCACTTCATCTTCCCCGATGGCTAAGGAAACCTTTAACATAATATCCTCACAAATTGTGAAATCAATATGTGTGAAGGGGGCAAGATCTCTTATGAGAC
>JAGDYQ010000068.1:2334595-2349576 GCA_021962125.1 Bulinus truncatus
TCCACGAGAGACACAAATCTTGAAGCAAGTCCACGAGAGACACAAATCTTGAAGCAAGTCCACGAGAGACACAAATCTTGAAGCAAGTCCACGAGAGACAAAAATCTTGAAGCGAGTCCGCGAGAGACACAAATCTTGAAGCGAGTCCACGAGAGACACAAATCTTGAAGCAAGTCCGCGAGAGACACAAATCTTGAAGCGAGTCCACGAGAGACACAAATCTTGAAGCAAGTCCACGAGAGATAACTACATTTTTTTTAAAGGGGTCAAACGAGTGGGTGGTTTTTTTTTTTTTTCATACTTTTAAAAGTTCATTAATTTTTTTTTTTATCTTGGTAGACAGTTTAAAGAAAAAAAATTTCAATTCATGTTACGACTTGTGTTGACAAGATCGGGCGATCAAAGAGCCTGAGGGAGTCTGGTCCAGCTAATGAGCTGATTAATTAACTAACCGCAGGGAAAGGATTTTTCAAAGAGGACGTGAATCGCTCGAGGTCCTTAGCCCCGCTTTTAAGCGTTTTGCTTTGATGATGTGTCCGTTATCATAGGGAGAACGTAACCACCCCCCCTCTCCCCGGGCTGAGTGCTCTTTTCTCTCTCGCCCCCCCCCCTCCACTCCAAGGCCCAGGCCAGCAGTTTGTGACAGACTGACCCAGTTACTTGTCACCTCTGACGAAAAAAAAACCACCACCAGTTTATTTTTAGCAACAGTTGAACCTGTTTCATAGGTCGGTGTCATCAATGCTAAACTATGACTGATTCAACTTAATTACGGATTCGATTCAGTGGCTGATTTGACTCGATTACTGATCCGATTCTGATGTTGTTGTTTTGTTTTTTACAATAGATTGCACGTTGCGGCGGTGCCATAGTACGGACTTTGTCTGTATCATTGCGGGGTAACGGGTTCGAGTCTAAATGGCGTCAGTTACCTATCGCCTCAGCTGTACACAGGGCAGCTTTCCTTAACACTACGAATGAAGTGTACTCTAGTTTCTGAGTCTACGGAACTGACGGAGTTTCGGTAGCGACCCGGATCTTTATGCTGCAACACGGACTTGCTTGCTGTGAATTACGGGTTCGACTCCCGTCGAGACCCAGTCACTTACATATTTCCTGTTGTGCCTCCATGACCATTGGCTACGGTGGAGGGGGTGTGAACTATAGATGGACACAGCAAAAAAAAAAAAACGTCAATTTTGGTGATTTATAAGATCTAAGAGATTAAAAATCTCATCATTTCATGGGCATGTAAGATTGAACTATTACCGCATTCTCTTCAAATTTCCCGACTGCTCTTACGTAGTCCCATGTTTTACAGAATTTACAGTATGTTCAATTATGTATGAAATAATACCACATATGCCCATTATTTTGATATGTATTATATATATATATATATATATATATATATATATATATATATATATATACATATACACACAAATAAATTAAATCACTTTATATAAGAAGTCATCTCTTTTATACATGTATGTGTGTGTGTGTGAGTGGGCGCGCACCAACACGTAGCTACGTATATGTTTACGTGCGCTCTCGCTATTCATAATTGCACCAATAGGTAGACAGGGCTAATAAATGTCTGAAATACCCTTGGTAATAAAACCTATGCTTGGTTACGGTTGTCTGAATTGAGCCATAAAAGTAATGGGATCTGTAAAATGTATTCACCCAGTTTCTCACTCTCGCTTTTCCGGCTCGGTTATTGTTTAGTCCCAAACGTTTTTTTTTTTTAGTGGCTTCTTGTGAAATGGCTGACTCTGGCTGGTGATAAAAAATGGGCTGGTTAAATATTGATATCACGTTATTCAGTAGCAGTAATTTAAGTTGTTGTTTTTGTTAAAGTTTTATTGCGATAAACATTTGCATGTCGTTTCCTGTAAATCATTATATAATGAATATTAAATGTTGAAAACTTATTAGGAAAGGATGGGGTGGGGGGGGGAATTATTTTGCAGCCTCAGTGCTAAATAGCACGTTTGCGATTCTGTGCTCAAATCAGCGGTTCTAAACCGGTGGTACGAGTACCCTAAGGACCCCACAGACATTCCAAATTCGGGTGGCGGACCCCCATAGCTCAAGGAGCCCTGGCCTCCTTTTTTTTACCACAGCTTGGGTCAAAATATATCTTAAGTTTGCGGATGCAATCTACTTAAATTCTGCTCAACGATAGGCCTACCATAAGTTACTCACACAACATGTAAACGTCATTTCACATACCGAAATAGCCATCTATCCAAAAAAAAAAATAAAGCAATCACTGTTCAGTGGTAAGGTTGTACCTGTTTTTTCACTACAGAGTTTGTCCAATCATGGTGGTATGCGTATTTCATGTTCAATGTCAAGTCTGGACCTGTACTTGGTTACATTAAAAGCAGAGAATGCAATTTCGCACACATACGTTGTAGAAAAGTGGTAGCAGGACATTGATGGCTTTGTCTGACAGCAGCTAGTACTCCTGGAAACATGCTAGCCAGAACGACAACAATGGCAGTCTGATGAACTGCAAGCGCAGTGTCCTGTCAGACGACAAATCTTATCTAATATTTTAAAATGTATTTGTCACATAAGCAAGTCACATGACAACAGCATAATAAGTTCATCGCTAGAATTATGCACCGTTTCATCGATGCGTTTGCGAAAATCCCTATTATCGCTCTGTCCTATTTTCATATTAAAAATTTACGAAAAATCTACTTCCAACCAAAACAAACTATGGATAAATTTGATATCAAAAACTTTTGTCTTAGATTATTTCTAGGCTAATCTAGGCTTATAATAATTGTAACCACTGATTAACCAGACTATTTATCAACAATACACACGCTTGCACAGATACAGATGTCAGAAATATTGAAGCAAATACCAGTGAAGTTTTCAATTCTGCACATTATTGTCTGTGTCTAAAACATTGGCATAGTTAGCATTTTGTGTTTAGCTAAATGCCAACCAATCAACCAAACCAAGCAATACTTTATACAAGAAAAATCACTACTTTCCTTGTTTTGCCCACGGACCCCTTTGAAGCTCCTCGCGGACCCCTAGGGGTCCGCGGACCACAGGTTGAAAACCTCTGCTCTAAGGGGTACGGAAAAGGTTTTGAGAAATAAATTTCGTTAAAAACAACCAAAAGTTTGAAGGAAGTCCGTCAGTTTGCGTTGTGACTCATCAGCAAACCACGTGTCCGAAAATTGCATTAATTAAGGCAAGCTCATTCCGTCATGAAAATAAGTACATTTACTCGCGAATATACGCGTGAGGGGTACATGCGGGCATACTTTCGCAACCTTTGGGGGTACAATTGGGGGAATAGATTGAGAGCCGCTGCAGTAAATGTTACAGAAAGCATTTCTCCCGTTCCACTTCACGGCTACCATATCTTTCACTATCTGAGGATGACAGAGAAATGATTCCACGTCTCCAAATATCCGTTTCAACTCATATTGAGCAGTGAGCGAGGGTTGATTCAAGTGAATTCGGTTTAAAAATGTCAACTAAGCCTTATCGACCTTGGATGAAGGTATAAACTATGAATGTAACCATTGTCATCGGCTCTTTTTTTTTTTTATTATTCAATTTTAAATGTTAAGTGAAGTTATGACAATAACGACAAATCTGTTTAGGCAACTAAGCTTTGCAACTCGATACCGGTCAGAAGAAAAACAAAAAATTTAGGTCGCAATGGTCCCTTGCTGTGTTACATTGGAATGTGTAGTTCACAAAGTGTACAATTGTTATCACTTACGTTGTTCACCGGTGGTCGCGCGGTGTACAGCGCTCTACTGTCCTGGGTTCGATCTTCCGGTGTTGATCACTGGATCATTTCAGGTAATGTTGAAACTTTCCCCGTTATTATCTCCCGTGGCGCCTCCATGGTGGCAATGGCACCGTTGGCTATGGTGATGAGGTATGAGGGTCACCATTGAAACAATCCACGACCGTGAAACGTTTTTTGCCCGATCAGCAGGTTGCAGGTGAGTGGTGTCCCCCTGTAAGGATGAGATGAAATCTCTTAGATCCTATAAACGGTTTTTATGGTGCACTTCTTTCATCCCCCCCCCCCACCACAGCCGATAGTGCAATGGCCATGTAAGCACTACGGGAGATATAGCGGGGACTTTAACCATGACCTGGAATATCCATTGGTCCTCATCGGAGATCAAGCCAGTGACCCTCAGGTCAACAGTCGAGCGCTTTACCACACGACCATCCGTCCCTATGCAGGTTGCGACTCCCAGTCACCCGTGCCCACCTATGTGACCCTACGGGTTTATTGTGGTCTGGGTTGTGGTGATGGAATTGAAAAAGGTCGCTCGTGTCAGGTACTCATTTCAATATATAGGCTGATTGAGAGGAGGGGAGGTAATGTATCTTCTTCCCCCCCCCCCATTTCCAATAATTTTCCTGAGGCCGCGTGCTGCTAGAGAGACGAGAGATTGGGTTGTGCCCAAGCATATAAGGAGTGGATGTCTTCTGAACAAAGTATTTGTAGAATTTGTGATGAGATTGCGCGCGCGCATAGTGGGCCCGTGGGGGGGGGGGTGCACAAAAATTATCAGAACTCAACCGAAATGTGTCTTTCGGCTCTCGTTTTATTCACAAACATTCAACAACATGCCAATCGTTGAGACGGGAGGAATGAGGGGTGGGGGGGGGGGTTGTCGTGGATATAACTGGCTATGACCTAACGTTACCCCCTCCCCCCCCTCACCGTTAACAATGTACCTTTATTATTATTATTATATAGGTCTCAGCGCCCTCCCCCCTGCCCCTCACAATCAGGTGTAATTTGAGTACCACGTTAATCATTGAACGTTGAAGCGTGTCCCGCATTCACACCCATCACTGGCCACGTGATCAACAGCACACTTCATTAAACAGGAGACTTCAAAGAAAAACAAGGGGAGACAAATTATTTAATGTTTTCACTATAACTTACGGGACTGGTATACAATTAATTCGTTTCCATGTATTTTGTGTGTGTGTAGATATGTTTTTTTTTAAAATACTTCTTTTATTAACACTATAATGGATGATGGTTTGAGGAAAGGGTGGGGGGGAGTACTTTTTGTAAATTCCTTCCCCCCCCCCCCCCATTAATGCGCCTCTTTGTCACTTTTATTTTGTGTTTTTTTTTTTGTTTGATGTTTCAACTCTCATCTTTGATCTTCCCCGTTCCTCCCCCCACCAAAATCACCACCGCCATGTTTGTTTTTCTTCTATTTCGCCTTTTATCTCCCGCAGTAATTTTATCAGGAATGTCGGTTATGTTAATTAGAGACTTGCGTGCGCGCGTATGTGTGTGTGTGTATAGTTCTAGGTCAGTGTTTTTTACGCTCATGTGTATCGTCGCTTGCGGTAAATGTGCGCGAGCTCAAAAATACAGAAAGTAGTTCGCCGAATTATTTTTTTTTCATCCCTCGCTATCTCCTCACTCGCGGCAACGTGTGTGTGTGTGTGTGTGTGTGTGTGTGTGTGTGTGTGTCGTATCAAAGATACAAGTATATAAAAAAAAGATTTATTTTTGTTAGCCTTTAAGACACGTGGTTATGTTTACCTGCTGAACGCATTGATCGATTTGTTACAGAGGTTCTCGCATCTCAAAAAAAAAAAAGAGTTGTTTTTATTTATTTATTTATTAAACCGACCTTAATCCGTTTGCTGGATGAACCCATGGACCGAGATGTAGAGGTCTCAGCCAAGGGCAAACTACGGCCCTTCGTGCCAAATCCGGTCCACCGGACCCAACGGCCCGTCATTCGTTTCCGAGTGAAGCCCAGCACCGGGCCTTCTGTGTTATGGCGTTAACGTTTAATTTATATCAGTTCATTTTGACAATCCATTCCCCCCTCCCCGGGCCTGTACTCTTGGTCCTGCCCGCCGGTGGAAAAAAAATGTGGCCCTCGACTTTAAAAAATTTTGCCCACACCAGGGTTAGGTAAATGCTGCGGTTCATCAAGTCCCCCAGCATATTAGAAGTGCGTTGACATTTTTTTTTGGATATTATTTTATTTAGTTAAGTTCACATGTACTCTCCGAAAACCGACCTTTTTTTTTTTCAAAATGGGGTCGCGTATTCGCAATTCATACCCAGAGTATTAATGAGAGATAGAGAGAAAGAAAGAGATGGAAAATAGAGGAGAGAGAGAAAGAGAGAGAGATAAGGGGAGGGAATATATGTATAATTAATGCATGAGAACTGTGTGTGTTTATTATAACACTTTTGACCTATGGCAGGTCTCGACACCGGCTGTGACTGGCCGATGAACCGGAAGTGAACTCTGGGGTCACTGGAATATGTGAACACCGGAGTTACAAAAATAAAAATAAAACCCAGCAACATACGGAGCTAAATATAACTGAAGTCATTATTTTAGAATTACCCGCATCAATTAGTTCTGTTTAATTGAAATAAAAGGAAGAAAAAAAAACTTCGTGGTGCACAGATGTCGTGTAATGCTCGGTTGATGGATGGGGACAGAGTGTAGTCTCGTATGATAGCCGGCTTCCGTTGGTCATTAAGAATAATAATAACAAAAAAAAAACAATAACAGCGCACCGCCAACTTCACCTTTAAAGTGAGGTGACTTAAGGTGACTAGATAACACGTGTGTGACAGATTTCGCCAATATTCGATGCTTATACAGTGGATTCCGCTTAATTGGGACACCGCTTAATTGGGACAGCCGCTTATTTGGGACAGATCTCAAAGGAACCAAACCCAAGAAGTCAATAGTAAATTTGTATGTTTAATTGGGACAGCCGTTTAATTGGGACAAAAAGCCTCGGTCCCGATGTGTCCCAATTAAGCAGAATCGACTGTATATATATATATATATTTATTTATATACTATTGTATGTTGTTATTCATTAGTAAGAGGACCGCGTTTGTAGTTAGGTAACATGTGGGTGATCTACTTAATCTTGCACACGGTGGTGCGATAAGAATAATAGGGAATTCCCGTAGACCAGAGCACCGTATAATGTACGTATTGAAAGCAAGTGGAATTTGTGACGGAAGAGCAGAGTTGCGATGATGATGATGAAGCCGGCAGTGATGGATGGTAGCTATTGTAAATAAATTATTAAGTGATGTGTTTTTGAGCCCACGCCTGTGGTTTAGTGAATTCCATTAGAACATTTAACACACACACACATACATATATATATATATATATATATATATATATATATATATATATATATATATATATATATATATATATAATCTTAGCCTTGATTAACTGTTTTTCATGGGGGCATAGACAAATGTGGTGACCGGGATCCGAACCCAGGCAGTACGCCCACTGCGCTCACCAGCTTGTCGCCAATGACTCACCATGTAATTTACAAACCAGCTATGATTCATTGGTTCATCTACCGAAGATTTATGTTTTTAATATTTTTTTTTTCAAAAGAAGGTAAAAAAAATGCGCACGTAATTACAAACACCAATACAAAAAAATCGCATTATGGTTAAGATCAAATACTGCTTAATAGATTTACCCGTAAACCAAATTAATTAACATTTTTTGTTATGTATATAAATAAACAAATTGCTTCAAAACTGTTTCTAAAAGCGATTGAAGTCAAAACATTTTTTTCTTCTGCGTGCAACCTATTAACATTCTAAAGCTTCAGTTGCATCTGAATATAAACCTATAATTTTATTTTTTTTCTTTGATCGACGGTGCAGCACAAACCGCGTCACGGTGTTGCTTTATGGACACGGGTAGAGGGGTAGGGGATTGTGGGGGGGGGGGGGGGGCCCCGGTCGGGCCAGAATGCTTTATAGATCAGAGACGACCAATGTGTGGTCAGTGTGCAGTTTGGCTTTCAATTTTTTTTTTTCATTCGGCAATGATTCATAACACCACTGCTGTTCTCCATCAGATGCGGGCCTTAACAAAACGGTTTAGTAGGCGAGGACTAGATCGAGATGAAAGGAGATAAAAGCCATAGGCTATATACATATATATATATATATATATATATATATATATATATATATATATATATATATATATATATATATATATATATACACTGCACTACCAGGCTCCTATCGCTGACTAACCATGCCTCATGCTCGGGGTCTGGGAGGAGGGTGGGGGGGGGGAGGTTGCCCTAGTCGCTAAAACCTGCTACTGGCCATCATTTTAGTTTTGGGGGGGGGGGGCGGGGCGGGCTCCATCCAAAAATAACACACACTTTTTCTCTTCCAGACCAATACACTAGAATACAGTTCCTTGGTTAGGGTTCGAACCACGAAGCTGTCATGATTCTAACGGTTGGATTTCTCGGTGTTGTTGTTATACCCGCCTCATTTTTTAAGATGGAGACAGTCAAGTGGCCGTGTAAGGTCAGGCCCCCGCCCCCCAGCTTTGTACGCCCTGCGAAGGATGATGTAATGGGCGACACGTACAGTTAATGGATTGGTCTCCTCACATTTCATTTTTGCGCTTCGCGGAGCAAATTATTTTTTTGTTCTTTTCTCCCATCACATATGAGGGATATTACACTGAATTTCTCTCATTTCAATTAACTGGGTCTGTACTCGACACATTCAGTGTGGCTGTGGGTGTGGCTGACTCTGTGTGTGGCCGTGAATATGGATGCGAGTGTGGTTGTGAGAGTGGCTGTGAGTGTGGCTGTGAATATGGATGTGTGTTAGTGATAGCGGCTGTGAGTGTGGGTGTGGCTGTTTGTGTATGGCTGTGAGTGTGGCTTTGAGAGTGCGTGTATGGAGGTGGCAGGCAGTATTGGAACAACCACACTTGTATTTCAACAATGAAAGTCTTACACAGCTTATTTTTTAAAATCACCAATTCAGTTATCATAACTTATAAGTATATATATATATAAACAAAATAAAATAACCGTTATACAAAAGTGTATTTGAAAGGGAAAGTTCTCTATCAAAACTTCATAACAGAGAATTAATTTTTTCCAAAAAAAAAAATTAACCTTAGATGTGAAATAATGAAATAATACAAGGTATTTTCAACATTTCTTGTTGTAGGGTTTTAAATTCTCCCTTTAATTCCTCTCCCCTCCCCCTACCCCTCCCCTTCTCTCCATCTCATCAGTCGTGTTTTTTTTTTTTTAAACAAACTTTAATGGGGAAATTACCGTTTTTTCTCCAGACTTCAAACACAAATTGACGTCATAGTCGGTATTTGTCTCTTTCATTTCTCACCCCTCCCCCCCCCCATTCCATCCCACGGTTAATTCCATCCCCTACCCCACCACCCTTTTCTTCAGTCTTTATGCACACATGACTTAGCAGTTCATTAACTTCATATCACGAGCGTCCTGATACTTAAAAAAATATCAAAAAGACTATCAAAAAGTAAATTGCTTTACCATCCACCCCGACGCGGAAAAAAAAAACTATTTTTAATGCACCCAGACCTTAAATTTTTACTTTTTATTTATTTACTTATGTTTTTAAATGTGCGAGCGGGGCTCCGTGTTACCTGGTATCTGAGGGGGAGGGGGTAAATAGGGGTGTTAAATATTCCCCCCCCCCCCACCTTTCAAGTTTTTTTTACCTGGTCACAGGGATGGAGAAATGTTTGTGAGAGTAGTAGACCTCATGTCTGTAGACGTGTGTAGGTTCCCTGGTTCGATCCCCGTTGAGATGTTTCGGGATTATTTCAGGTACAGCAAGTTCCCGCCATGCCTCCCCCACCCCCACCGTAGCGTCTTCAGGATCATGGCACTCACTACTATTGTGGAGAGTGTGGAGATGAAAAAAAAAAGGGGCGGGGGGCATCACGTCCCTCATGTGGGACGGATGGCCGAGTGGTGTAGATACTCGACTGTCGACCTGAGAGTCCTGGGTTCGATCCGCGGTGAGGCCCATGGATTTTTTCCAGGTGAAATTTGGTACAAAGTCGTCCAACAAGTCCACCCAGCTTTAAAATGGGTACCTGACTTTAAGTTGGGGGAGTAAAGGCGGCTGGGCTTTGTGCTAACCACACAATCTCTTCATATGCCGAGGTTATAGAAACAGATGAACTCTACACTTCATCTGCCCCGATGGCTCGTTAGGGCTAAGGGAACTTGACATTTTTACAGCCCTCATGTAGTTGTAGTTTGGAAATAAGTCGACAGGTGTAACATGATACTCGTGTGTCTATTTTTTAGAACTTCAGATATCTTTCTTTTGTTCTCTGTCAGGCCGAAAAATTCTAACCTGCTAGCAAACAATAATGCTGTTAACGAGTATTGCACTAAAACTACCACGCTTAAAGCGCGATGCACTAGACCAGGACTGGTAAAAACCTGTCGACAGCCCAATGCCGGTTCTAATAAATCAAAGGCCGCAATTGGACTGTCATCCCAAATTTTTTTTTCTAAAAAGACAAAATGTCCTGCTGGATTGGGGGGGGGCGTTAACTTGTTACGTAAGTAACGCTTTTATTCCTAATTCCCCCCCCCCGGTCCGAGGGTGGGGTCACAGTTATTAACATTCCCTGTCACAGTGTCTCAGACTTCGGCGAACACCAACCACCCCACCTTCTCAGAGGCGTTCAGTTACAAACTTCATAATATCCTTGTGATGCACACAGCCCATGTGTAAAGCAGCTTAATAGACAGACATCAACTGACTTATATTTTTTTTTTATTTATCTATTCAACGTCTCTACCGAGTCTGCATGTTTGTTGATTGTGTGAGCATAGCCAGGTTTGTTGATAGTGTGAGCTAAGCGAGGTTTGTTGATAGTGTGAGCTAAGCCAGGTTTGTTAATAGTGTGAGCCAAGTCAGGTTTGTTGATGGTGTGAGCTAAGCCAGGTTTGTTGATAGTGTGAGCTAAGCCAGGTTTGTTGATAGTGTGAGCTAAGCCAGGTTTGTTGATAGTGTGAGCTAAGCCAGGTTTGTTGATTGTGTGAGCTAAGCGAGGTTTGTGGGCAGGGGCTTAATGTACGCAGTTGCCCTTTACTAAACTAGACATAAATATATAGCACGTGGTAATGGCACGCGCATCTGTATATTTAAGCGGCTATCTCGTAGACCCTATAAACCACTATGGGGACGGCTTTTGTAGTGTCCTTCATTTTTTTTCCTCATCGATAGTGCAATGGCCATCGAGGCACTACGGGAGACTTGGGGTAAGGGGGGAATTCGAACCAAGGCCTGAAAAACTCCATTGGTTTCTTTCCGGATATCGACAGCCGAGCGCTTTACCGCACGTGCATCCGCTGTAGTAACATCCATTCTAAACTGTACATTTTCACATCATCTTAAAATAAAATTAACTCGTGGACTGAAATCGTTAAGTCATTTTTTTTCCCCGCTCAATTTTTTTTTTTTTTTTGCAAGTAGTCTAGCAATTAAAAAATAAAATAATAAGTTAGTCTTCAAAGTAAGTATAGATCAAACAGGGATTAAAGGGCGGGGGTAACTTTTAATTAAAATATTTGAATAAGTCGTTTGAGGTCTCGTATCAGAAATCTGTTGCCCCCCCTCCAGATATATGGAGGGAACTTAACAGCAGAAGTATAGGTCGGTTAGGTCAAACTGTAACTGAAAGAAATGTTGTTTTCGTCTTTTGCGTGTGTTAATCTTAGCTTAGTAAACAAGAATAAATTTGCATATCTTAACAGCACCACCACGTGAGCTGGCCAACATGGATGTGGCTCTGTGGGTGGCATGTTGAAGGTAACGGGTTCGAATGTTACGGACGGGCAGCTAATTATTTTATGTCTTCCCGGAAAACGGGGTGGCAGTGTGGTAGAGCGACTCGGCTTCCACCAGGATGGCCCCCCCCCCCGGCTCGAGCCCCAGTGAATGCCAGGGGTCTCCTTTCAGGTTCGATTTTGATTTCCTTTCCGTAAGTTCACCCCCTGGTTGCTGTTTGTTTATTTATTATCCATTTTTAAAAAAATAAAATGGGGGACCTGGCATTTGATGGGGGGGGGGGGGAGGGGGGAAGTATAAAGCGGCTGTAAATGTTATTGGGCTGGGGCTTAGACAAATGTAATTTTGGGGGCGTCATACAAAAAATGGGCCCCCTAGTTTATCTTTGTAAACATGGGCCACTGACAACTGTTGAATCATTTAAGCCCAGACCAGAAGAGATCAGATTGTCATTTCTTGTGACCGTCGGAATGAAAGTCCAGACAGTCAGTTGTCTCGTTTACCTGACATTGAGAGCGTCCCCTGATCGTTGGTTCAGAGTTCACGTTGTTCTGTGACCTTTTCTGTTGTCTTTGTATGCACTCTATGTAGAATGCACTCTGTGTATTGTTTTTTTTTTTGTGTTTATTTATCGCTGAGACGGTGATTCATACCGTAGGAGGGACGGTCGTTCTTTGACTAGGTAAACTAGGTGCCCCGCATGCCAAGGGGCCTCTCCCAGCATAGATTTCTATACAAAACAAGCAATTTAAGTCTTTTCCGTTTCGGACAAAGGACATTTTAGAGCATTTTCGGTTACGCCGGACGAAATCCGTATTTTTTTCCGGGTTACAGCCATAAATATTGCTCCACGCGCATGGATTTTGAAAAATTTAGAGAGGAAAGTAATCATGTTGAATAACTATTACAAAAGTAAATAATGATTACGCCCCTTTGATTAGCTTTTATTATTTATATTTAAAATATAAGCAAAAACGGTACATAAGAAACTCTTATATTTAGGTCCTCAGAGGTCAGATCGCAAAATGCACTTTTGATGTACACATTACAGGCCAAGACCTACAAAATAAAATATACATCATGGGTCTAGGACTTATGGTTGCTGAGATCTAGGGCGCTCCTTTGTTAATATAGCTTATATAGTAAAAAACGGTACTTTATAAGCCCCCTTTTACGGCCCTCAGAGGTCAGATCGCGAAATGAACTTTTGCTGCACACATGGCAGGCCAAGACCTACAAAATGATATATACATCATGGGTCTAGGACTTATGGTTGTTGAGATCTAGGGTGATGACGGACAGACAGACAGACAAAACGGGGACCATAGAGCATTTTTTTTCGAAAATGCTCTAAAAATGATACTTAATGGACCCCAAGGGGTCATTTCGTCAAAAAATATTTGTAAGTCCCCAAGGCCCTCTGAAATATACTAACGGCCCTGTTTGAGAAAGTTTTACGAATCATTGAGGTGGACAACGCTTCAGAATAGACTTCAAAATGCACTGCAAAATTCAGAATGCTCTTGCAAAATTCAGAATGCACTGCAAAATAGACTTCAGAATGCAATGCAAAATAGACTTCCAGAATGCATTGCAAACTTCACATCGGTGTGGCTCGTATTTAAGTAGATGAACAACCAGTACGAGGAAGCTCTCCCGTGTTCTACTGATCACAAAATTTTATCGCATTCGCTGCGGGGCTGATGCATACATTTTATTTTCGCCGCCTGTCTCCGTTCTCCCTTAGTTTGTCCCAACCCTTTATGTTGCCGCTTTGTCTGATTTCATGTCCGGTATATCTAATTGACTTTAAATATGCACAATATTCCTTTCTTTCTTTCTCTCTCTCTCTCTCTCATTCTCTCTCAACCTTTGTTTAATACACTTTTAATCTGTTTTAAGATCGGCTTTCCTTTTTGTTTTATACTTTCAACAAATATTATTGTCAGTCCTTTCTTTTCACTGTTGTATTAAAAAGTCAAAAGATGGAAAGCTGTGATACATATAATTAGAACGAGGTATAAATGGTGCGTCTGTTTATCGTATCATCGATGTTTAGGATCTGCTCTAAATGTTATATCATTGATCTCTTGAATTTGTTCAAAAAAAAGTTCCAATCGGTGTTACATTAAAACATTTTTGCTCCACTTCTCTTTAAATGCACACCAGCCCCGTAGCGTGAAAATTCTACAGCAGGGGCCAGATATTCTACTGCAGGGGCCAGGCATTAGCAGGGGGGGGGGCATGTAATACCTTTTACTAAGTAGAAAAAATAAGCACAGGGGGCCAGACAAAACGCAGGGGGAGCCTGATGCATACGTGTGTGTGGGGGGGGGCGAGGGGGGTTAAACATTTGGAGGTAATTCCTGTTATTTTCCCCAATATGGTTCACTAGACCGGACATCAAGTCCAGTTCCAACCCATCCCCTGTTGTTATGAAGCTCTGTTCTACATTACCCATTTATTAATGTCTTACAACTTTAAAAAAAAAAGAAAGAAAAAGCCACTGGTGGAATATTGGCCACTTTACATCTCCACAGAGACCCGGGTGTGCAGTCAGTTGCCATGGGGGGGGGGGACACCCTGGAAGACGAAGGCTTGTTGACTGGTTATACCCCCCCCCAACCTACATAAACAACATACATATCGGGCTCACCTGAATTGTTCCTATTTTTTTTATTTTGGGGTCGCCGTTCGCCCTACTATTCCGCCCCTCCTTAACTCATATTAGATATATTGGTTGGCGGCAAAATAAAAGTCATTAATTAACAAACTTGATCGCCTAATAGTACTATCCAGTCCGAGATGGGGTTATGGGTAACAGGTATGGAGGTTAGGGGCTTAGGAGGGCAACAACCAAACCGCCACCTTCCGACTCAAAAAGGAGCATCTTGTCTGGTTTGCCACATACTAAGTTTTATATCTATTGTACTTTTATTCACACACACACACACACATATACATATATATATATACAAAACTGTACGTTCAACGTATGATGTTTCGAAATGAGGGATAGGTGGATGCCCCCCCCCCACCGCCGCTTACCATAAACAACATTGAATTGCAAATGGCGTTCACTTCCAAAAGCCACATCAAAGAATTTTTTTTATTTTGTTGGAGTAAAAGATAACTTCACAGCGGTATCGCCTTTTTTTTTTGTTTGTTAAACGAATGGTAACATATTCAGGTCGATAACATTAAAACAATCAAAGGGAACATGAAAGAGCTTTGTCTGTGTTTTATTGTTTTTTTTTTTCAGGGGGAGAGGAGTTGGGGCGCGCTGGGAGGGGGGGGGTGAAGCGGGTAGTGTGTA
>JAGDYQ010000068.1:2350076-2388302 GCA_021962125.1 Bulinus truncatus
CCTCTGAAAAAGGGGCAGAGTGTAACACCGCTCGTCCTTTAGTCTTTAAATCATAACACACGTTGTAGAAAGGATAGAAACAAAAAATAATAATACAATTAAAAAAAAATCAGAGTACGCATGTTTTAAATTAGTAGCGCAGGCAGGGCGCTGCGGATTGTGTGCATACAAGGGGCGCCTCAACTGAGAAGGGGGAGGGCCGAAATAGCACTTTTACATGTTTTTTTTTGCACTTTTCCAGATTGGGTAGGGGACGGTTAGTCGAGTGGCGTAGAGCGTTTGACTGTCGACCGGAGGGTCCCGGGATCAGACTATCAGTATGAGAACCTTTGGTTTGACTTTTTCAGGTCCTGGTGATTAAGTCCACCCAGCTTTAAATGGGAACCTGACTTTAAGTTGGGGGAGTAAAGACGGCTGTGCGTTGTGCTAACCACACAATCTCTTCTATATGCCCAGGTTACTGAAACAGATGAGTTCAAATAACTTCCATCTGCCCCGATGAGGCCTTTGGGGCTTAAGGGAACTTTATTTTTATTTTTTTTATTTTTTCAGATTGGGTGGATGGCATAAAAAAAAAATCCACTGGCACAGGGCGCCAGCAATAGCTTAATCTAAATGACTCTTGTTTTGGTCATAGAGACTTTGTGTGCTTACGTACAATCACCCTGGCCTATACATTTCATCCATATATTTGAATTCAGAGTCTTTTTGTGTGCTTACGGCAATCACCCTGACCTATACATTTCATCCATATATATATATATATATATATATATATATATATATATATATATATATATATATGAGAATCTGTGTTTGTGTGGTGTTTTCTTGGCTCCTGGTCACGCGAGTCAGATCGATTCAAGTGACGCGGGTATCGGGTTCTGAAACCACCGATGACGGTTACATGATGTTATCCCATCACCCCCTCCCCTTCCTCCACCCCCCTTATACGAGGGTTTGTTAGTCGTGAATCATACTTCCGGTCCTGTGGAGGACTCGGGGTGAGGAAGCGATCATCCGTCGTACAACAGACGGACGAGGCGAGTTACTTTTATTTTATTTAGTGAAAGACAATGGTTCTAAAACCAACCAACCATGCCCCACATAAGACGCAAGTACAATTTTTCCCCGACGTCATCATTACTAAAAATGTCATCAGCTGCGCAATTCTACAAAATGTTAATTCGAGAGACTCTAAAATAACTAAAAAAATCGAATACATTGTCACGCAGAATCTACAAGTGTCACACGATATCAGGTGAACAGGTCCCAAAGTGAGTTACAATAATAGAGGGAAAGTCCCAGCTACACTCATGTACACGCACGCACTCACGCACGCACGTACACATACACGGGAATCGACACTATTAACAGCTTTACAAAAAAAACAGTGATAATGAAACATATCAGCTCACATCCCTAAATCGCCCACAAAGTAATGAGAATCACTGGATTAATACACAAACGCACGTCCGCAAATAGTCGACAATATGACATTTAACAACAACACCAAAAAAAAAAATCATACACACACACACACAGTCACACACACACACTGACAGACCTTGAGGAATGTGATATCAAAGACATTCCGAGTCTTTGTGATAATGAGTTTGATTGCTGTGGTGTAAGGAAAGCGGGTAATTCGGGAGTGTGGTTAAGCCTGTGTGTGTGTGTGTGTGTGTGGTGGGGTGGGGGGCGGGTCCTTTGTAAGCCTGTTGCATATACACGATGTTTGTCTAAGTGTACCTTCTGGCAGTGAAATCCTCAAATCGCTATGTGTATAAGTTGTTCCCCCCCCCCCCCCACTGAAAAAGAAACAAAAAATATATAACGAGATAAAACATTTTTATTTTCCCTTCATGATAATGGTACGCCCGTTGATTTTTTTGCTAACCACCCAGTGATGATGTGAGGACCACTGCAAGTGTGAGGCAACAAAGTCCAGTAATTGATATCAAAAGACCCCCCCGTGTATGAACCGCCCATCACGTACTACATGTTGTATGTCATTGTGTACTCGCAGGTGTGGTGTGTGCGCGTGTGTGTGTGTGCGTGGGTGTGTGTGTGTGCGTGTGTGTGTGTTTACGAGTGCTTACGCCCGTGTGTTTAGGGGGGTTGTTTTCTTTTAAGCGTTCTGGTGTCATTCAATTTACGTATGTGTGTGTATTTGTGTTTAAATACTACAGGTTGCAGCAAATTCTGTGTTTGTAAATGCGTTTGTGTGATTAAGCCTCTGTGTGTCTTGAGTTTTCTTAAAGCGTTTACGTGTGTGGCTGAGTTTGACCTATGTTTGCGTGTGTGGTTGAGTTTGGTCGTATGATCGTGTGTGTGTGTGTGTGCCCTCAATATTTGAGACCAGTGCACAGACGTAACACACATGACGATGTAAAAGGTCAACACAGGTCATCTGTCTTAAAGAAAATACAGAACACAAGAGAACTTTATACATTTACAAAAAAATCTGACTGACCTCTACTACAAAGCATTATGAATTCAAAATACGCAAATGAATTTTTACTCGGATTTTTGTCATTATTGCAAAAGGAACATACCCTCGCTATTAGACTCGTCAATCACACCGTATTGAAGGATATACCCTCGCTATTAGACTCGTCATCACACAGTATTGAAGGAACATACCTCGCTATTAGACTAGTCATCACACCGTATTGAAGGAACATAATTTCTCGCTATTAGACTAGTCATCACACCGTATTGAAGGAACATACCCTCGCTGATTAGACTCGTCATCACACCGTATTAAACGGGTCCCCCCCCCCCCATTGTCAACATTAAACACTAATAATAACACAATGAAGTTTCAAATGCGAGCGGGGCAGATTATCACATACGGGTCCCCCCCAATCTTATCTGGTAAGGTGTATGTAAAAAAATATAACCTGGTTATATAGTAGAATAGTATATGCATTAGTCTTTTTTTTACACTTTTACTACAAGTTACTACAAACAAAAAAAATTACCGTTAAAAAATAAGGGCTCCGCCCCCCCTCCCCCCATTTCATATTGTAAATGAAAAAAAAAAACCATGAACTAGCTTGGAATGCGAACGTTTTGAAGTTTATGGCCAATGGTTGTGCACAAACTATACTAGAAGAACACATTGTAAGAAAACGATACCAAGTACGAGTCCGGATCAGAGCTTGTAGCCCGAGCCATGCACGGGGGTCGAAATTTCATTAAGATTTATATACACACGCACACACAAAAAAAAACCACACGAGAAGAAGAGAGATTACTGTGATAGAAGAAGGGAGGGAGGAGAGGGGGGGGGGGTGTTCATTCAGTCTCGGTGCGTGCGCGCGCGTGTGTGTGTGTGTGTGTGTGTGTGTACATGAAATCCCCCTTCGATAGCGCGCAAGTCCGGGGGGGGGGGGGAGATTTCTTGAGAGACAAAAAATAACCAGATGTATTGAAATACAACGGCTGAAATGAAGACCGGTGTTACAGAAACAGAAGATTGAGATAGTATTAATATCAATACAATTACACACGCAACAAAAAAATAATCTTGCGAGAATTTGAGATCATGGACAAAGCAGATCTCTTGCAATCAGAATGCAACTATTTAGAGCAAAAAAAATGTGTATGAAATAAAAGAGAGTGGTTCATACATTGTAATAATTTGAATGGTACTGTTATTTTATAATGGATGGGGGGGGGGGCGTAGATTTGAATAGGACAGGATGAGAATTATTGTTTTTTAAAAAAAGCTGCTGTGCACCAGCTAATATAATGTTTACGGGATTTTTCAATATTGCAAAGGAACATACCCCCGCTATTAGACTCGTCATCACATCGTATTTAAGGAACATACCCTCGCTATTAGACTCGTCATCACACCGTATTTAAGGAACATACCCTCGCTATTAGACTCGTCAACACACCGTATTGAAGGAACATACCCTCGCTATTAGACTCGTCATCACACCGTATTTAAGGAACATACCCTCGCTATTGACTCGTCATCACACCGTATTTAAGGAACATACCTTTGCTATTAGACTCGTCATCACACAGTATTGAAGGAACATACCCTCGCTATTAGACTCGTCATCACACCGTATTTAAGGAACATACCCTCGCTATTAGACTCGTCATCACACCGTATTGAAGGAACACATACCCTCGCTATTAGACTCGTCATCACACCGTATTGAAGGAACATACCCTAGCTGTTAGACTCGTCATCAACCCGTATTTAAGGAACATACCCTCGCTGTAGACTGTACAAAGTGAGTGCACCGGCTCGTTTTATTAAAACTGTACATTGCTCTACATATTGTGTATATGCTACTTTTTTTTTTATTTGGCTAGTCAGGGTGCGTCCCCTGGGGGGGGGAGTAGGCGGGGGTTTACTTAAAATAAATAACCACTGATTAACAGCGAAGGATTATTTATCTATTTCATCAACCACAAAAGAATACCATGTAAAGTAAAAATAAAAGATTATTGTCAATTATTGTCTGTTATTTCGACCATGCATAGAATAATACTTTAAAAAGAAAAACGCTGAATATTTTAGTGCGTCGCTGTACAGTTATGCTTTGTGCAATTCGTGTTTCAGGGCATCGAATGTCCGACAAATATGTCGCCTCACTGACCGGCTGAAAATGACGCCATTGTTGGTGTGGGGAATGGGGGGGGGGAAGGAATGGACATAAAATACATTGTCAAAAAACAAGGGGGAAAAAAACTAAGCACTGGTCAAGGTCGGACCTGACATTGGCGATAGTCGTACCACCCACCCTCCCCCTCGATTAAGAACACGGCCATTAAGAAATCGCAAAACGTCAGTTCTCGAAACCATCACAGCCCCACAAGGTCAGACCTGAGTGATGGGCGTTGCCGGTGATTCAAGTGGTCAGCTCTTCAAGTGCCCGGTGAGAATTTACGGCGGGAGTCAATGGCCAGCGCCATTAATCACGGTACTAGGGGGCACAACCAGCTCATAGAGTCATGCCGGTGGACTGGTCAGTTTTAAGGAGCGGCGTTTGGTGGGAGGGGGGGTGTGGGGTCAACAGGGTCAGCCGAACGGTGGGTGCACAGATGCATGCGAATTCCTTAGCCACGATAGCCCCATCTAGGATGGTGCTGAGGTCAGCTGGGTGTTATCGCCAATGGCATTCCGACCATCCTGCCCTGGACTTAAAACTACTAGCCACACAGGTGGATGTATAAAGAATATCACGTAGACGTTTGATTATTATATCGAATGAGTTGATAATATGGTATGAGATATGAATATGGCATGAAATATGTTATCAAGACGATAAACTAAAACGACGCTGTCCTCGATAGATGGATAATAACGAGTAGGTTGGTACCGGCTTTGAAAAAAAAAACAACAACTCGGAAGTACTAAGCATTTAGTCTAGTTATTTTATTTTGTATTTATTACTAGCTGTACCCTTGAAAACCTTTGCACAAAGTTATATTCCCTTAGGTCTGATCAGTAGGGTAGGTTATTTTTGGTTTCGGACAGATCCGACTTTTCCATGATTTTTATTACTAATGTTTACGTTCGACGATTTTAAACTGCAATACTGTTGTATTAACTCTTTACTTTCGATTTAACGCAGAACCCACGCCGCTATTATTTATATAGATTATTTAAAAATAAACAGTTTTGTAATCGTCAGGTTTTTAAGGGGCGGGTGCGTGTGGACGAACTTTAAAATAGGTACCTGAAGTAGAAGCGGCGTGGTGCTAGCCACACAATCCTTTTATGTGCCGAGGTAAACTTATACAGATTCATTCTCCACTTCATCTGCCCCGATGGCTAAGGAAACTTTAAACATAATATCCTCACAAATTGTGAAATCAATATGTGTGAAGGGGGCAAGATCTCTTATGAGACCACTAATGGTACGGTTTTTATAATACACTTCTTTCATCCCCCCACCATACCCGATAGTGGAATGGACTTGGAGGCACCACGAGAGATTAAGTGAGGCCTTTTTACCGTGACCTAAAATATCCGTTTATCGTCATCGGAGGTCAAGCCAGGACCGTCAGGTCGATAGTCGAGCGCTTTACAACACGACCACCAGTCCCACAAACCCCCGCAAGTAGCTTTTTTATGGACTCGACCGACTCCTCGGTTGCTACATTTTCTTCTCATGTCAATGACATTTCTCGAACTTATTATAAAAAAAATCAGTAAGAATTTTCGAGGCTTTTTGGGACTTTAAAGTTAAGTTTGAATGGAATCACGTGATACTATCCTGAAAACCTGGAACAGCCCCTAAACTCCAAACATGTTTATAATTTAACATTGGATCAGATCTTTTACGTTGCGAGGTTAAAACATCGACCCTTCAGATTTTTCAGAAATCTGCTACTAAATTTGAGTTATTTTTAACTAGAAAGGTCGTAGTGTCATATCCGTTGGCCAAGGTTGTATTATAGGCTCAGACTTTGGGCTGGCAACAACACGTGACACTGAAATTATATTTAAAAAACAAAATAAAAAAATAAATTAAGAATACGATCGTTTTGAATGTCTTAACCCTCACTTTCTACTCCCTGTTTAAAGCTACAAGCCAGCGATAATATAAGGTTATGTCTGAACCCACCTTTACTACAGCGACCCCCCCCCCCCACACACACACACCCAACTGCCAGGTAACATCAAAGACAACCTTTTTTTTTTTTGCGAAGAGTTCAATAATAATAATATTATTATTATAAGCAGTGACTGTGGTAGCACAGTGATCGATGCGGTGATTTTATTTTAAACCGTGGCACGAAGACGAGGGTACGGGTGGGTGGGGGAGGGAGGGTGGGGGGTATCAAATTATGAGGATGTGTATAGAGAGGGGGAGAGAGGGGGTAGACTCTACTACAATCAAGCTTAGTGTGGTTGGGCGGAGGGAGTTAAAGCGGGCGGTCCATTCCCCTCCCCCATATACCCCTCCCCCCCCCCAAACTAAGTTAAATGAAACTATTCAATGAAGCATTATTTCTCGACTAATCCCAACACTTTGATCTGTGCACTACATGTATTTCATCTAAAGGCTGTAATTGCTGTTATGTTGCTTTGATCTTCAGCTGGCGAGGGGGGAGGGGAGGGGAGAGGAGAGTTTGGCAAAGGGATGGGGGCGGGGAGGGGGTTGTGGTGGCTGCTACTAGAGAGAGAGAGGGAGATTGTGTGTGTGTGAGGGGGAGGGGCGACAGGTAGGAGGAAGTTTGACGTGGTGTAACTGTTGCAGAATTGTTGATGTGTTATGTTTGTATTGGGGGGGGGGGGCTGGAGATTGTTACGTATGAATCATGCCAATGGGAGGAGAAAAAAAATTAAGTTTTTTTTTTTTGAATTTTATTTCGTACGATCTTTTAACCCAGCACTGTTACGTACCACTATCGTCTGCTAGTTCATTTCGGACCAGGAATGACCAATTGCGGCTCTTCGATGCGGGTTTTTTTTTTTTGTTGTTGTGAGGCTACAAATAACAGTTTTAGTATCAAATTACGCTACGACTTTGTTACGCCACTTTATCAATACTGCATTGTTTTTGTTTTGTTTTTGTTACATCCCTATAATAAGCTAGGGGGGCCAGGGAACTACTACTCGCTAAATAAAAAAAAAACAAGGGCTGGGACTGTTGGTCCGTTATCCCCCCCCCACCACCGCTCGTTCACAAACAAACGTTTACAGTCGTGTATAATATATATGATATACACTCCATCCATCTGACGGAGGGGGGTGGGTTTACGATACAATTGACTTACCCGCCGCGGCCCGCGGTTCGAAAGTTTTGCCAACCTCTCTGCACTGGGCTGTGTGATTCGAACTGGGCCGTCCGCATCACGACAATTGAGCCTGCCCAGTCCTCAGCGTCTCACCTGACTGTCTCCATCGTGGAGAGTGTGGAGGGTGAGCGAGGGTAGGGTGTGTGTGTGGTGGTTGCATTGATCACGGATGCATCTAGCCCTCCCCCCCCCCCATAGGGCAGGGTGGGTGGGGGTGGCGCCAGTCACGTCGTCAACAGGTCTCCCAATTTGAATAAGCAAATTGAGAGAAATTATAATAAAACTTGCCTCCTTCGCTCTCAAGTTACATACATATCCATATATGTTACGGCCAGTGTCCGCTAGGCGGCCAAGTTGCAGACATTGGCCGTTAACATATACATAGATTTTTTTTTCCTAATTCAAAATCGAATCATTTAATACTAGATAGTGCACTTATAAATGGAATGTCAAAAGTGGGATAACAATACCAAAAGTGCGATAACAGGACATGTGTACAAGGTATATCGGCGTTATCACATGTGAGGAATGTACTCTCGCCATGGTGCTCGTGTCGAAACCAAGTCTCTTAGCGGTACGGAAATGAAACTGTTGTCTTGCCTCCAAGTGTCCGAGGACTGGTCAGATAAAGTCCGGCCAGTTACTGCGGTCATTAAGCCCGTAAACTATCAGAGGTATCAAGTGACCACTACTTCTAGAAAATTCCCATATCAAGTTTCACCTACGAACATCTGCTATTGCTGTCTCCCCATCCCTCCTCCCCGCCACATCTCCACACTCGCAATCTGCTAGCTATCCCCGGGCTATCCGAGGTCCACCGCAGCAATCTCACACCACCCACCGGTGTGTGGCAAATAATGAAGTCGGTTAAGTTAATGAGCCGAGTATGGCGGCAGACTTCAATCCAACTTTAATTGGGTAATTAAACTGTCATCCGCATCGTTCAATATTCAATTCCGCACTGACATATATTTTATCGTACGTGAATAAACAAAATACTTGAATAAAATTATATATATATATATATATATATTAAACAAATTATAAAACCCCCCTCACCCCCCCACCCCAACACTTTACACAGAGATGAAGGGATAGGAAAAGCCGCGGGGGGGGGGGCGGGGGCGCCGACGACGACCACAAGAACAAATAATAATAAAAAGTGTTCCATGAGGATACACTTGAGGGCAGCGTCTTTGTACCTGAGCGAACTAGTTTACCTTGCCCGAGACGATCTGGCGCCGTACAACTTAACTGTGCAGCTTTGCTCTCGATTGCTCCACTTTGCTCCAGGGCACACGCGGAGCGATAGCGGGCCTTTTAAAAAAAAAATCTTTTTTTCATTTTTTTTATTTCACGAGTTACTTTAATTTTGAGAGTAAGACAATTAGTGGGGGCGGAAGGGGGGGGCGTGGGTTTAATACAAAATAATAAAAAAAATGTTCAAATCAGAGGCGGATGTGAGTAGGGGGAGAGGGTGGGGGGTGATCGGGAGGGAACTGAAAGAAGAAATACAAACTTAGCCGCAGAAGGGAAAAAATAAAAATGTTCCCAAACAATAAAGTCTAAACAAGGTGCATGAATAATGGGCGCAATATTGTAGAGTCTGGGGGGGGGGAGTAAAGACTCAACGCACCACCCCCCTCCCCCAATTCCTTCAATAAACCTTCATGGTCTGTAATGGTGGACAAGGTACAAGCTCGCGAGACACTTGGTTTAAAAACAACGAGTCACTAGTCGAGTGTTGAAATCCACCCTACCTCCTCCCCCTTCCCCTTCTAAATCAGAGCCTGCTGTGTGCATACTAGAACTTTGTATAGTTGGTTTTAAGCGAGAAGATATCTTCAGCTAAATGGCGGGTAATATGAACTGGGTCAAATAAGAATGTCCAATCAAGGGTGTTGTCATTAATTCGAACTTGGTTTCAGCCAACCCCCCAACCCCCCCAAATATACACACGCACACCCCACCCGCTTTAAATCCCTTTACTCCCCCCCACCCTCACCCCGCTACCTACATCTCTTTTCGTGACATGCCTGACCTCTCCCCCCTACCCCACCCACTCCTACTACACCCATTGTCTTTCGTCCAGGCGATGGACGACCGAGTCAACACAAGCATCACGATCGTCATTAAATGTATTACCACACGCTGGGTTGTCGTTTATTTTTTTTAAATGTGGTATCGATATCACGGTGTCCTCTGATCTCCTTCCAGCGATCCCATTACATACACACTACCCGCTTCACCCCCCCCCCCTCCCAGCGCGCCCCAACTCCTCTTCTCCCCCCTCCCTGAAAAAAAAATAAAACACAGACAAAGCACCTTTCATGTTTCCTTTGATTGTTTTAATGTTATCGACCTGAATATGTTACCATTCATTTAACAAACAACAAAAAAAAAGGCGATACCGCTGTGAAGTTATCTTTTACTCCAACAAAATAAAAAAAATTCTTTGATGTGGCTTTTGGAAGTGAACGCCATTTGCAATTCAATGTTGTTTATGGTAAGCGGGGGGGGGGGGGAAGGATCCACCTATCCCTCATTTTGAAACATCATACGTTAAACGTACAGTTTTGTATATATATATATATATATTATATATATATATATATATATATATATATGTGAATAAAAGTACAATAGATATAAAACTAAGTATCTGTGTGGCAAACCAGACAAGATGCTCCTTTTTGAGTCGGAAGGTGGCGGTTTGGTTGTTGCCCCCCCCAAGCCCCTAACCTATACCTCCGTTACCTATGGCCCCATTCGGATTGATAGGCATATTAGGCGGAATAGTAGGGCGAACGGCGACCCCAAAATAAAAAAAAATAGGAACAATTCAGGTGAGCCCGATATGTATGTTGTTTATGTAGGTTGGGGGGGGGTATAACCAGTCAACAAGCCTTCGTCTTCCAGGGTGTCCCCCCCCCCCCATAACCACTGCACACCCGGTCTCTGTGGAGATGTAAAGTGGCCAATATTCCACCAGTGGCTTTTTCTTTCTTTTTTTAAAAAAATTGTAAGACATTAATAAATGGGTCATGTAGAACAGAGCTTCATAACAACAGGGGATGGGTTGGAACTGGACATGATGTCCGGTCTAGAGAACCATATTGGGGGAAAATATCAACTAACAGGAATTACCTCCAAATGTTTAACCCCCCCCCCCACACACACACACACGTGTGCATAAGGCACGTAACGTGCGGGGGGCATGCTCCCCCTGCGTTTTGTCTGGCCCCCCTCTGCTTATTTTTTCTACTTAGTATAAGGTATTACATGCCCCCCTGCTATTGCCTGGCCCCTGCTGTAGAATTTTCACGCTACGGGGCTGGTGTGCATTAAAAGAGAAGTGGAGCAAAAATGTTTTAATGTAACACCGATTGGAACTTTTTTTTGAACAAATTCAAGAGATCAATGATATAACATTTAGAGCAGATCCTAAACATCAATGATACGATAAACAGACGCACCATTTATACCTCGTTCTAATTATATGTATCACAGCTTTCCATCTTTTGACTTTTTAATACAACAGTGAAAAGAAAGGACTGACAATAATATTTGTTGAAAGTATAAAAAAAAAAAGAAAGCCGATCTTAAAACAGATTAAAAGTGTATTAAACAAAGGTTGAGAGAGAATGAGAGAGAGAGAAAGAAAGAAAGGAATATTGTGCATATTTAAAGTCAATTAGATATACCGGACATGAAATCAGACAAAGCGGCAACATAAAGGGTTGGGACAAACTAAGGGAGAACGGAGACAGGCGGCGAAAATAAAATGTATGCATCAGCCCCGCAGCGAATGCGATAAAATTTTGTGATTAGTAGAACACGGAGAGCTCTCGTACTGGTTGTTCATCTACTTAAATACGAGCCACACCGAGTGAAGTTTGCAATGCATTCTGAAGTCTATTTTGCATTGCATTCTGAAGTCTATGTTGCATTGCATTCTGAAGTCTATTTTGCAGTGCATTCTGAATTTTGCAGAGCATTCTGAATTTCGCAGTGCATTTTGAAGTCTATTCTGAAGCATTGTCCACCTCAATGATTCGTAAAACTTTCTCAAACAGGGCCGTTAGTATATTTCAGAGGGCCTTGGGGACTTACAAATATTTTTTGACGAAATGACCCCTTGGGGCCCATTAAGTATCATTTTTAGAGCATTTTCGAAAAAAAATGCTCTATGGTCCCCGTTTTGTCTGTCTGTCTGTCCGTCATCACCCTAGATCTCAACAACCATAAGTCCTAGACCCATGATGTATATTTTATTTTGTAGGTCTTGGCCTGTCATGTGTACATCAAAAGTGCATTTTGCGATAGGACCTCTGAGGACCGAAATATAAGAGTTTCTTATATACCATTTTTGCTTATATTTTAAATATAAATAATAAAAGCTAATCAAAGGGGCGTAATCATTATTTACTTTTGTAATAGTTATTCAACATGATTACTTCCCTCTCTAAATTTATCAAAATCCATGCGCGTGGAGCAATATTTATGGCTGTAACCCGGAAAAAAAATACGGATTTCGTCCGGCGTAACCGAAAATGCTCTAAAATGTCCTTTGTCCGAAACGGAAAAGACTTAAATTGCTTGTTTTGTATAGGAATCTATGCTGGGAGAGGCCCCTTGGCATGCGGGGCACCTAGTTTACCTAGTCAGAGGAACGACCATCCCTCCTACGGTATGACTCACCGTCTCAGCGATAAATAAACACACAAAAAAAAACAATACACAGAGTGCATTCTACATAGAGTACATACAAAGACAACAGAAAAGGTCACAGAACAAAGTGAACTCTTGAACTCTGAACCAACGATCAGGGGACGCTCTCAATGTCAGGTAAACGATACAACTCACTGTCTGGACTTTTCATTCCGACGGTCACAAGAAATGACAATCTGATCTCTTCTGGTCTGGGCTTAAATGATTCAACAGTTGTCAGTGGCCCATGTTTACAAAGATAAACTAGGGGCCCATTTTTTGTATGACGCCCCCAAAATTACATTTGTCTAAGCCCCAGCCCAATAACATTTACAGCCGCTTTATACTCCCCCCCCCCCATCAAATGCCAGGTCCCCCATTTATTTTTTTAAAAATGGATAATAAATAAGCAAACAGCAACCAGGGGGTGAACTTCCGGAACGGAAATCAAAATCGAACCTGAAAGGAGACCCCTGGCATTCACTGGGGCTCGAACCGGGGGGGGGACCATCCTGGTGGAAGCCGAGTTGCTCTACCACACTGCCACCCCGTTTTCCGGGAAGACATAAAATAATTAGCTGCCCGTCCGTAACATTCGAACCCGTTACCTTCAACATGCCACCCACAGAGCCACATCCATGTTGGCCATCTCACGTGGTGGTGCTGTTAAGATATGCAAATTTATTCTTGTTTACTAAGCTAAGATTAACACACGAAAAAGACGAAAATAACATTTCTTTCAGTTACAGTTTTGACCTAACCGACCTATACTTCTGCTGTTAAGTTCCCTCCATATATCTGGAGGGGGGCAACAGATTTCTGATACGAGACCTCAAACGACTTATTCAAATATTTTAATTAAAAGTTACCCCCGCCCTTTAATCCCTGTTTGATCTATACTTACTTTGAAGACTAACTTATTATTGTATTTTTTAACTGCTAGACTACTTGCAAAAAAAAATTGAGCGGGGAAAAAAATGAATTAACGATTTCAGTCCACGAGTTAATTTTATTTTAAGACGATGTGAAAATGTACAGTTTAGAATGGATGTTACTACAGCGGATGCACGTGCGGTAAAGCGCTCGGCTGTCGATATCCGGAACGAAACCAATGGAGTTTTTCAGGCCTTGGTTCGAATTCCCCCCTTGCCCCAAGTCTCCCGTAGTGCCTCGAGGGCCATTGCACTATCGATGAGGAAATAAAATGAAGGACACTACAAAAGCCGTCCTCATAGTGGTTTGTAGGGTCTACGAGATAGCCGCTTAAATATACAGATGCGCGTGCCATTACCACGTGCTATATATTTATGTCTAGTTTAGTAAAGGGCAACTGCGTACATTAAGGCCCTGCCCACAAACCTCGCTAAGCTCACACCATCAACAAACCTGACTTTGCTCACACTATCAACAAACCTGGCTTAGCTCACACAATCAACAAACCTGGCTTAGCTCACACCATCAACAAACCTGACTTTGCTCACACTATCAACAAACCTGGCTTAGCTCACACAATCAACAAACCTGGCTTAGCTCACACCATCGACAAACCTGGCTTAGCTCACACTATCAACAAACCTGGCTTAGCTCACACCATCAACAAACCTGGCTTAGCTCACACAATCGACAAACCTGGCTTAGCTCACACCATCAACAAACCTGGCTTAGCTCACACCATCGACAAAACTGGCTTAGCTCACACCATCGACAAACCTGGCTTAGCTCACACAATCAACAAACCTGGCTTAGCTCACACCATCGACAAACCTGGCTTAGCTCACACCATCGACAAACCTCGCTTAGCTCACACCATCGACAAACCTGGCTATGCTCACACAATCAACAAACATGCAGACTCAGTAGAGACGTTGAATAGATAAATAAAATAAATATAAATCAGTTGATGTCTGTCTATTAAGCTGCTTTACACATGGGCTGTGTGCATCACAAGGATATTGTGAAGTTTGTAACTGAACGCCTCTGAGAAGGTGAGAAGGTGGGGTGGTTGGTGTTCGCCCAAGTCTGAGACACTGTGACAGGGAATGTTAATAACTGTGACCCCCACCCCCGGGGGGGGGGGAATTAGGAATAAAAGCGTTACTTACGTAACAAGTTAACGCCCTCCCCCCCCCCCATCCAGCAGGACATTTTGTCTTTTTAGAAAAAATAAAATTTGGGATGACAGTTCGATTGCGGCGCTTGATTTATTAGAACCGGCCTTGGACTGTCGACAGGTTTTTACCAGTCCTGGTCTAGTGCATCGCGCTTTAAGCGTGGTAGTTTTAGTGGAATACTCGTTAATAGCATTATTGTTTGCTAGCAGGTTAGAATTTTTCGGCCTGAGAGCAAAAGAAAGATATCTGAAGTTCTAAAAAATGGACACACGAGTATCATGTTACACCTGTCGACTTATTGCCAAACTACAACTACAATGTCAAGTTCCCTTAGCCCTAACGGGCCATCGGGGCAGATGAAGTGTAGAATTCATCTGTTTCTATAACCTGGGCATATGAAGGGATTGTGTGGTTAGCACAACGCCCAGCCGCCTTTACTTCCCCCAACTTAAAGTCAGATACCCATTTAAAGCTGGGTGGACTTGTGGGGACGACTTTGTACCGAATTTCACCTGGAAAAATTCCATGGGCCTCACCGCGGATCGAACCCAGGACCAGTGGCGTCACTAGAGGGGTGCGGACCGCACCGGGTGACACCCTCACGAGGGGTGACACCCAACTGCAAAATATCTGGTTTTAGGCCTATATTCTTATTTTGTAATTTAAAATAATTCAAAGCCGTATTTAATTTTTATATATAAATAAAAATATCTCCGATTACTAACAGACACTGCGTACTTTTTATTACTAATTATTTTAACGCACTGGCTCCGGATACGTCTATGATTAACTCTTATGATTTAAAGTTATTTTCTTTTCGCGGGAAATTGCATAACCGAGCAATTTTTTTTATTATATATTAAAATTGCTAACTATATGCGTGTTCGATTCCTATCGGAGACATAAATTTTTTTTTCAGATTTTTTTTTTTCAGGATTAGGGTTAGGGATAGGGTTAGGGTGTGGAGCGATATCTATTGATGGTTCCCGAAAAAAAAATATATCTCCCATTATTAACAGTAAATGACGTCATCAACGTCTGCAGTCTCATTCATTCTGTTTACTGACGTCATTAAAGTTTGCTAGACGTATCCCGAAAAAAAAATACTTAGTACGTCTTAGACGTATCCGGAGCCAGTGCGTTATTTTAATGAAATTATTGGTATACTTGCACTGACCTATAGATATCAATTATCACTAAAATCCTGACCCCGGAAACGGAAAAAAAATAATAAAGTCGCGCATGCGCACATATATACGGTCTCTGAAAAAAAATATGGAGACCGGGGTGACACCATGAGTTACCGCACCGGGTGACACCAACCCTAGTGACGCCACTGCCCAGGACTCTCAGGTCGACAGTCGAGTATCTACACCACTCGGCCATCCGTCCCACATGAGGGACGTGATGCCCCCCGCCCTCTTTTTTTTTTCATCTCCACACTCTCCACAATAGTAGTGAGTGCCATGATCCTGAAGACGCTAAGGTGGGGGTGGGGGGGGGCATGGCGGGAACTTGCTGTACCTGAAATAATCCCGAAACATTCTCAACGGGGATCGAACCAGGGAACCTACACACCAGGGAACCTACACACCAGGGACCATACACAACATGGAACATACACACCATGGAACATACACACCAGGGAACATACACACCAGGGAACATACACACCATGGAACATACACACTAGGGAACCTACACACCAGGGACCATACACAACATGGGACATACACACCAGGGAACATACACACCATGGAACAAACACACCAGGGAACCTACACACCAGAGAACATACACACCAGAGAACATACACACCAGAGAACATACACATCAGGGAACATACACACCAGGGAACAAACACACGTCTACAGACATGAGGTCTACTACCCTCACAAACATTTCTCCATCCCTGTGACCAGGTAAAAAAAAAACTTGAAAGGTGGGGGGGGGGAAATATTTAACACCCCCTCCCCCCCCCCCAGATACCAGGTAACACGGAGCCCCGCTCGTACATTTAAAAACATAAATAAATAAATAAAAAGTAAAAAAATTTAAGGTCTGGGAGCATTAAAAATATTTTTTTTCCCGTCGGGGTGGATGGTAAAGCAATTTACTTTTTGATAGTCTGTTTGATATTTTTTTAAGTATCAGGACGCTCGTGATATGAAGTTAATGAACTGCTAAGCCATGTGTGCATATAAAGACTGAAGAAAAGGGTGGTGGGGGAAGGGGATGGAATGGGGGGGGGGGGGGAGGGGGTGAGAAATGAAAGAGACAAATACCGACTATGACGTCAATTTGTGTTTGAAGTCTGGAGAAAAAACGGTAATTTCCCCATTAAAGTTTGTTTAAAAAAAAAACACGACTGATGAGATGGAGAGAAGGGGAGGGGGAGGTGAGAGGAATTAAAGGGAGAGTTTAAAACACTACAGCAAGAAATGTTGAAAATACCTTGTATTATTTCGTCATTTCACATCTAAGGTTAAATTATTTTTTTTTTGGAAAAAATTAAAACTCTGTTATGAAGTTTTGATAGAGAACTTTCACTTTCAAATACACTTTTGTATAACGGTTATTTTATTTTGTTTATATATATATATATATATATATATATATATATATATATATATATATATATATATACATATATGTACTTATAAGTTATGATAACTGAATTGGTGATTTTAAAAAAAATAAGCTGTGTAAGACTTGTCATTGATGAAATACAAGTGTGGTTGTTCCAATACTGCCTGCCACCTCCATACACGCACTCTCAAAGCCACATTCACAGCCACACCTAAACAGCCACACCCACACTCACAGCCGCTATCACTAACACACATCCACATTCACAGCCACACTCACAGCCACTCTCACAACCACACTCGCATCCATATTCACGGCAACACACAGAGTCAGCCACACCCACAGCCACACTCAATGTGTCGAGAAATTCAGTGTCATATCCCTCATATGTGATGGGAGAAAGAACAAAAAAAAAATAATTTGCTCCGCGAAGCGCAAAAATGAAATGTGAGGAGAGCAATCCATTAACTGTACGTGTCGCCCATTACATCATCCTTCGCAGGGCGTACACAGCTGGGGGGGGGGCGGGGGGCCTGACCTTACACGGCCACTTGACTGTCTCCATCTTAAAAAATGAGGCGGGTATAACAACAACACCGAGAAATCCAACCGTTAGAATCATGACAGCTTCGTGGTTCGAACCCTAACCAATGGGACTGTATTCTAGTGTATTGGTCTGGAAGAGAAAAAGTGGGTGTTATTTTTGGATGGAGCCCCCCCCCCCCGGCCAACTAAAATGATGGCCAGCAGCAGGCTTTAGGTTTTGGCGACTTGAGCAACCTCTTACCCCCCCCTCCTCCCAGACCCCGAGCATGAGGCATGGTTAGGCAGCGATAGGAGCCTTGTAGTGCAGAATAATATATATATATATATATATATATATATATATATATATATATATATATATAGCCTATGGCTTTCATCTCCTTTCATCTCGATCTAGTCCTCGCCTACTAAACCGTTTTGTTAAGGCCCGCATCTGATGGAGAAAAGCAATGGTGTTATGAATCATTGCCGAATGAAAAAAAAATTAAAAGCCAAACTGCACACTGACCACACATTGGTCGTCTCTGATCTACAAAGCATTCTGGCCCGACCGACCCCCCCCCCCACAATCCCCTACCCCTCTACCCGTGTCCATAAAGCAACACCGTGACGCGGTTTGTGCTGCACCGTCGATCAAAGAAAAAAAATAAAATTATGGGTTTATATTCAGATGCAACTGAAGCTTTAGAATGTTAATTGGTTGCACGCAGAAGAAAAAATGTTTTGACTTCAATCGCTTTTAGAAACAGTTTTGAAGCAATTTGATTATTTATATACATAACAAAAAATGTTAATTAATTTGGTTTGCGGGTAAATCTATTAAGCAGTATTTGATCTTAACCATAATGCCTTTTTTTGTATTGGTGTTTGTAATTACGTGCGCATTTTTTTTTACCTTCTTTTGAAAAAAAAAATAAATATTAAAAACATAAATCTTCGGTAGATGAACCAATGAGTCATAGCTGGTTTGTAAATTACATGGTGAGTCATTGGCGACAAGCTGGTGAGCGCAGTGGGCGTACTGCCTGGGTTCGGATCCCGGTCATCACATTTGTCTATGCCCCCATTAAAAACAGTTAATCAAGGCTAAGATTATATGTGAGTGTGTGTGAGTGAGTGAGTGTGTGTGTTTGTGTGTGTGTGTGTTTGTGTTTGTGTGTGTGTGTGAGTGTGTTTGTGTGTGTATGTGTGCGTGTGTGTGTGTGTGTGTGTGGTAAATGTTCTAATGGAATTCACTAAACCACAGGCGTGGGCTCAAAAACACATCATTTAATAATGTATTTACAATAGCTACCATCCATCACTGCCGGCTTCATCATCATCATCATCATCGCAACTCTGCTCTTCCGTCACAAATTCCACTTGCTTTCAATACGTACATTATACGGTGCTCTGGTCTACGGGAATTCCCTATTATTCATATCGCACCACCGTGTGCAAGATCAAGTAGATCATCATATGTTACCTAACTACAAACGCGGTCCTCTTACTAATGAATAACAACATACAATAATATATAAATATACATATATACATCCGACATCGTATATTGGCAAAATCTGTCACACAAGTGTTATCCAGTCACCTTAAGTCACCTCACTTTAAAGGTGAAGTTGGCGATGCGCTGTTATTGTTTTTCTTTTGTTATTATTATTCTTAATGGCCATCGGAAACAGGCTATCATACGACGACAGTATGTCCCAATCCATCAACCGAGCATTACACGACATCTGTGCACCACGAGTTTTTTTTTTCTTCCTTATTTTTTTTTTCAATTAAACAGAACTAATTGATGCGGGTAATTCTAAAATAATGACTTCAGTTATATTTAGCTCCGTATGTTGCTGGGTTTTCTTTTTATAACTCCGGTGTTCACATATTCCAGTGACCCCAGAGTTCACTTCCGGTTCATCGGCCAGTCACAGCCGGTGTCGAGACCTGCCATAGGTCAAAAGTGTTATAATAAACACACACAGTTCTCATGCATTAATTATACATATATTTCCCCCTTATCTCTCTCTCTCTCTCTCCTCTATTTTCCATCTCTTTCTTTCTCTTTATCTCTCATTAATACTCTGGGTATGAATTGCGACTGCGCTACCCCATTTTGAAAAAAAAAAAGATCGGTTTTCAGAAAGTACATGTGAACTTAACTAAATAAAATAATATCCAAAGAAAATGTCAACGCACTTCTAATCTGCTGGGGGACTTGATGAACCGCAGCATTTACCTTACCCTGGTGTTGGGCAAAACTTTCTGAAGTCGTGGGCCACATTTTTTTTTCACCGGCGGGCAGGACCAAGAGTACAGGCCCCGGGGGAGGGGGGAATGGATTGTCAACATGAACTGATATAAATTAAACGTTGACGTCATAACACAGAAGGCCCGGTGCTGGGCTTCACTCGGAAACGAATGACGGGCCGTTGGGTCCGGCGGACCGGATTTGGCACGAAAGCGGCCGTAGTTTGCCCGTGGCTGAGACCTCACATCCCCGTCCATGGATTCACCCATCCAGCAAACGGATTAAGGTCGGTTGATTAAATAAATAAAAACAACTCTTTTTTTGAGATGCGAGAACCTCTGTAACAAATCGATCAATGCGTTCAGCAGGTAAACATAACCACGTGTCTTAAAGGCAAACAAAAAAACACTTTTTTTTTATATATACTTGTATCTTTGATACGACACACACACACACACACACACACACACACGTTGCCGCGAGTGAGGAGATAGCGAGGGATGAAAATAAAAAATTATTCGGCGAACTACTTTCTGTATTTTTTTTGAGTTCGCGCGCATTTACCGCTGCAAGCGATGATACTCATGAGCGTAAAAAAAAAAATCAACACTGATCTAGAACTATACACACACACACACACGCACGTCTCTAATTAACATAACCGACATTCCTGATAAAATTACTGCGGGAGATAAAAGGCGAAATAGAAGAAAAACAAACATGGCGGCGGTGATTTTTTGGGGGGGGGAGGGGGGAGCGGGGAAGATCAAAGATGAGAGTTGAAACATCAAACAAAAAAAAACACAAAATAAAAGTGACAAAGAAGCGCATTAATGGGGGGGGGGGAGGAAGGAGGCGGAATTTACTAAAAGTACCCCCACACACACCCCCTTTCCTCAAACCATCATCCATTACAGTGTTAATAAAAGAAGTATTTAAAAAAAACATATATCTTCACACCACTGGCGGCGGAGCAGGGGGGGTGGAGCGGCTCCCCCTAAATCTTTTTAGGGGGGGCTCCGCCCCCCCCCTTGAATTTCCAGTCTGCCCCCCCCTAAAATTTTAACTTTTTTAACTTTGTAATTCATTTTAGTTTATATGTATCATTTTCATAATTTATTTGATTTATTTCTTAAAGTTAATATTTGAAAGAAATTATAAGTAATTGACATTTTACAGTAATCACATTATTGAGAGTTGTTGTGGCATATTTTAAAACTAGTTGCAAGTACCCGGCTTTGCCCGGGTTTAAAATAATGTTTTCTGTTTATTTAAGAAGCGTAATTTGACGTTTAATTAAGATTTAAAATAAGACGCGTAAAAAAGGGTTTATTTGCATGCAATAAAAGGGTACATTTATCTTAAAGCAATGTGATACACAACATTTTTGGCAGTTCCTCTCCCTCCCCTCCCTCCCTCTTTCCCTCCCTCCCTCTCTCTCCCCCCTCTCTCTCTCCCTCCCTCCCTCCCTCTTTTCCTCCCTCCCTCTTTCCCTCCCTCTTTCCCTACCTCTCTCTCTCTTAGGCGTGACTGTAGCAAAAGATGACAATTCCTATGGATGAAGGAATGGAATGTAATAATGTAGTAAGTAATGTGATATTTGGTTCCCCGTACCGGTCATATTTATAGTAAGTTAGCTATGTGGGAGAGAAGCTCGTAAAACCTGAAATCGGGGTAAAAATTTACCAATTTTCATGTCTTTGATATCCAAAATAACAAATTACAATTAAAGTACCCATTGAGATGGAACGAAACCTGTTTAAGAACATTCCCCATGTAATTTTGTGTACGTGTACCCAGTGGCGCAACCAGCAAAAAATGCTGGGGGGTGGGGCTCACATATTGAAAAAAGACAGTTTGACAGTCTTTTTTGTAACTTTATAACGTAAATTATGTATTGATGATTTGGCATGGGGGGGGGCCGAGCCCCCCCTGCCCCCCTGGTTGCTCCACTGCGTACCAAATTTCACGTTATTTGGTTGTCTGAATCTTGAGTTTTAAGTGAACAGACAGACAGATAGCAAATGCGTCTTATCAGTATAGAGAAGTATTGCCATCTACCGAATGACGGCAAATGTAATTTTTTAAAGAAAATACAATTATTTATTATCTTTTCATAAATTACTTTTTGTTTATTGAGTTTCCCGTTTCCGGTTTCATATTCATCATCATTCATGATAATTATCAGTAATTTTCTGATCTATTTTCACTATTAAATTTGTAAACAAACTGACATTACGAATCAATTGACGACAGAAGTGCTCAATATTCATTTTTTTTAATATATTATTTTTTAATAATATCGATTAAATACTTGCTACAGAATTACTATATTCTATTATAGAATTAAGGGGGTAAAATTTGTCTTTCGGTCATATATTGTCTTGCCCCTGCTTAAATTTTCAAGGGGGGGCGGCGCCCCCCCTTGAATTTTGTCTCGCCCCCCCCCCCTTAAAATATTTCGTTCCGCCGCCGGTGCTTCACACACAAAAATACATGGAAACGAATTAATTGTATACCAGCCCCGTAAGTTATAGTGAAAACATTAAATAATTTGTCTCCCCTTGTGTCTCTTTGAAGTCTCCTGTTTAATGAAGTGTGCTGTTGATCACGTGGCCAGTGATGGGTGTGAATGCGGGACACGCTTCAATGTTCAATGATTAACGTGGTACTCAAATTACACGTGCTTGTGGGGGGGGGGGCGCTAAGACCTATATAATAATAATAATAAAGGGACATTGTTAACGTTGAGGGGGGAGGGGGTAACGTTAGGTCATAGCCAGTTATATCCACGACAACCCCCCCCCCCACCCTCATTCCTCCCGTCTCAACGATTGGCATGTTGTTGAATGTTTTGTGAGTAAAACGAGAGCCGAAAGACACATTTCGGTTGAGTTCTTGATAATTTTTTTGCACCCCCTCCCCCCCCCCCCACGGGCCCACTATGCGCGCGCAATCTCATCTCAAATTCTACAAAATACTTTGTTCACTCGACTGTTGACCTGAGGGTCACTGGCTCGATCTCCGATGAGGACCAATGGATATTTCAGGTCATGGTTAAAGTCCCCGCTATATCTCCCGTAGTGCTTACATGGCCATTGCACGATCGGCTGTGGTGGGGGGGGGGGTGAAAGAAGGGCACCATAAAAAACCGTTTATAGGATCTAAGAGATTTCATCTCATCCTTACAGGGGGACACCACTCACCTGCAACCTGCTGATCGGGCAAAAAACGTTTCACGGTCGTGGATTGTTTCAATGGTGACCCTCATACCTCCTCAACATAGCCGACGGTGCCATTGCCACCATGGAGGCGCCACGGGAGATAATAACGGGGAAAGTTTCAACATTACCTGAAATGATCCGGTGATCAACACCGGAAGATCGAACCCAGGACAGTAGAGCGCTGTACACCGCGCGACCACCGGTGAACAACGTGAGTGATAACAATTGTACACTTTGTGAACTATACATTCCAATGTAACACAGCAAGGGACCATTGCGACCTAAAGTTGTTGTTTTCTTCTTCTGACCGGTATCGAGTTGCCTAATAAAGCAAAGCTTAGTTGCCTAAGCAGATCTGTCGTTATTGTCATAACTTCACTTAACATTTAAAATTGAATAATAAAAAAAAAGAGCCGATGACAATGGTTACATTCATAGTTTGTACCTTCATCCAAGGTCGATAAGGCTTAGCTGACATTTTTTTAAACCGAGTTCACTTGAATCAACCCTCGCTCACTGCTCAATATGAGTTGAAACGGATATTTGGAGACGTGGAATAATTTCTCTTGTGATCCTCTGATAGTGAAAGATAGGGTAGCCGGTGAAGTGGAACGGGAGAAATGCTTTCTGTAACATTTACTGCAGCGGCCCCCAATTGTACCCCCAAAGGTTGCGAAAGTATGCCCCCATGGACCCCTCACGCGTATATTCGCGAGTAAATGTACTTATTTTCACGACGGAATGAGCTTGCCTTAATTAATGCAATTTTCGGACACGTGGTTTGCTGATGAGTCACAACGCAAACTGACGGACTTCCTTCAAACTTTTGGTTGTTTTTTAACGAAATTTATTTCTCAAAACCTTTTCCGTATCCCTTAGGGTACTCGTACCACCGGTTTAGAACCGCTGATTTGAGCACAGAATCGCAAACGTGCTATTTAGCACTGAGGCTACAAAATAATTCCCCCCACCCCATCCTTTCCTAATAAGTTTTCAACATTTAATATTCATTATATTCATTATATAATAGCCCCGCCCTGTCTGATTTACAGGAAACGGACATGCAAATGTTTATCGCAATAAAACTTTAACAAAAAAAAAACAACAACTTAAATTACTGCTACTGAATAACGTGATATCAATATTTAACCAGCCGATTTTTTATCACCAGCCCGAGTCAGCCATTTCACAAGAAGCCACTAAAAAAAAAACAACGTTTGGAACTAAACAATAACCGAGCCGGAAAAGCGAGAGTGAGAAACTGGGTGAATACATTTTACAGATCCCATTACTTTTATGGCTCAATTCAGACAACCGTAGCCAAGCATAGGTTTTATTACCAAGAGTATTTCAGACATTTATTAGCCCTGTCTACCTACTGGTGCAATTATGAATAGCGAGAGCGCACGTAAACATATACGTAGCTACGTGTTGGTGCGCGCCCACTCTAACACACACACATACATGTATAAAAGAGATGACTTCTTATATCAAGTGATTTAATTTATTTGTATATATATATATATATATATATATATATATATATATATATATAATACATATCAAAATAATGGGCATATGTGGTATTATTTCATACATAATTGAACATGCTGTAAATTCTGTAAAACATGGGACTAGGTAAGAGCAGTCGGGAAATTTGAAGAGAATGCGGTAATAATTCTATCTTACATGTCCATGAAATGATGAGATTTTTAATCTCTTAGATCCTATAAATCACCAAAATTGACGTTTTTTTTTTGCTGTGTCCATCTATAGTTCACACCCCCTCCACCGTAGCCAAAGGGCAATGGTCATGGAGGCACAACAGGAAATATGTAGGTGAATGGGTCTCGACGGGAGTCGAACCCGTAATTCACAGCAAGCAAGTCCGTGTTGCTACCGAAATTCCGTCAGTTCCGTAGATTCAGAAACTAGAGTACACTTCATTCGTAGTGTTAAGGAAAGCTGCCCCTTGTGTGCAGCTGAGGCGATAGGTAACTGACGCCACTTTAAGACTCGAACCCGTTACCCTGCACTGTGCATATCAAAGTCCGTACAACGTAACCGCCGCAACGTGCACCCATTGTAAAAAAAAAACAACAACAACATCAGAATCGGATCAGTAATCGAGTCAAATCAGCCACTGAATCGAATCCGTAATTAAGTTGAATCAGTCATAGCTTAGCATTGATGACACCGACCTATGAAACAGGTTCAACTGTTGCTAAAAATAAACTGGTGGTGTTTTTTTTTTCGTCACAGAGGTGACAAGTAACTGGGTCAATCTGTCACAAACTGCTGGCCTGGGCCTTGGAGTGGTGGAGGGGGGGGCGAGAGAGAAAAGAGCACTCAGCCCGGGGAGGGGGGGGGTTACCTTCTCCCTATGATAACGGACACATCATCAAAGCGAAACGCTTAAAGCGGGCTAAGGACCTCGAGCGATTCACGTCCTCTTTGAAAAATCCTTTCCCTGCGGTTAGTTAATTAATCAGCTCATTAGCTGGACCAGACTCCCTCAGGCTCTTTGATCGCCCGATCTTGTCAACACAAGTATTGAAATTTATTTTTTTTTTCTTTAAACTGTCTACCAAGATAAAAAAAAAAATAATGAACTTTTAAAATTATAAAAAAAAAACACCCACTCGTTTGACCCTTTTAAAAAAAATGTAGTTATCTCTCGTGGACTCGCTTTAAGATTTGTGTCTCTTGTGGACTCACTTCAAGATTTGTGTCTCTCGTGGACTCACTTCAAGATTTGTGTCTCTCGTGGACTCGCTTCAAGATTTGTGTCTCTCGTGGACTCGCTTCAAGATTTGTGTCTCTCGTGGACTCGCTTCAAGATTTGTGTCTCTCGTGGACTCGCTTCAAGATTTGTGTCTCTCGTGGACTCGCTTCAAGATTTGTGTCTCTCGTGGACTTCAAGATGCTTCGTGGACTCGCTTCAAGATTTGTGTCTCTCGTGGTCAAGATTTGTGTCTCTCGTGGACTCGCTTCAAGATTTGTGTCTCTCGTGGACTGCTTCAAGATTTGTGTCTCTCGTGGACTCGCTTCAAGATTTGTGTCTCTCGTGGACTCGCTTCAAGATTTGTGTCTCTCGTGGACTCAAGCTTCAAGATTTGTGTCTCTCGTGGACTCGCTTCAAGATTTGTGTCTCTCGTGGACTCGCTTCAAGATTTGTGTCTCTCGTGGACTCGCTTCAAGATTTGTGTCTCTCGTGGACTCGCTTCAAGATTTGTGTCTCTCGTGGACTCGCTTCAAGATTTGTGTCTCTCGTGGACTCGCTTCAAGATTTGTGTCTCTCGTGGACTCGCTTCAAGATTCGTGTGTCGTGGACTCGCTTCAAGATTCGTGTGTCGTGGACTCGCTTCAAGATTTGTGTATCGTGGACTCGCTTCAAGATTTGTGTCTCCCGTGGACTCGCTTCAAGATGTGTGTGTGGATAACAAATTACGTTATAGTATTTCGTTGTAGCCTCTCCCATCTAATTTTTTTTACTTATTTCCAACAAACTAAATTTATCAGTGCTTCTAAAAAAGTGATTAAAAGGGGCTCTTTTTAATTCCAAAACGAGCATTACTGTAAAAATAAATATCCATCAACCGTGCAAAGTAAATTCGCGCAGTTTTAGAGTCACTAATTAAGTCTACATTTGTACAACCAAACACCTGTGTAATTTTTTCTCTCACCGGCCCCCCCTCCCCCAAACCCCTACTTCCACTCTTGTGATAATCAGGCTTTGTCTGTTTGGCTTGTGCTACATGGCTCCCTACCTGCATTGCCCATTTCTTCCCCCCCTCCCCCTTTCCTCACCTCCCTGAGATCCAATTCATTAATTCCCCCTCCCCGCACACACACACACCATCCCTCATTAGTCAAATTGCAATATAAACTTGCTGCAACCTGCGGGCCGCTAAGCTACAGCCCGCGGGTGGGATGATGGGGTGTACAGCATTATTTAAATGCTCACGCTGGGCTGAACGCGTTGGCGCCTTTAAATACAAATCATAAATACGTAACGCAAAAAAAAAAAAACTTTCTTTGATCAAAACGCCTTTATGGTCAGCACCATGTGTATCTGAACCGTGTCGGCGTTGTGCATTGGGGGGGGGGCGCCGGGCCATTAATGAACAAAATACGGCGCTGAAGTACTACCCCTCCGAGGAGTGGGCGGAGGGGGGTATATTAATACTCTCGTGACGATTCATTAGCGAATGATTGCGATGACATGAAAAGGGGGGTTTGAGAAGGGGGGGGAGGGGGTAAATAGAAGTGGAATGGAACAAGACTCGTTTCATATGGCATCCACTAGCGAGTGCTAATTACGAGTGCTGGTGTGAGTGTGTGTGTGAGGGGAGGGTGACCGGTGAGTGAAGTCTGTGCGTGTGTGGGTGTGGTAGTTTTGAGGGTTTGGATGTGGCAGCGCGTAGGTACTGAACATACACAGTGATAAGACCATCTCACCTGGATCGCTAATAACCGTACCCATCGGTACAGTCTTTTATCTAGCAGGTTTTAAGTAAGAAGGATGAAGTATATATACATGTACTCCCTCTCCGCCATTATTATATACATTTATTTTTTATGTCGGCAGTAAACCGAAGTTTCATATAACACGTTCGTTTAGGGCCAGTGTTCCACAACCGTAGGAAGTGACGTCACGATGGATAGGCCAAAAGGGTTTTTTTTTTTTGGTTTTATTTTTCAGAAATGTCTAAGTGGGTAATTTATAATAAAACTCCAGCACCGGAACACTGTCTTTCCGTTACTATATTTAGTGCACATATTCCGGTGAGCCAGAGTTTACTTCCGGTTCATCGGCCAGTCACAGCCGGTGTCGAGACCTGCCATTAGGTCAAAAGTGTTAAAAAAAAATACACAGTTCTCATGCATTGATTATCTCCTGGCTGTTACTTAATTTTATATATAAAATAACTTTGTGTTATCTAAACTTATTGTCATCTATAGGGAAAAAAACAGCTAAATTATACATTTATCCAATTAACTGTTTCAATGTTTGGCGTATATGTTAAAGACTTTTTTTCTATTTCATTAGGTGTTCATTATGACAACAAGTGTGACATTGAAATGAGCTAATTTTTTTATCCTTTAAAAGATTGTCTATTTTTTGGTTGTAAACATAAACAACCTATTCCCGTCTATAAATGGAGGCGGCGGGGCTTTACGGGCTAGTAAATGTTTTGATAATTTCAGCATTATATACTACTGGACAACACCCAGTATGTTACGAATGGACAGAACTATGGCAGCGGCTACCCCCCCCCTCCTCCATACAAATTGTTGTTGAGTTGACATACTACACCAAATAAATACAGAACAAGTCCAGCTGTACACGGTGCCGTAGTGAGCTTAACTTGCGCCCGTGGCACAATACCTTTTTAATACCTTTTTTTAGCGCCCCACAATCGAAAAACCATATAATATTATATGTAAAATATACCATTTTGCGCCCCCTTTGTGCGTAGCGCCCGGGGCATGATGCCCCCCTTGCCCAACCTCGCTACGCCTCTGGCTGTACATGTGCATACAAACTGAGGCAACAGCGAGGGCAAAAAATGTTAAAAGAGCCACACACAACCATATGCATACAGATAGAGAAAAAAAAACGAATGTAATGTTGGTTTAGGAAGTCATCTCCGTGGCCAGCCTACACCGGGCTATGGCCAGCCTACACCGGTCTATGGCCAGCATACACCGGTCTATGGCCAGCATAAACCGGGCTATGGCCAGCATACACCGGGCTATGGCCAGCCTACACCGGGCTATGGCCAGCCTACACCGGGCTATGGCCAGCCTACACCGGGCTATGGCCAGCCTACACCGGGCTGTGGCCAGCATACACCGGGCTGTGGCCAGCCTACACCGGGCTATGGCCAGCCTACATCGGGCTATGGCCAGCCTACACCGGGCTATGGCCAGTCTACACCCTGAATTGTACATGATCGCAACTATACGCCGCACAGGACACATCAAAAGAGCGCAGCACAAATAGACGAGCACACACACAAACCTCACACAGATAAACAGAAGAGAAAACATTAAACAAAAGAGAGTACTCACCTGCTTCATCCGGCCCTCGGCGCTATAAGCGGTCCCCGCGTACGTAAACATTCCTCGCAGCTTGAAGCTCTCCGTCGTGTACTTCCCGTGCTCCGTCGGACGGTAGAGGACGATCTCCAAGACGGCCTTCTCTGCCCCGCCGTCCTGGGCTCGGGTCGTGGTGACCCCGCCTCCAGGGAGCAACAGCAGAACGGAAAGATGGAAGATGATGATGCGCGCCTTGAGCAGCAGAAGCGGGTGGACCAGGCAGTAGAACCGTGTCTGGCGCCATCTCATTTTGGATCATCTTCGCTGCGCTTCCGTCGTCGCATTATTTTCCCCGTTTTTTTTAAGACGAGGACGAATGGCGAGGGCCTTTGTGCAGACTTTATAATAATTATTTTTGTGAACTCTTCCTTTTGTAAGTATTCCGACTGTAAGAAATAAAATAATTTAACGTGGTTTTCGATAACTTTTCAACGTTACCTGTAGATCTAGAATTCTGTCATGGTGGTGTGGAAGTCTAAACAGAATACTCCAATGAATGGTACAACACAATGCTCATTAAAAAAAAAATGTGTCACATTGGTAAAAATGAACCGCTTGTTTTGTCACACTAGTGAAAGCTGTTTACTACATCTTTGTCACACTGGTAAATATAAAACACACAAGGGATAAATAAAATTGATCGCGAATGACCGGAACAAAGGGGAAATCCGTTACCTAAAGACGAATTATTTCAGCCGTCGGGTAAAGTCACTGTGTGGTAACGACGTCATGACTCAACCAGACACTGGGCGGCGGACAGAAGGCGCCACGCTTCCCCCCCCCCCTATTGTCGGGACAGTATTGCGCAGCCTTTTTTTTTGACACGTGTTACCCGGCCTGACATTTATGTAGTGTCCACTCCACGACGCGACAAGAGGAGGTCATTCACATTTGACACGTGGGAGGGGGGGTGCGAATCGACGTCTCAAACGTTAAGATATCGCCAAGTGACCAGGCTTGGAGGCGGGAGGGTGGAGGGAGGGGGGTGGACAATAGCGTGGCAGTGTAAGAGGCTAGAAAAGTAATGACCGCGACCGACGATGGCACGCGGGAATGGGAAAGAGGTTTGGGGGGGGGGGGAAGATGGGATAGAAAAAAAATGATGAATATGACGTCACCTTAATACACGTTTGAGAGAGTTTTAAAGAGTGGACACTGGGGTGTTCGTAAGAACGAATAGCGGAAAGGCGAGATGTGTGTCCGGTATCAGATTCTAAAAGACTCGTGTGGCTACCTTTGTCTTTTTTTTTCGTGTTGTTGTCACATTTAATATTGCACGTGTATTCGTTTTATAGACTACGCCGTGTCCGTTGAAGGGAGGATTAGAGACAATGACACTAAGACCCCCCCCCACTCTCCCCTCCCCATTTCTCTCAAACTGACCCCATTTTTTTTATAAAGGGAGGATTATAGAGACAATGATGCCACCCCCACCCCTCTCTCTCTCTCTCTCTCTCCACCATATTTTTATGTTTGATACCCGACTTCAACGATTGCTCGATTTAAATAAATTATCTTTATAAACAATCCAACACCCCTCTCAGGTGGCAAAGCCTAAAATGCCTAATAATTAGGGAGCGACCGATATGCCTTTTTATCCCCTGCTTACTTTGACCTGGCTACGGGCCTGCATAGTGCCAATATCGGTTCGACTATCGGTCGCTCCCTACAAAAAAAATCGGTCGATCCGATATTAACCGATAGTGCCAATATCGGTCCGATACCGATTCCGATCCGATTATCGGTCTCTCCCTACTAATAATCAGCCATTAGCATAGTATTAACCCTGAGGACGAAATAAACAAAAAAAAAACTTCCATCAAGCCATCACCCCCCCCCCCCACCCCTTCCATCCAACAAAGACCCAGACGTCGACCTCGTGTACTAGAAGACAACCCCTCCTCCCTTCCCCGGTCGTCTTCAAACTGCTCATGGCATGAACACACAGACACACCTACATAGAAACATCTGGTATGTCCTCTAGTCTACCAGAAGTTTGGGGGAAAGGGGGGGGGGGGGAGAGATAAGCTAAGTTCGATTCAAATGTACCGTCTGCTCTGGATAGTTAGACAAAAACAAAACTATTATTATACAATCATCCCGAGTCTAATTAAGTAAGAAAACATTTCAAAGACTCGCAAATGAGGACACGAATAGGCGCAAAAATAAAATAAAAAATAACAAATTACCACTGATGATAATTATACATAAACGCATAATAATAATCATGAAATTAAACCTTGTTGATATATTAATAATACTAATAACACCGAGGCGTACATCAAAGGACATTAAACACTTGGTTGGTTTAGTAGACCCCCCCCCCTCTATACCCATTCCCCTGCCCCGAGGTAATTTTCCCGACCGGGATCAATAAAATACAAAATACCTAGTGGGGTATGATGGGAGCCATTTAAAATTATTGCGCAATTTCCGCCTCGCCTCCCCTCCCCTTTTCAAAGTGATCTCGTTGCCCGAGATTTTCCGGGCGTAGTAGCTCGAGGGCCAAAAAGACTCTCGCGAATTATGATTAGCTTGAAAAAAAAAAGAATTCTCCAAATGTCACGAGGGCTATTAACATGCACTAATATTGGCTTGGCAATTTGCTATCGAAAATAACAAAATTGAATTCCTTTTTTTTTTTTGTCTGATTTCCCCACGTGTTATCTATCTCGGACTTAGTTTTTACAAAAAAAAAAAAATCAAGAAATTGGACCAGTACATAAGACTGGACAGTCATATACATACGACTGGACAGTCATATGTCGGATTTCGATTTCTTCGGTTATCAGCTTTAAGTTGTTATTTTTTAAAAGACGTTTTTCATTTTGTTTTCCGTCGGTTTTTCCACGAAACACGCGGCAGAAGTTAAAACTTTAATGTCTCACGTAGTGGTCCACCTTCCAATCAACGACATCAGAACCGTTCCACCCTCCCATCTGCAATCGCTGTCCTTTAAGGCCATGTAAAGGAGTTTTCAGAAAGGTAGAAATGTTAAATTAAAAATGTTATTAAATGTTAATCTATTACTCCTAACGGAATCATCGGCGACAGCCATTGGAGTGTTACCAGGTGAAATGTGTGTTTCACTCGTCCACCCAGCTTTAAATGGGTGCCTGACTTTTAAGTTGGGGGAGTAAAGGCGGCTGGATGTTGTGCTAACCACACAATCCCTTTATATACCGAGGTTCTACATTTCATCTGCCCCGAAGACCCGTTTGGGCTAAGGGAACTTAACTTTTATTACTCCTAACAGTCTTTAATATTGAGTTTAAACTGATTTATAGTTCTGATAATTAAAATATTGCTAACTACCTATACAATGTATTTCTGTTGTGCCGAGAACGAGTTAATTTGACCTAAACATTGAATCTTAAGGAATTCATTAACTTGGATCTTCCCTGGTCGTTATTTGTATAAATTATCGACGACAATCAAAGGTGGTATAGCTGTTGTCAAAAACCTATCATTTAAAAAAAACACCTTGTCACATGAAGGTGTATTTCTTAAAATCCAGATGGAATGGGACACACACACATTAACCCACCGTATACCGAGATGAATGAAATGGTCACATTTAGTTTTGTGGAGGGACTGGAGGACAGCTTTGAAAAAAACAGGTCTTGTGTGTGTGTGTGTGTGTGTGCACGTCTCGTGGAGAGTTTAATCTATGGCGATAAAACGACGAGGTTTACTGCCTTAACCCATGGTAGACAGACTATTGTCCCGGCAGATCAAAGTGATTTCTACCTGTACCATCCCTGCCCCCTTCTCGTCCTAGCCGGCTACCGTTGCGGGGGGAGGGGGGGGGGACCTTGTAGACCTGAGGATTACCGCAACGATTTCCCCCCCCCCTTTAACTATTTGTTGTTGATTTGACGTACTACACTATATACTGAACTAGTTCAGCTGTGAATGTGTATACAAGCCGAGGCAACAGCGAGGGCGAAAATGTTAAAAAAAAAAAGTGTCACACACTGATATGTAGTATACTGATACTAAATAAATTCCTAATGTGGATAATGTTTAATAAGAATTAAAAGAGGACAAAAAATGTCCTGAGCTAAAGATGATCCACAGAGACGGTGGGAGAAAAAAACGAGGAATTTAATAAAAAAAAAAATATGGGTACAGCTGTAAGAGTGATGATAATAAACAAGTACAGCTGCACTTGCGTGCTCATCACACACAATTGAGGGTATAACGGGGGGGGGGGGACTTTTAGTCACAGCCAGTAAACAGTAATACTTCTATGTTTATTAAACTAACTAAAAAAAGAAATCATCTTGGATATTGCTATGATTGTAACATCGGTCTGGCAAGACTGATGGGGTAAAAACGTGCTACATACACAAGGAACTTTTATAAAGCCACGAGTGCATCAAACTAATATACATCATGTCCATCCAATCATTGGGGGGCCTTTTATTTTTAAGGACACCACCGTTTATCGAGTCACACACACATTCCCGGCCAAGACGAAACAAACAGCTATTTCTTCGATTGTCTCATTAGGGCATCTATGGGTATAGGGAAAGTACTGGCGGTGGTGACAGAAGAATTAAAAACAGAAAGCTACGGGGGGCACACAACAATGCCTTAAAACCTGGGGAAAGTCGTTCGCCACCGCCCGATGGGGTGGTTGGTGTCAGTGTGCTCTATTACGTCACCGCTGGCCCAACAGCCCCGACGGTTGATAAACAAAGACCCAAGGAGAACACGGGAGGAACCGGGGGGGGGGTGTGATACAGGGCGAGAGAGAGAGAGAGAGAAAGAGTGGAGGGTGGGTAGAGTAAGCGATGAATGGATTTTGATTTTCTTTTTATATGTCTAAAGAGCGGCCATTTTTGTTGTTGTTGTTTTTTTTTAAACCGCTGTCGACTGCGCGAGTGAATGAATGGACGCCAAGAAACACAAAGCGCGTGATGATGTCATCTGACCTCCACAGGTGATACGAAAACGGAGGTGTAAATGTGAAAAAATGACTTGAGCTCTCCCTGAAACTTTGGTCTGGGAACCTTTGTGGGCGGGACTGGAAGAAACATTTAACGAGGAGACATTGTTATGGGGGGGGGTGAACGGTGAGGTGTCCAGTTTGAATAAAAAAAAAATCATTGAGTGTTGAGTCGCTATTTACTTGATTATTAACAATATCAAACGAAGATAAATGGCGTACATCATTTACATACAATATGAAATCACTATTGAACAGAACAGATACAGAACTGCACAGTTGAATGGGGAACGCACTTTTAACTATGGGGGGGGGGTAAGGAGAATCATATGCTCATGAAATTTCCCCATATATTAATTTTGATGGCTCAGCCCAAATCTTTTTGTTTTGTTGTCTTCAATTGGTAGATAAACGAGAGGGTGGGGGTTTGACTGGTGTTGTTTTCGTTGACGAAAACTAAACTAAAACTTTGTTGACGAAAAATGTTGACTTTCGTCAAATCAGAGAACTAAAACTAAACTAAAATTAGCAGCAAGACTAAAAATAGACGAAAACTGAAATTATTACAGAAAATGACAAATAAAAAAACTGAAACTAAAATATAGTGTTGCTTTCGTTCATGAAAATCCAAACTTAAAAAACCTTCAGTAATGTAAAAAAAAATGGCACTTTTTGTCAACGAGAACTAAAACTAAAATTAGAAGCAAGACTAAAACTAGACGAAAACTAAAAGTATTACTGAAAAAACGAAATAAAAACTGAAACTAAAATATGACCTGGGACTAAAACAACACTAGTTTGGACCACTATGCGAGTTGCATTGTCAAGACACACCCTCTGGGCAAGGGCGACAATGGAGCTGATACATACAGGCCAGGTATATATCATACAAGTCAGGTAGAGCATCATACCTGGAGATCACGTACCAGCATGTTTAACTCAATGACGCTGGGTTGCGCTTTAGTATCCTATTTTAGCTGCATGATCCCGTTGTACCTCCATGGCTACCGTACTGTCGGCTTTAGGGATGAAAAAAAATAATGGAAAAAAACAACAAAAACCGACCCAATAGTGGTATATATATAAACATTTCAGCCTTTTAGGGACTTTAAAAAAACAAACGGCCAGTGAAACACCAGGGTAATGAAAGGAGACCATCTACGAGGATGTCCCGCACAATGGTGACAGACACATATGTGGTGTGACATATGAAGCCAGAGACTCCCAGGCCACATCAAACTGGTACGAGACAGGCCTGCTACACACATACATGCATACATCACCATCACAGACCGCTGGACTCAAGCCAGACAAAGGGCGCATGGTCATAGGGGTTGAACTATGATGGAAACAAGTAATGATGTAGACGTAGGCAATTACAGCCACAGCTTTGAATGTGGGATCAATGAGTTTTTTGTGATTCCACACAGCCCATTGACAGAGATCGAAAAACAACAAACAAAAAAATCAAATATTCTAGAAATGTGTCACAAGATATGCACACACTATCTACACACACAATCAAAGACACGCCAAATGCTCGTTAACTAAGATAATTCAAGAATGATTTCATACGATGACTCGCTAAACCATTTAGATCTGTATAAAAATGGTTTTTTGGTCAAGGAGAAAACTCAAATACAAGATTTACCATCCATAAACATGAATAACCTATTGAGATAAAAGATGGTTTCACACACACACACTGGGCCAGCCTTTTTTTTAGTTGACGCCTGCACCATTTTCACCACAGTGATTAACCAAAAATTGAGACACTCTGTGAGCCTTGAGTCCTGTGCTTGTGTGTGTGTACACACATGTAGACGCGCGACTGTGTGTAAGACGAGACAATAGGCACTATAGGTGAATAGAGTAAGTACACTTCTGTGAGCCTGTTCACCCGTGCAAGTATGTGTGTGCACACACGCATAGACGTGTTTCTGTGTTTCGACACAATAGGCACCATAGGTAGATTTCACTGTCACAACAACAAAGGATGGAATGGGCTGCGTCCCATTCAGAATAGAACAACAACAACAACCGATAGACACTACCGCGCCCACCTGTGAAGATATGCCCACGATATGTGTATGACTGACAGACACACTCAAACTAAACACGTACAGTGTACATCACCAAAAACTAATCGCCAACACCCGATCCACCCACAAAACATCAAACGGAGAATTAAAAAAAAAAGGGAAACCTAGCTCTGGAAGGGGGCAGCAACAAGCTAATGTGATTGGATTACATAAAAAAGTTAACCAACTTTACTTTCCTCGCACACCGCTCTAGCCCTTTCACAGACAGCTCGCCTTTTTGATGCACAACAACACAAGCCATTGAAAATATATATCCCGAGATAGGCTGTTTTTTTTAATGATCTTTTTAACACCCGCTCTATTTAAGTGTTTAGTAGAGAATATGGGGGGGGGGGGGGGATGTGGTGGTATCTAGTTTTATTATCATATAAACTTCGTTATAAAAAGACAAAAGAGTAGAAAGATTTTAAGTTTTTTTTTTAAAAGCCACAGTTTACAGCGAGGGCCGAAGTTATGCTATAACAGAACTTAATCACCCGTTTGAACAAATAAAGCGTGTGTGTGGGGTGGGTGGGTTTAGGATGAAACAAATCCCTTGGAAGATTGTGTTTAATAGTTACAGCACACAGGCAAGTTATTTGTAAATCACCGGTTCTGTGACAAACACGAAACGTGAATACTGTTACCTTTGGTGGGTTCATTTTTGCTTTGCAATTTTTTTTTTTTTTGTTTAAAGTCCTTCAATTTATCCGTGTGAAAAAATTGGGAATAACACTCCCTACAAAAACACATTCCACAAAATTAGCCTATGTGGATATGTTGCATCTGCACAAATATATTTACCGAGGGCTGAAATAAATATAACTGATTTGTTGCCTACTACTGAATATTTCGGAAAAATGAATGGATTTATTTTTTTCATCTTACCGCGTTCATTAGAGTAGTGAACAAAAACATCAACAAGGAAATTCTGGAAACTATCCAGTATTTAAAACTATCACTTTGGTATTCGTTGTAATAAATCACACACTTACGTGAGAAAACTATTTATTAAAAATAGATCAGTACACAAAACCACAATGATACAAGTGTACAATTGAAATGAAGTTCGGAAAAGATTTTCATCCATCATCCAAATCATGCATCTTCGGCAAGTTCCTCGCGCCTGGGCCAAGTGGGGGGGGAAAACGTGAAGTTAGTGGACTCAGACGAAAAACACCAACATAACCCATGTCGTTCGATCAACTTCACTCCGAGAGTTCTTCACTCCCTGACGCGCTGCGCGCTACCGTTAAACGATAGAACAATGGAGAGAGCGAGTGAGAGAGAGGGTGAAATCAGTGAAGGGAGGGGAGAGTTATTGAAAGAAGGAGAGTTATGAGAGAGAGAGAGAGGGAGAAGGAAATGGAAGAGAAGCAGGAAGCAAAAGAAAAATGATTGATAAAGGGGGGGGGGATGGGGTAGAGAGAGGTAAATACGAGAAAATAAATACAGGGGGGAAAATTACCCTAGCGTTTAACGGGAAAAAAATGGCGCGATAAAGTGAAGGGAGGATGAAAAGGTAGTTGAGAAAGAGGGGGAAGAGAAAAAGAAAAAGAACATTGGTAAATCGCTGAAAAAAAAACAGTTTATCCTTTGATTAAACTTTGAAGGGAAGAAATAATTAAATAAAAGGCCAATACAAAACAACAAAAAAAAAAAAGTGTGCTTTTAGTTTCGAACAAATCATTCAGCTTCTTTAAAAGAAACAACAACGATGTAAAGTGTTTATAGCACCAAACCAAAAAAATATTATCTGATGTTTAGGTAGCGGGAACAATGGGGAATGTTATTAGATGAAGCTTCTGTTTCTTTATCTTTTAACCAAGATTTTCATCCACCTATTAGCGAAACAAACAAAAAAAATAGCTAACATTTCATTCAT
>JAGDYQ010000068.1:2388802-2400232 GCA_021962125.1 Bulinus truncatus
TCATGGCATGAACACACAGACACACCTACATAGAAACATCTGGTATGTCCTCTAGTCTACCAGAAGTTTGGGGGAAAGGGGGGGGGGAGAGATAAGCTAAGTTCGATTCAAATGTACCGTCTGCTCTGGATAGTTAGACAAAAATAAAGCTATTATTATACAATCATCTCGAGTCTAATTAAGTAAGAAAACATTTCAAAGACTCGCAAATGAGGACACGAATAGGCACAAAAATAAAAAATAAAAAATAACAAATTACCACTGATGATAATTATACATAAACGCATAATAATAATCATGAAATTAAACCTTGTTGATATATTAATAACAATAACACCGAGGCGTACATCAAAGGACTTGTTAAACACTTGGTTGGTTTAGTGACCCCCCCTCTATACCCATTCCCCTGCCCCGAGGTAATTTTTCCCGACCGGGATCAATAAAATACAAAATGCCTAGTGGGGTATGATGGGAGCCATTTAAAATTGTGCGCAATTTCCGCCTCGCCTCCCCTCCCCTTTTCAAAGTGATCTCGTTGTAGAGATTTTTCCGGGCGTAGTAGCTCGAGGGCCAAAAAGACTCTCGCGAATTATGATTAGCTTGAAAAAAAAAGAATTCTCCGTATACTTTGAGAAATTTTATTAACATTACTAATATTGGCTTGGCAATTTGCTATCGAAAATAACAAATTGAATTCCTTTTTTTTTGTCTGATTTCCCCCGTGTTATCTATCTCGGACTTAGTTTTTACAAAAAAAAAAATCAAGAAATTGGACCAGTACATAAGACTGGACAGTCATATACATACGACTGGACAGTCATATGTCGGATTTCGATTTCTTCGGTTATCAACTTTAAGTTGTTATTTTTAAAAGACGTTTTCATTTTGTTTTCCGTCGGTTTTTTTCCACGAAACACGCGGCAAGTTAAAACTTTAATGTCTCACGTAATTGGTCCACCTTCCAATCAACGACATCAAGAACCGTTCCACCCTCCCATCTGCAATCGCTGTCCTTTAAGGCCATGTAAAAGGAGTTTTTCAGAAAGGTAGAAATGTTAAATTAAAAATGTTATTAAATGTTAATCTATTACTCCTAACGGAATCATCGGCGACAGCCATTGAGTGTTACCAGGTGAAATGTGTGTTTCACTCGTCACCCAGCTTTAAATGGGTGCCTGACTTTTTTAAGTTGGGGGAGTAAAGGCGGCTGGATGTTGTGCTAGCCACACAATCCCTTTATACCGAGGTTCTACATTTCATCTGCCCCGAAGACCCGTTTGGGCTAAGGGAACTTAACTTTATTACTCCTAACAGTCTTTAATATTGAGTTTAAACTGATTTTATAGTTCTGATATTAAAATGTGGCTAACTACCTATACAATGTATTTCTGTTGTGCCGAGAACGAGTTAATTTGACCTAAACATTGAATCTTAAAGAATTCATTAACTTGGATCTTCCCTGGTCGTTATTTGTATAAATTATCAATGACAAATCAAAGGTGGTATAGCTGTTGTCAAAAACCTATCATTTAAAAAAAACACCTTGTCACATGAAGGTGTATTTCTTAAAATCCAGATGGAATGGGACACACACACATTAACCCACCGTATACCGAGATGAATGAAATGGTCACATTTAGTTTTGTGGAGGGACTGGAGGACAGCTTTGAAAAAAAACAGGTCTTGTGTGTGTGTGTGTGTGTGTGCACGTCTCGTGGAGAGTTTAATCTATGGCGATAAAACGACGAGGTTTACTGCCTTAACCCATGGTAGACAGACTATTGTCCCGGCAGATCAAAGTGATTTCTACCTGTACCATCCCTGCCCCCTTCTCGTCCTAGCCGGCTACCGTTGCGGGGGAGGGGGGGGGATATAGACCTGAGGATTACCGCAACATTTCCCCCCCTTTAACTATTTGTTGTTGATTTGACGTACTACACTATATACTGAACTAGTTCAGCTGTGAATGTGTATACAAGCCGAGGCAACAGCGAGGGCGAAAATGTTAAAAAAAAAAAGTGTCACACACTGATATGTAGTATACTGATACTAAATAAATTCCTAATGTGGATAATGTTTAATAAGAATTAAAAGAGGACAAAAAATGTCCTGAGCTAAAGATGATCCACAGAGACGGTGGGAGAAAAAAACGAGGAATTTAATAAAAAAAAAAATATGGGTACAGCTGTAAGAGTGATGATAATAAACAAGTACAGCTGCACTTGCGTGCTCATCACACACAATTGAGGGTATAACGGGGGGGGGGGACTTTTAGTCACAGCCAGTAAACAGTAATACTTCTATGTTTATTAAACTAACTAAAAAAAGAAATCATCTTGGATATTGCTATGATTGTAACATCGGTCTGGCAAGACTGATGGGGTAAAACGTGCTACATACACAAGGAACTTTTATAAAGCCACGAGTGCATCAAACCCAATACTTATATCCATGTCCATCCAATCATTGGGGGCCTTTTATTTTTAAGGACACCACCGTTTATCGAGTCAAAGCACACATTCCCGGGCCAAGACGAAACAAACAGCTATTTCTTCGATTGTCTCATTAGGGCATCTATGGGTATAGGGAAAGTACTGGCGGTGGTGACAGAAGAATTAAAAACAGGAAAGCTACGGGGGGCACACAACAATACCTAAAAACCTGGGGGAAAGTCGTTCGCCACCGCCCGATGGGGTGGTTGGTGTCAGTGTGCTCTAGGTTACGTCCTGGCCCAACTTAGCCCCGACGGTTGATAAACAAAGACCCAAGGAGAACAGTGGAGGAAACCGGGGGGAGGGTGATACAGGGCGAGAGGGGGAGAGAGAGGAGGTGGGGTAGAGTGTGCGATGAATGGATTTTGATTTTCTTTTTATATGTCTAAAGAGCGGCCATTTTTGTTGTTGTTTTTTTAAACCGCTGTCGACTGCGCGAGTGAATGAATGGACGCCAAGAAACACAAAGCGCGTGATGATGTCATCTGACCTCCACAGGTGATACGAAAACGGAGGTGTAAATGTGAAAAAATGACTTGAGCTCTCCCTGAAACTTTGGTCTGGGAACCTTTGTGGGCGGGACTGGAAGAAACATTTAACGAGGAGACATTGTTATAGAGGGGGGGGGGGGGTGAACGGTGAGGTGTCCGGTTTGAATACAAAAAAAAAATATTAAGTATTGTGTCGCCATTTACTTGATTATTAACAATATCAAACGAAGATAAATGGCGTATTATTTACATACAATATGAAATCACTATTGAACAGAACAGATACAGAACTGCACAGTTGAATGGGGAACGCACTTTTAACTATGGGAGGGGGGGGCAAGGAGAACACATGCTTACGAAATTTCCCGAGCATTAATTTTGATGGCTCAGCCCAAATCTTTTTTTTTTTGTTGTCTTCAATTGGTAGATAAACGAGAGGGTGGGGGTTTGGACTAGTGTTGTTTTCGTTGACGAAAACTAAAACTAAAACCTTCGTTGACGAAAATGTTGACTTTTCGTCAACGAGAACTAAAACTAAAACTAAAATTAGCAGCAAGACTAAAACTAGACGAAAACTGAAATTATTACAGAAAATACGAAATAAAAACTGAAACTAAAATATAGTGTTGCTTTCGTTCATGAAAACTAAAACTAAAACCTTCGTTAACGAAAATGTTGACTTTTTGTCAACGAGAACTAAAACTAAAATTAGAAGCAAGACTAAAACTAGACGAAAACTAAAATTATTACTGAAAAAAACGAAATAAAAACTGAAACTAAAATATGACTTGGGACTAAAACAACACTAGTTTGGACCACTATGCGAGCGTTGTCACACACACACCCTCTGCAAGGGCGACAATGGAGCTGATACATACAGGCCAGGTATATATCATACAGGCCAGGTATATCATACCTGGAGACCATAAAACAGTGATTAACTCAATGACGCTGGGTTGCGCTTTAGTAACGAGCCGAATCTGCATGATCCCGTTGTGCCTCCATGGCCATTGCACTGTCGGCTTTAGGGATGAAAGAATGGTACTCCGAAAAAAAAAACAATAAAAAACCGACCCAATATATATATATAACATTTCAGCCTTTTTGGGACTTTAAAAAAACAAACGGCCAGTGAAACACCAGGGTAATGAAAGGAGACCATTTATAATGACGTCCCCGCACAATGGTGACAGACATATGTGGTGTGACATATGCAGCCAGAGACTGCCGGCCACATCAAACTGGTACGAGACAGGCCTGCTACACACATACATGCATACATCACCATCACAGACCGCTGGACTCAAGCCAGACAAAAGGCGCATGTCAAGGGTTTGAACTATGATAGTAATGATGATGTAGTCGTAGACAATTACAGTCACAGCTTTGAATGTGGGAACAATGAGTTTTCTTTTTGTCCAGACCACACGTTACACATTGACAGAGATCGGTAGCAACAAACAAAAAAAATCAAATATTCTAAATGTGTCACAAGATATGCACACTATCCACACACACAATCAAAGACGCGCCAAATGCTCGCTAACTAAGATAATTTAAGAATGATTTCATACAATGACTCTCTAAACCATTAAGATTTCATAAAAATGGTTTTTTGGTCAAGGAGAAAAACTCAAATACAAGATTTACCATCCATAAACATGAATAATTTTATTTATATAAAAGATGGTTTCACACACACACACTACCAGCCTTTTTTTTTAAGTTAACGCCTGCAAACATTTTCACTACAGTGATTAACCAAAAATCGAGACACTCTGTGAGCCTTGTGTCCTGTGCTTTGTGTGTTTGTGTACACACGTGTAGACGCGCGACTGTGTGTAAGACGAGACAATAGGCACTATAGGTGAATAGAGGCACTCTGTGAGCCTGTTCACCCGTGCTATGTGTGTGCACACACGCATAGACGTGTTTCTGTGTTTCGACACAATAGGCACCATAGGTAGATTTCACTGTCACAACAACAAAGGATAATGGGCTGCGTCCCATTCAGAATAGAACAACAACAACCGATAGACACTGTCGCGCCTACCTGTGAAGAAGTGCCCATGATATGTGTATGACTGACAGACACACCAAAACTAAACACGTACAATGTACATCAACAAAAACTAATCGCCAACACCCGATCCACCCACAAAACATCAAACGGAGAATTAAAAAAAAAAAAAGGAAACCTAACTCTGGGAGGGGGGCAGCAACAAGCTAATGTGATTGGATTACATAAAAAAGTTAACAACTTTACTTTCCTCGCACACCGCTCTAGCCCATTACAGACAGCTCGCCTTTTGATGCACAACAACACAAGCCATTGAAAATATATATCCCGAGATAGGCTGTTTTTATTAATGATCTTTTTAAACACCTGTCTATTTAAGTGTTTAGTAGAGAATATGGGGGGGGGGATGTGGTGGTATCTAGTTTTATTATCAAATAAACTTCGTTATAAAAAGACAAAAGAGTAGAAAGATTTTAAGTTTCAAAAAAAGCCACAGTTTACAGCGAGGGCCGAAGTTATGCCATAACAGAACTTAATCACCTGTTTAACAAATAAAGGTGTGTGTGTGGGGGGGGGGTTTAGGATGAAATAAATCCCTTTGAAGATTGTGTTTAATAGTTTCAGCACACAGGCAAGTTATTTGTAAATCACCGGTTCTGTGACAAACACGAAACGTGAATACTGTTACCTTTGGTGGGTTTCATTTTTGCTTTGCAATTTTTTTTTTGTTTAAAGTCCTTCAATTTATCCGTGAGAAAAAATTGGGAATAACACTCTCTACAAAAACACATTCCACAAAATTAGCTCGCGTGGATATGTTGCATCTGCACAAATATATTTACCGAGGGCTGAAATAAATATAACTGATTTGTCGCCTACTACTGAATATTTCGAAAAAATGAATGAGTTTATTTTTTTAATTTACCGCGTTCATTAGCGTAGTGAACAAAAACATCAACAAGGAAATTTAAACTATCCAGTATTTAAAACTATCACTTTGGTATTCGTTGTAATAAATCACACACTTACGTGAGAAAACTATTTAAAAAAAAAATATATTAGCACACATAAAACCACACGATACAAGTGTACACTGAAATAAGTTCGGAAAAGATTTCATCCATCATCCAAATCATGCACTCGGCAAGTTCCTCGCGCCTTAGCCGTAGTGGGGGGGGGGGGGGAAAACGTGAAGTTAGTGGACCAGACGGAAAACACCAACATAACCCATGTCGTCTGATCAACTTCACTCCGAGAGTTCTCTACCCCTGACGCGCTGCGCGCTACCAGCAACGATAGAATGGAGAGAGCGAGTGAGAGAGAGGGTAAAATCAGTGAAGGGGAGGGAGAGTTATTGAAAGAAGGAGAGCGAGAGAGAGAGAGAGAGAGAGAGAAGGGGAAATGGAAGAGAAGCAGGGAAGCAAAAGAAACATTTTATAAAAAGTGGTGTGGATGGGGGGGGGGGGGGAGGAGAGGGTAAGCTCACAGCCAGTCACAGGGGAAAAAATTACCCTAGCGTTTAACGGAAAAAAAATGGCGCGATAAAGTGAAGGGAGGATGAAAAGGTAGCTGAGAAAGAGGGGGGAAGAAAAAAATAAAAAGAACATTGGTAACCGCAAAAAAAAAAAAACAGTTTATCCTTTGATTAAACTTTGAAGGGAAGAAATAATTAATAAAAGGCCAATACAAAACAACAAAAAAAAAGTGTGCTTTTAGTTTCGAACAAATCATTCAGCTTCTTTAAAAGAAACAACAACGATGTAAAGTGTTTATAGCACCGTAGTTAAAAAAAATAGTTTACCTTTAGTGTTTAGGTATGTGTAAATGTAGGCTATGTCATTAGACAGCCGTTTCTTTAACTTTTAACTAACATTTTTATCCACTTATTAGCGAAACAAACAAAAAAAAAATAGCTAACATTTCATTCATTGAAGATGAAAGGGTGGGGGAAAAATGCTGGAGTAACCATCTATGTACGAAATCATGCATAGTAAAAGCAAACCACAACATAGCAGACGAACTTTTTGAGTACGAAAATGTACCCAGACTTGAGGTCCTAGACAATTTAAAATAAAATAAAATTGTATGGCTGCATTCCCCCCCCCCCCCTCGCTCTTCATTCATTGCAAGCACACAACAATCGAGGACCTCTCGTTTACTTCGAGCTGTGGAAAGGAGGGGGGGGGGGAATGAATTGGGCGACCGAGTCTTGTGTACGCTCGGATCGTATTGGAACTACCATGTGTGATTCGCAGAGTCAACACTGCTACATGCTACCTCGCAAATAACGTTTCATTTTTATATTCAGTAGGGTAGGGCATGTATAAAAATAATGTATATGTTAGCGGCCTTTGGATTAACCCTCAAGTCACGTGCCTTAGAAGATAGCAGTGTTTTGGAAGCAACAAGTTCTAGAGTGCACATATGGTCCTAGGCCCCCCCTGCGCATTTAACAGTAACGCAGGGGACGCCTCAGCTCACTGCCCCCGGAAACACGATGGCATTGCTCTGCTCTTGTGTGTTTGTCTCTGTGTGTGGTTGGTAGTTTTAAATAGATTGCATAGCAACAAAACAACCGTTCAAATACAATGTTCACATTATCTACTTACCCTCCGCCGAAATAAATCGTTAAGTCGGCTGATGACCGGGCTGTTTTCTTCTTGGACACGGGTCATTCATCAAAAAAAAAAACTGGACGTGTGACCCTGGCGACTGTTTTTTGGATTTAAAAGTAGGTCACAGAAACCCAGTTACATCCAAACTGTGATCTGCTATGGACCGATGCTAGTAACCAGAATGTATTTGTTTGTACCAATGTCTCAGAGATGACTCGTGAATAGACAAACTGCTCGATCAGCTGGGGCCATTTAGTATAATGAATGCTTCCCCTCCCCTACCCACACTATTGCCTATAGATTATTATACCTTTAGGTCCTCGAAGATACTTTTTTGGGGGTCTGATGCTATAGTGCCAGTTGGGGCTCCATTAGAATCCGATGTTATAGGAATGTATACTTGGGGTGGGGGGGGGGGGAAGGTGTCTTTGGCTGCCGACTAATTTGCCCATCTACAAGCAAGACTCCGCCTTCGACATTTAGTGTGACTTCAGTAAGACATTGCAGCCCTGACAACAGTGACAGATGCAGATACGGCGCCACAGTATCGCGCCATATATATATATATATATATATATATATATATATATATATATATATATATATATATCAGTAATTGTACAAGAAAATCACGTAACACGTGGATATCAAAGCCCTCTGTTACCTTTTTATAGGGGTCCATATGCAAATCGCTGTTGAGACGGCCCCGGCCTGGCAGCCCATAATGAGGTTATAAATGTTACATCGTCTGTTGATATTTTAATCCTTACTTAACAGAGCCGTGCCAAGTACTGACCATTGCAATGATGCAAGTACAAGTACGAGTAGGAATATATATATAAAAAAAAGACAAACAATGTAATCGAGTATAAGTACCAAGTTCCCTCGATCCCTATTATTTTATTGAGAATAACTACGATACATTTGTACGCTTCTTCCACCTATTTATAGTTCTTTCATTACAGATGCGCGTCGCGAAAATCCCAGATAGGGTTTCTTAGTAGGTCGCGAATATAAAAAAATGTGAGAACCACTGCTGCGGATCATAGTAGCCGTTCTTATGGACCAAGCCATCAAGACGGCCAGTGTCCCCCACCCCTCCCCCTTCCTCTACCTATACATACCTATGCCATAAAAACTAGAATCAGACAAAGTGTTGACAAACTTTATTTTAACCGAATGCCACAATGGTATCTTACGTTTTGAAGGAAGGCCTAGCCCTAGTGTCTAGAGTCTAGACCAAGAGATGCATTGTGGAGTACATGGGCGTGGTGAGGGGGTGGGCAGCATGCCCCCGTGGCGCTACTCACAAAAGGGGCGCATAATGGTATATTTTACATATCATATCCTATGGTTTTCGAATGGGGGAGCGCTATAAAAAAAAAGGCACTGTGCCCCGGGCGCGAGTTAAGCTGGCTACGCCACTGCTTGTGGAGTACAGAGGCGTCTTCCGGAGCGGGCGGAGGCGGGTGCGTGTGCTCGGATCAAAGAGGTTTTTTAAATCACAATTAACACCCCTATTTAGCTGTGATACAACTGCTTCTTTCCTTTTTTTTAAAAAAAAAAACAACAACAACAAAACAAACAAATAAATTATGTTTCTATGATTATCGAAATCCAAGAAAACACGCCCCAGCTGTTTTATAAAACAAATTGAAGTCGTTGGTCAAAGTATTGCGCCACGTGAAGTCCAAGAAAGCGATTTGATCCGATCCAACGGTCATGTTGGATTGTGTTACTGTCTGATTTCATTTTGCACGGTTCAGTCATTTATAATTTCTTTTTGATACGATAGAAACCAGCGGGCCACGTTGGCGAGGGAAGGAGGAGGGGGGGGCGGGATAACGACGTGCCGCCCCCCCCTCCCCTTCCGCCCCAACATTACTGCCTAAGAGCGGCTCTGCTGGAGTTGGTAGGAAAAATAATCTTCGACCTCCTCTCCCCCCACCCCCTCACATTAAATAATGCAAGTAGCCATAAATGTAGTCAATAATAGTTGTCGTGGGCAGTGCCGAACCGATGGATTTGGGGGCCGAGGGGGTTCGGCCCCTTAGGGGGCCCCTGCATTTTGATATTCGACATTATGCCACGAGATCATGTACTTAATATTTAATGTAAAAAGAAGCTTGGGCCCCCCTCACGCTGGGGGCCAGGAGGACTTTCGAATTAGGAACCCCTCTCCTCCACCCTAGGTACGCCTCTGGTCGTGGGTAGCAAGAAGCGAATGATGTCAAATTAAACTGGATCATCCGTAACATTGTTATCATCCCTTGGTTCAAAAAGCTTGCTCATCCCTGTCAAGGAAGTGACGCGAGAGTCTTTTTGGCCCTCGAGCTACTACGCCCGGAAAATCTCGGGCAACGAGATCACTTTGAAAAGGGGAGGGGAGGCGAGGCGGAAATTGCGCAATAATTTTAAATGGCTCCCATCATACCCCACTAGGTATTTTGTATTTTATTGATCCCGGTCGGGAAAATTACCTCGGGGCAGGGGAATGGGTATAGAGGGGGGGGTCTACTAAACCAACCATATTCCTACTCGTACTTGTACTTGCATCATTGCAATGGTCAGTACTTGGCACGGCTCTGTTAAGTAAGGATTAAAATATCAACAGACGATGTAACATTTATAACCTCATTATGGGCTGCCAGGCCGGGGCCGTCTCAACAGCGATTTGCATATGGACCCCTATAAAAAGGTAACAGAGGGCTTTGATATCCACGTGTTACGTGATTTTCTTGTACAATTACTGATATATATATATATATATATATATATATATATATATATATATATATATATATATGGCGCGAAGACGCTGATAGTTTTATCCGTGTTTCATCCATTGGCAGACGTTCCAGCGCATGTCTCTCGTTAGATACACAAGGACGTCACGTGCAGCAGCAGAGTAGACCCAAGCTTACGTCAGAACAATGGCGCATGGAAGAAATCGATACAAATATTAATTGGCCTATGCATGTACTTTGTTTCGGATCATGGATATCTAGATATAACACCAGGATAGACAACCAAACAAAATTTCATTCTAGCTGTGTACGGTTTAGGCTGACGCAAGGATTAAAGCCCAACAGACGGCATACAATAAAATGTGACTTTTTATGTCTAGTATAATATTTTTATTTTAAAAAATGCTTTCTAAATACTTTCTACTAAAAAATAATTGTCAATTTTTTATTTTAACAACAATTTCTCGTAAATAAAACAACGCTATCAGTTGGCACCGAACGCCATTTTGATTTGTTTACGTTTTGTCAGTCAATTCGATTCTGATTATTTAGAGGAAAATAAACTTGATTCAAGTGACAAAGATGAAACTTGGGAGCTCATTACTTCTTCAGATGACTTTGAAGCTGAAAATATTAGTTTTAATTCAAGTTTTCAACACTTCCAAACTCACATGTGTAAGTATTGAACCAACATGCTTTGACTTTGTCTTAATGATCTTTACGTTTATTTATTGGGACAGGCTACGCTTATGTCAAGACGTAATTCGTATTTTTTTTTCCGGATTACCGGTACGTCAATAGATATTTCTCCACACCCTAACACTGTCCCTAACCCTAACCTTATCCCTAACCCCTAACCCTTTTTGTTTACGCAGTGGCAACGGTAACATCAAGACGTAATTCGTATTTTTTTTTCCGGATTACGTCAATAGATATTTCTCCACACCCTAATACTGTCCCTAACCCTATCCCTAACCCTAACCCTAATGCTAACCCTAATATAATTGCCGGTACCCGAAAAAAAATGAGAAATAATAGAATGGCGCTTGATGTAATCGTAGCCAC
>JAGDYQ010000068.1:2400732-2444895 GCA_021962125.1 Bulinus truncatus
AATTTTTTTATTGGTGATGTACCCTAGTGTACATACAGAATCGGTTTTTTTTTTTTTTTTTTAAAGCGATTTGGGGTGGGGGGGGGTGTTCATTACTAAATATTGAAGATGGCGCGTTAAAAAACAAAAAAAAGGGGGGGGGATGGATGTCAGTAAAAATATCATTTTAACGGTTCGAATCTACTTCGCGCCCCCCCCCCCACTAATTATACAGGATTATGCAATATGAAGTTTATCTTTTCGTATTTTAGTGGATTTTTTTTTATTCAGTACGTTAAGCCGACAGTGGGAGTGAAATGTAATGACTATATATGTGTGTGTGGAGGGAGGGGGTATAGTCTATGACTGTAATAGCGAGTATGTCTGTAGACGAGTGACGAGGGCCTCGCGACTGTAACATTTCAATGAGTTCATGTACAAAAATAAAAATTGTGGTTAGTAACGGCTTCTGATCGTTGATCACTGATAGAGGGAATCTTAACCATCTGTACAGTACAATGTAACCTCTTTATGAAAAATGTTGACCACACCTTACAAGCAAATCTGCATACGGGAAAAAACAAACAACCCAAGATTAGGACTGATAATAAAAAATAAATGCAAAATAAAAGGCAAAAAAAAAAACCAACGTTATAAAACCGAGTATTGTCTCAAAATTTGAAAGCCCTATAACTCGAACAAACAAAAGTTTTGGATCACTTTTATATGATTTCGGTACAAAAAATGAGCAAACTGTAAAAAAAAAAAAAATTCGTAAAAACGAAGATTTTTGTAGTTTTTAAATCAAAACACCGAGATCCTAGGTCTGACCTAAAAAAAAAAACAAAAACGGCAACAACCAAAATCTTTGGCACCCCCGGGATGGGGTGGGGGGGGGGGGATGCAAGAATCCCCAAACCTAATCACTACTACACGTTGAGATTTTTTTTTTTTTTTAAAAAGGAGGGAAAAGACTTCCACACTCCACCAGGAACCTACAATGTTGGCCTCAAACGTCAAATCGGTGACTTGTTTATTATTACTAATTATCTTGTTTGTTTGTTTATGTTGTTGTGTTGTGTTGTGTTTATTGATGCGCTGTTCTCTCGTCATTCAAAACAGACAAAATGGTTTTCCCTGATGTTGTGTTACCCCGCCCTCCACCAATACAAGCCGAGACCCCCCGCAATTTCTCAATGGACTCACCACGTAGGGCTGCGGTTCTCAACCTTTTTTTCGCGACTGTACCCCAAAAGAGAGAGAGTGTGTGGGGGGGAGGGAGGAGGAAGGGGCGAATTCATCTCCTCCGGTACCCCCCCCCCCCACATCACGCGTAAGTTCTTCACAAATTCTTTGGTTTGTTTTATAAAATTTAAAATAATATGTCACTGGGTTCACCACTGGTTAATCTCCCCCCCCTCCCGGTACCATTTAGGGTGCGCGTACCACCGGTTGAGAACCGCGGACGTAGGGCACAGTTTTTGTAGCCTCTGAGGTGGGGCACCCACCCCCCCCCCATCTCGCCTGTCGGTCTCTCAACTAAATCGACATTAGGTTCGGTCAATTGGCTCACCACGTAGGACATAGATACTGAAGCCGCTGTGGGGCAAACCCCCCCCCCCCTCCAATCCCATCTCTCTTGTCGGTCTCATAACTAAATCGACATTAGATTTCCCCATTGAATCCCCCCCCCCCCCCCCGAAAAAGTCGGTCAGTAGGTCAAGTGAATAATAACATTGGCCGACATAGTATAAATACTATGATAGATGCATGAAATGTCCACATGGGTCAGGTAATAGAAGCTGCGACCGAATATCATTTGTGGAAGCCGTTTACCGTGTATATATGCACTTTTAGTGCCCATGACAAGTACTTTTTTTATGAGTACATTTTAAAGTGCAAACAATTTTGAAAAGTTTCATCAGCCCCGAAGCGTGAAAATTCTACAGCAGGGGCCAGGCCAATAGCAGTTGGGGGGGGGGGGGTAGGAGATAAATGTTACTAAGTAGAGCAAACAAGCAGAGGGGACCAGACAAAACGCAGGGGTCCGCCCCCCCCGCACGCTACGGGCCTGAGTTTCATATTCCATTGTTTTTAAATGGCGGGAGGTTACATCAACATTCTTTCGTCGGTTAAATTGTAAATATTTTTGTTTGATTGACAGGCCAAAACCGCCATACAGAGAGGGGCTACGGCTGTTGTGCTGGACATCACTGACAACCCTTCAGCAGCAGACGATGTAAGTATAAAATTAGAATGTTGTATCCGGGTAGATAGCTTACTGGGTAATTAATTTTTTCTTATAAGTAAGAAACAGTCAATTTAAAGACTCCAAATATGCCCCGGTATACGAAATTGTCAATCTAATGACTCCAAATATGCCTCGGGAAAGGAAACTGTTAGTTTAATGACTCCAAACATGCCCCGTTAAATGAAAGAGTCAATTTAATAACGTCAAACATAACATCACACTGGCTTAATAGTTGACCAAACCGCTTGTTGTCAGCTTTCAGACAGAAGTCTCAGACTCGATCGCCCAGTCATCGTCCTGCAAGGGTCAGATGCTTCCAAATTAATGGAAGTTGTGGATGCTCATATGGAAGCCAGGATCAGAATAATGCACGCTCGCCCGAGTCAGCCAGCCGAAAACGTAGAGGTCGGTAAATTTACATCCTCTGCCCTTGATCTGGTTATTATTATTGATATCATATAGTGTCCAGTTTTGTTTACCGTCTGCTAAGTGGGCCACACAAAGTATACTTCTGTTTTTTCTTCAGATCAACAAAAAGGAATATTTTGGGATGGCCATTTTTGTGGCCGTGTTTCTTCTCTTCTGCGTCATCTGCGTCTTTTTCATGTTAAAGGTGAGTACAGGTGACTAGGCATGTGTAACATCTTTATGTGTGTTGTTTGTATGGTGCAGTAGCCATGTTTGTATGTTTTGTTGATGTAGCCACGTTTTGTATGTTGATGTAGCCTCGTTTTGCATGTTTTGTTGATGTAGCCAAATTGTGTATGTTGATGTAGCCAAGTTTTGTATGTTGAAGTAGGCACGTTTTGTATGTGGCAGTAGCCATGTTTTGTTTGTTTGTTGATGTAGCCACATTTTGTATATTGCTGTAGCCAAGTTTTTTTTTGGTGTAGCCACATTTTGTATATTGCTGTAGCCAAGTTTTGTTTGTTGGTGTAGCCATGTTTTTAATAGGGTGGTCCAAAAGTAGGTTTACAGTTATCACCTAGACTATTTGTTTCAAAACTCGACACTAGAAGAGCTGGAGATTCGTTATTACCTGATAACATAAACAATTTAATCTCTAAGATGCTCAAAATGTCCTTCAACATTGCAACATTCCTCAAATCTCTCCGGACACTTAGTTCATCCATATGAAAGGTACTTTATTAAAACCGTAAACATACTCTTGGGGCCGCCCTGTATGTTGCTACAGCCACAGGATTTGTGGTTTTCATTGTCGCTCACGGGTCTCTGACATTCTCAAACTCATGCACTACATGACTGGTCTCCCCCCCCCCCCCGGGCCGGCCGCGGACAGTAACCGGTCCGTGGATCGAATGGTACCGGGCCCGCCGAAGATAATTCCTTTGTATTTTACTGTGGTGCGTTTCTCTTGGGATCGGGGCGACTTTACATGGACGAGAAATAATCAAGCCCCCCCCCCACCACCCCCCCACCCCACCCCCAAACACCCTTTTCCAACGGGCTGCGGTGAAATTATCAAACGTTGACCCGGTCCGTTGTGAGAGGTTGTGGGTCACTGCGCTACATGATGTAGCCCCCCTGGAATCTGACTCTATAGTACCCTCTTGTTTTACAGACCTGGTGCCTGCTGGTGGTGGTTCTGTGAAATACCGGCACGTGCGCTCTCCCCCCCCCCCCCCACTGAAGTATTGATTCCTATTTACTTTAACTAGCTGTGTACCCTGCAAATCCGTTGCATAGAGTTATATCCCCTTAGGTTAGATCAGTAGGCTAAGTTATTTTTGGTTTCGGTCAGATCCGATTTTTTAATGATTTTTTTTATAACTATTGTTTACGTTTAACGATTTTAAACTGGAATACTATGTATTAATTCTTTACTTTCGATTTAACTCAGAACCCACACCGCTATTATTTATATAGATATATTCTAAGAAGGCTCATTCATTTACATTTGCCTAGGGCCCGTGAACATCCCCCCTGGGGGTGGGGGAGGTCTCTGATCAGGGCCCTCAAATTAGGGCCCTCAAATTAGGGCCCTTAAATACAGAAGGAAGGACCCGCAGGGAACAGCTAGTATTGTACGTTAACTGGGCGAGGCAATTAGAAAACAGTTTTAACAAACAAACAAACAAAAATAGGTCTCACCCCCTAAACGCAAACACACACATACACATACACAGGTACATACACACATACATACATACACACACACATACATACACACACACACTTCCCGTTTTCACGACAACCTTGACTTCGTCGTGGGATTTGTTTTAAAAGGGGGAAAAAAATGTCAGTAAATTTTTTTTTCTTTCTTTCTTTCTTTCCTATTGGTTTACCCTTTTTTTGTTGTTCTGTGGTGGTGGGGTGTCAAGTGAAATAACACGAGAGAGAGAGAGAGAGAGACTAATCTAGGTCTGAATGGCAGCACTCGGGGAAATCGGAACACACAACCCTCGTTAGCCTCATTGTATTTAGTGGATCTTGAATGTCGTTTAATTGAAGGATGATGTGATATGAGCCTAGCTGGGTTAGTTTTTATTTTAAAAAAGAGGTAGCTGTCGTTCTGTCACTCCCTTCCACCCCACCCCCTGTGGTCCCCACCCACCCACACACACCCCATTATAAAAGTAGATACATTGATAATTAGCGAGACGCTCCTCATAACTTGAATGACGTCACAACTGACACACATTTATATTTTTTTTCTTTCAACATTTCCATTGGCTAACAATAATAATATGGATAACGCCCCCCCCCGCACACACACACCCCGTGATATTTTAACATAGAGTTAAACATGACTAAATCAAGTCACAATAGAATCAAGTTCCACTCACTCTTGACTAAATCAAGTCACAATATAATCAAGTTCCACTCACTCTTGTGTTGAACCTCGCTCCCTTCTCGGTAACTGTATTTTGTCCTGTCGCTCTGTTCGAACCAAATCGTGTTTTATGCTTTAAGAATTAAAAAAAAAAAGTTTAGTATAGATGCATGGGTGGGCAATATTTTTATACCGCTGGCCGTGGTTGGCCCATCTCTGGTAGAGTGTCTTTAAGATAAATAAACACAAAAAAAAAATGTAAGCCATTGTTTGCTACTAATTTTTTTTTTTTAGTTCATGTGTATGTTTTTTTCAAGTCGTCGTCTGCTTGCACCGTTGACGCTAGAAGAAATCCACAGAGGAATATGTTTCTCCCTCTCACCCCCCCCTCCCCTTTCCATCGTCCCCCCCTCCCCCGGCGCTCGTCGGCCCGGCTCGACAGCCGTTGTTTTCTAGCTTGATCCTCATCTCGTTGTATGGGAGAGTTTAGAGATTAAACACCAAGACATCAAGCAACATAATTTATCTGGGAAAATAATTCGGTTTAGGTAGGGGGAAAGCCAAGCCCCCCCCCTCGGGGGGAAGGAGGTAGGGGCGAGGTGCTCCCAACCAAAGTAGACATTAAAAGACTGAAGGGGAGGAGGAGGGGGGGGAAGGTATCGACAAACTACACATCAGATTACATAAATTTTAAAATCGTTTATTAATAGCTCAGGTGTTGTTTTTTTTAAATCGCCGTTCTGAAATGTTGTTGAGATACGGGGGGGGGGGGGAGGATGGAATATACAACAGCGATTGATGACGTATAGTGATTCTCAAACTTTGGCAGCTTACGAAGAAATCTGATTGGCTCTCGCGGCCTGCACGTTAAGAAAGAACAGCTAAAAGTACATTGTATACATTCTCGATTGAAAGTCTTTCTTAGGATTTTTTTTTTTTGAAGCGACCCAATTGAAGTTTGCTCTTACCCCGTTGAGAACCACTGAAGTTGCTAATATTGACGGATTTGACATTTCTAGATTAAACAGTAGCTAATTATTCAATTGGAAACGTTTTTCGTAGATCTCTTCCCCTACCCTTTCCAGCGAACGGGAGGTCAGCTGTCAATGTTGAAAAAGGGATGTGTATGTCTACGAGATAATCTGGACTGTCTTTGTCTTTGAGTGACCGGAATCTTGGACTGTCTTTGAGTAACCGGAATCTGGACTGTCTTTTTGAGTGACCAGAATCTGGACTGTCTTTGAGTGACCAGAATCTGGACTGTCTTTGAGTGACCAGAATCTGGACTGTCTTTGAGTAACCGGAATCTGGACTGTCTTTGAGTGACCAGAATCTGGACTGTCCTTGAGTGACCAGAATCTGGACTGTCCTTGAGTGACCCTACATATACAAGTGATGTAAATGTCATTGTCTCAATCAGACTTTTTTTTTGGCATGGGGTAACGAGACAGGATTATTTCAGTCTTGACCACACCGTGGGGGGGGGGGGGGGGGGTTCTTGACTCATTTCAAAACTACCGGGTCTAACACGGCCCGTTTGTCTATTTGAACCGGCCGCGCTCCACTTCCCCGCCTCTCACCGTTCACATAAAAGACTTTTATATTTGATGACGTACATTAAAGACGTTTATATTTGATGACGTACATTAAAGACGTTTATGTTTGACGTACATTAAAGACGTTTATGTTTGATGACGTATATTAAAGACGTTTATGTTTGACGTACATTAAAGACGTTTATATTTGATGACGTACATTAAAGACGTTTATATTTGATGACGTACATTAAAGACGTGTATTTTTGATGACGTAATTAAAGACGTTTATATTTGATGACGTACATTAAAGACGTTTATTTTTGATGACGTACATTAAAGACGTTTATATTTGATGACGTATATATTAGCTCATTCAAACTCTCCGTCCATCTGGTCATGCCCCCCCCCCCTCTGTCAATTTATCAGACCTCCATCCCCCCCCCCCGAAACGTGGCCCGATGGGTGCGTGCGACCGCGGCCAAATCTCGAAGTGAAGATGTCTCCGCCCTCGAATGAAATAGTTAACAATAATTACGAATTTTTTTTATTTATTTTGAGTGTTGAAAATATTATTGTAAGATGAAAGTTTCTCGTGAAACAAACTGAAAAAAAAAGGTCATAAGCAAATTTAGATTTAATCTTTGTTTTTTGTCGTTTTGAAAAAAATGATAAATCATCTTTCTCTGTCATCATTTGTTGCAACAAGATGAACTTTTTGAGACATTTGAAAAAAAAAATAAACATTAAAAGCAAGATAAGTTTATTGCTAACAGATTGACAGCTGGGCGTGGTCAACTGGTGTTTATTTAATATAATTAGTGGTGATGGATGTGTGATCAGTTGTGTGTAGTACATAGATATCTATGGTGTGGTGATGGTAGTTCATTGTACCAGCTTTTTCAAACAAAATAGTTTCGATGTGCAAAATATATAATCAAAGGTGTCTGGTGCGTAAATACAATTTGACATCGTTTGGTGCGTAATTACAATGTGACATAGTTTGGTGCGTAATTACAATGCGACATAGTTTAATGCGTTAATGCAATGTAAAAACCGTCCGTTAAGAGATTTCGTCTCAGTCTTATAGGGACTTCACACACACATAGTTTGGAGTGTAAAATGCAATGTGATATAGTTTGGTGCGTAAATACAATGTGACATCGTTTAATGCTTAATGTGACTGGTTTAATGGAACGTGTCTGAAAAGCCTTGGATCTATTAGCACTAGATCTATTTGTTATGTAGATAGGTAAAAAAATTGTTAGCACAGATGACCGTAATTGTGTTATAGTGGCATTGCATCGCATTATCGCTGTGGGGGGGGGGGGGGGAAGAGATGAAAGAAAGGGCACCATAAAAACTGTCCCATTGGTGGTTTTCTATAACAGTGGTCCCCCAACCTTTTTAACGTCACTGACCGGTCAAAGTTTAATGATCTCACCGCGGCCCGGTGGGGGCGGGGGAGGGGGTGTGGCCTTGATTATTTATGTGGTAGATTGTTTTGATGTACAATGCCAATACCGCTCACAGCCGGTCAGTTCAAGGTTTACCTCGCGTTCATGGAAGGGAGCAAAATCCTGAGAGAAATAATACACCACAGCGAATAAAAAGGAGATAATTTAATGTTTCTTGGGCGGCCCGGTACCATTTAATCCACGGACCGGTACCGATCCGTGGCCCGGGGGTTGGGACCCACTGGTTTATAGGATCTAAGAGATAAAAATCTCATCCATACAGGGACGTCACTTGCACACACACACACACACACAGACACACACACACAGACACACACTACGTACAAATGAACTACCAAGATGCAACACCAAGATATCACAAATCATGACAAAGAAAGATAGATTTAAGATATTCTAACTCTGTAACACAGAGAAATAAAATGTTCACTTTAAAATCGGTTTCGTTTTGTCCTTTTGAAATAACAAGCAATGGACAGAAAAAAAAATAATTTATACTTTTCATTATCTCAATCAGTAAGAAAAGAACTATCAAGTAGGTCTGTTCTAATTTAATTAAAGCATTCGGTCACGCCCAGAGGTCAAGGGGGCATCATGCCCCGGGTGTTACTCACATAGGGGCACTGAATGGTCCACAAAACAAAAAAATTGTAAATTATATGATATGGTTTTCGAATGCGGGAGGAGGGGGGGGGGAATTGTGCCCCGGGCGCGAGTTAAGCTCGCTACGCAACTGTACATCCATCACTTCGAGCTTAGGCCGATCGCACCCATCCATTGTCTGACATTGGCCGATTAGCAAACATTGGCGTAACATATACTTTGGCTATCACTCGGCCGATGTGTGTGTCTGACATTGGCCGATTACCAAACATTGGCCGTAACATATACTTTGGGTGGCTATCACTCGGCCGATGTGTGTGTCTGACATTGGCCGATTACCAAACATTGGCCGTAACATATACTTTGGGTGGCTATCACTCGGCCGATGTGTGTGTCTGACATTGGCCGATTACCAAACATTGGCCGTAACATATAGTTTGGCTATCGAGGCCATAAGGAGTTAGTTTTAATAAATAAAACGCAGTGTCGTAAAATGAGGCCAGGAGACGATAATGTCCTGGTATAATTGAGAGATAATAATAATAAAAAAAAATAACAACAGATATCATATGGTAAATTATCACATCAACAGAACCGATGTACTTTAGTGTCAGGCGGTGAATCACTTTAATTGTTTGGGTTTATATTACAGTATATTATTGTCGTTGTTGTAACACGGGGCTGTGTAAAATTAAACAAACCGCTAGACTGCTGGTCTCCTCCAGTCCAAGGCTTACTACATTGGTTTATTAGGTCACGTGGTATGGGTTGAGAATTTGTGTTTGTTTGTTTGTTTGTATGTTTTTACACGGTGGGGGTCAGATTAAGTTGATTTAGTAAAAAAAAAGTATGTCGGCGGTTTAACGGCCGCCTTCTTTTTTTTTTTTTTAACGTGTACCATCCCCCCCCCCATACCACAGGTGAGGTGGTATACAGGTGGATTTCACGTGCCCGTCGTTGTGGATGTCACCTCTCTCTCTCCCCTTCCCTTTCAAGTTAGTTTCAGGTGGTCAGCTCCATGTTGACCAACAGTCACAATACAGTAGAATTGGGGACGGGGATTTCTTCCATGATTGTGCTCCACAGCACTCACCATTGGTCAGTTGGATCGTGTACTTCATAATCATTTGTTCTTTTCATGTTACAGTACTAATTGTGTTTAGTAGGGCGTTTTTGACCTGTTTTTTTTTGGAAGCCCAAGGCGAAGGAACATGTGTGGGCCCCCAGGCAAAATACGTTGTCTTTGCAAAGCCGTATTTAGCCATTGTGGCGCCCGATGCGAGTTAAATTCCCCCCCCCCTTAGTTTGAAAAGTGCACCAGTATTTAACAGAGTCCTTCATAGTTGGACGTTCTGTGCTGCATCACAACTCGCAGTACCCTTCCTACGCTGCTGTGTCCATGTCACCCCTTTGCAAATCTGGGGCCCCCTCCCAATAATATTTGACATCAGTGGGGGCCCTACTGAACTCCTTCCCTGCTGCCAAGTCACCACGACATTTAAGATAACTTCAAAATTAAAGCCTTAAACAGGGAGTCCCCGGCATTAGTGGCCCTACAGGGAGTCCCGTGTTTTTATATGTGGCCCTTGGCAGCTTCTGATAAAAATTGTGGCTCTCAGACTTGACACACATTTTTTTTTTTTAAATATGGCTTGCAAACATTTTAATTAATTTTTCAGTACTTGGCAATAATTTTCCAAGTGGCTTACTCCTTTCACAATATTCAATGTCAACAGAGGCCATTGGACAGCGGTTAAAGAACTACTGAAGTAATGTGTTTATGCCGCAGCATTAAAATAAACAAGAATGTTTAAAAAGAAATTAAAAAAATGTTTTAAAAATAATGTACAAAATTAAAAGAAAAAAAAAAATCAGAAAAATGATTTCAATTGTCTTCTTAAATACGGGTATTTCATAGAACAAAATAAACACTGATATATATATATCATGATTTGATTAACCAAACTAATTACACTGAAAGTGGTAACTACTCTTGAGATATAATATAAAAACCAAAGACCTGACAAATAATTATTGTTCTATTTACTAATATTTAATAAATGAATGCTTTTGTAAATTAAAAAAAAAATGGCTGAATTTCAAAAATTCTTTTTTGCTTTTAATCCACAGTTCAAATGGGGGAACAGAGACAGTCAAGTAAGTTTAAATTCACTTTAGTCATAATTCAAAAATTAATTTTGAAAATATTTATTTAAGACTGTTGTGAAGCTCACTGCTATTTAAATAATTATTTTATTTATTGTTACATGCATAGATGTACACATGACTTTGGGCTATTCCATAACCAATTTTTTTTTGGCTATTCTGTAACCAATTTTTTTGGCTATTCTTTAACCAATTTTTTTCTTACAAAAAAATAGTTACTGTATATGCCTATTTCATAAAATATATATACAAACACAAAACTGTTCTTTACAAGAAAAATTTTGGCTCGCTTATGTAACTTTGGGCTATTTATTTTTATTTATTTTTCAGCCGTCTTCAGGAAACTTGACCAAGAGGGCCATAGCCAAGCTCAGCACGAGGAAGTACCAGAGGCCGTACCATGAGAGCCAGCAAGACTTCCAGCTGCATAACTCAGACGCCAGCTCCATATCAGAGAGCTGCGCCATCTGTCTGGAGGGTTACAAAGCGGGACAGTTCCTAAGGGTTCTGCCTTGTGACCATGAGTTTCACCGCCAGTGTGTGGACCCTTGGCTAGAGATTCATGGGACATGTCCACTGTGCAAGAGTCACATTGCTGGTAATAATTCGTCTTTTTATAGTTTACTCCATGATTTTTTTTCTGCTGGTTTCTAAATTTTTACATCAAAGGTTATAAATGAGAGTATAAATTGACTAAGGATTAAAAGTTTATTGAATTTTTAGAATTAAGGCTATACTATTGATTGAACTTTAAGCTTATAAATTTATTGCATTTCAAATGAAGATAATTAATTTATTAAAAAAAAAAATTTGTCTCTAGATCGACTGGATCTTGAAGCCCATCATGAAGATACAACCCAGCGCAGTGAGTACCATCATCGGCCATCTGTTGATCAGGATCACAGCAGAGCAGTCCATGTATCACATCAGCAGCATCAGCACCAGTCGTCGTCTCAGTTTTCATTGTTTGCCCCCAGCATAACCGGCTCTCAGCCCAGTTTTTTCTCCTCTCCCTGCTCGCCACTTGCGGATTACACACCTTTTCATGTAGTGCAGAGCTCTTCACCTGGTCACATTCATACCTGCTCTTCTTGCCGCGGGACGTTGGGCTCTGCCCCATCAATCAGTTCTTCCAGCTCTAAGCTCCTGGCCGCAGGACCTGGTCAATGTGACAATGACCGTTCATCTGTGACCCTTTCTACTAAATGTTCCTATATCCATGAACATTGCTCATCTACTAAAGGCATCAACTTCCACAGACCTCATGTAAAATTTCAGTCGCCCAGAAACTCTCCGTCCTTATTGCAGAACAAATCCTCACCCGCTCAGGTTCATCCATCGGATTATATATCTCCACCTTGCAATTGCTCACATCAGTCCAGCTCCATAACAAAACCCATGCCTCAAGCAGGCCGCTCGGCACAAATCTACATTCCAGTCACACATCCTGCAAGGATTTTAAAACCCATTCCAAAGGCCAAGTCGGACATATCAGCAATGAACCCTTCACGGCAGCGCCAGATGGTTCGGGCTGCCAGTTCTATGGCAGTGCACGGCTCTTATTCCTCGGATGTCAATCCGAGCGACACATCGGGGGACTACGACTGTTGCAAGGTTTCATCCAGTTCCCCAGCTGAAGGTGATAGCAATCACAGTGTGTACGGCAGCAGTGAGCAGAAAGATCCAAGCGATGTGAGCAGCTTTGAGTCCAATGTGTATAAAGGAAAGGGCTCATCCAGCTCTAGTGACGAAAACTCCAATGGCCGTAAACACCTAACACAATGCACTCAGGGCCTGAGCCAGATACCTGCTCACATCAAAGCAAAGTCGTCTAGTTTACTCAAATGGAAAAAGCCTGTCAAGGCGAAAGAAGAATCAAGCAGAAAAAATGAAATCACATCTTACTTGGATGTTCATTTCAATGATTATAGTTTCTCGCCTTGTTTGTCCGATATTAGCGCAGGAACTTGCTCGTGGAAGTCATCCTCATCCGCGTCTCTGCAAGGCTCATCGAGGTGCAGCAGCTGTGATCTGGTTGGGAATCCCAGAACAAGTGGTTGTGAAGGAGACTGTGATAGTGGTGACGGTGGTGGTGAGGCTATGGCCTTGAACTCAGACAGTCCAGGTGTTCCTTTTGTGTTACCTCGACCCATAAGACTTTCAAGGCGTCGCATATCTGCGCTGAGAAAGCTGCGACGTTACAAAAAAGCTGTCAATAATCCTGTGGAATCACCATCAAAGTTTCTCACTCCATCATCAAGCCTGGGATTGTATAACAGACATGTCAGACTTAACAGGGCTGACATGTCATGTGGCAGTCATGATCCCTGTTGTCAGCAGGTATCTGCCAGGAAAAATAAGTTTGACAGTTGTCAGCTCTGTCAAAATTGTCAGAATGTTCAATCAAGAAACCCGCATGGACTTCATATGGACCACCCCGCTCCGGTGGATTATCTCACAACCCAGCAAAGTACTCAGCTCCTGTCTGAACACGTTCATGGCCTGACCTCGCAGTACACCTGGGAAATAAAACAGTTCAGATATTCAGGGCCCACTCCGGTTCGATCTGTAAATAAGCAGCATGCCCTGGACATCTGCGGCCAGTGTCCATCACATCAGCCGGTCAGCGCGTTGACACAGCACACTGCCAACTACACAAACTTTTCTAAAAAATCTTGTTTGACGTGTCACAGAAATGAACCTTCTCACTCATCTCGGTGGTCTTCAAAACACAGAGCTGTTAAAAAAAGAAATTTCAGAGTTGTCTTCTCAGAACCTCAAGGTAAATGTTGACCTTCTCACTCTAGTACAGAGAAGTGATTTTTATTTTTAAAATATTTCTTCACAATATAAAAAAAAAGATATTTACCTAAAACTAAGTCCACAATCTATTAAATTTAAATAATCACAAGAGATTATTTTGAAGTTGACATTATTATTGTAGGTAAAACATCATTGGGCAAACACAGTTAATTGCATAATTCCTTCATACATTTGACTCATTTTTTTAAAGTCCCATTCCCATTCAGAATTTGAAATCAGATTTTAAATTAAAATTGGCTATATTAAGAATTGAGTTTGGACAGTTCTTCTGACTTAAGTGTATTTTTGCAAAATTTCCTTTCAACGAGAATTTGCTGCCTTTTGAATTCATGATCATCAATATGTATGTGAATTAATCTCTTTAATTCATGTGAACATTTTCTTTGCTCCATAAACAAAAACACTTTCACTTTATAGAAAGTATTTTTTTTTAAACACTTATTTAATTCTTACATAAATTTTGAGTTTTGTTCTTAAAGTTAGACATAAACATAATTCCATTAAGATATAATTTGTTTAATCTTTCCCGACTTGACAGAGGTTATCATTATACATTGTTTATTTTTATTTTATAGTTCAATTATTACTGTTATTAAAAGTATTTTATCTTCAAATATGCATTTCCTAAATTAATTTTTTTGAAGCAGTATTTATTTAAAAAATGAATTTTCGTTGAAATAAATGTGCATCAGAAAATGTTTTCCAAATGCTAACTAAATGCATACTTTAAATCATTTGAATAATTTATCTCCAGTCAATTATTACAAACTTAATGAAATAATTGATTGATTAAATGAATTGCATTACAGTCTCCTATATAACCAGTTAAGCTCAGCAATTATTCTTTACCAAATTTTAAGTCAAAAGCTTCTGTTAGCTTCAAATGCAGGACAAAATTAAATTCCACTATTATCCTTGTACATTTGTATGTGTATTTATTTCATTGAAGTATTCAATGTTTTTTATTTTTTTATTATTTCCAGGTACTTTCATGACGATTCCTATGCTAGAGAAGGACTGTCAGTCAGAATTACTTGGTTGCCAGGTGTGACAGGTCTCTGAAATTTCAATTTGTGGAAGGAAATCTGTCAAATCTCTTTTCGTTTATTCAGTGCCAGTCTTTTTTAAAATGGCGTCAACTCTGTCGGTGCATCCCAGACACTTGAGTTAATTTGATATTAGAAGTTTTGCTTCCATCGGATATAGTTTTCTGTTGAAGGAAAAAAAAATTACTTGCATTTAATAGTTTTAGAAATAGATTAGATGCTGTAAATATGTTTTGTTTTGCTACTCTGAAAAAAAAATATTTTGGTCTTGGTAACCATTGATTCTCTTCCAGCTGGTAATTATTTCATTATTTTTTTTTTATTAAATTTTAATGAACGCCGCACACTCAACATTTTAAAATGTGAAGCACAATTTGCAAAACTGTATGTTATAATGTAAAACTTGTGTATTTATTTCACAGCTAGTAAACATTCAAAATAAATTTAAAATAGCCCTTTAAAAACATGGACTCAAAGTTATACAAGATGGAAGTATTATTATTAAAATTATTTATTATAATACACATTTTACAGCTCAACAGTTGTGTACAATTTCTCTGGAAGCCATTTTTTTTTGTTAATTTGCTCTCTTGGACATAGCAAAAAAGTTTCACTTTTTACTAAAAATTGAAATCAGTGGGAGTTGAATGTACTGGCTTGTGATTTCCATTGGCTGATACTTGTGTTAAACTTTTTTTTTTAATTATTTATGATATTTGGTGACCTCATGTGAATTCCTGACTGCTCAATGTAATATAAATTGTCTGTTGAATAACGTCTTAATGACTTTTATCAAACTATTGGTGTGAACTTTATTTATATAATGTTTGATTTTTTTTAAATGTGCTATTTATTATAAAACTTTGTGAATTCAATCTATTCAATTATGTGATTTTTGTGTACAGGATAAAACTTATTTCTGTTTTTTAAATAATTGATTTTTGTATGAAGCATCTTTTCTGAATGACTTTTTACCAAAACTCTGTTATAGTAGCAAAAGAGAAGATATGTGGATCAGGATACTTATATAAAAGCACATATCAAACTTGAAGGATTCTATGAAATATTTTTGTCTTATTTAATAGGTCAATTTTTAAATATTTTTACAGTTCAATATATTAGAGTTTCTTTTAAAAAAAGTTTACTGTCATTAATTGTCACAAACACTAAAATGTTTTAAGCTCCCCTGAAAGAATCGTGGCATTTATATTTCGTAATTTCCTCATCAATTAAAAAAAAAACAACAATAACAACACATATTATAAAAATTTGAAAACTAGATCTAAAGGCAATAATCAAGATGTACTGAAACTCATGCCAGCTTGTACATGACCACAATCACTGGCCTGTATAGTTCAGCTGAATAAACCCCGCATAAAAGAGGAGCAAATTATAAGTTAATTCCCGGATTAGGGAATGTGCCTTTGGCAACCTAGATTCTTCATACAGGACATAATCCTGTGGCTCAGCTTTTTTTTTTCCCATTGGGCAAATCTGATCTCTATCACAGATTTGGTTTTAAAAAAAAAAAAAACAAAGAAATGCAAAGGTAAATGGATTGAAGGAATTTTTTTTTTCCTGTAAAGCTTCTGTTTATTAATTTTGAATTAGAAAAAAAAATTAAAAATTTCAGCCTTTTGTTATTTAAGAGGGTTTTTTTTTTTAAATCTTTATTGTTGGTCTAATTAAGTGGGCAATTTAGTACTGGCTGGTCTTAGGACTTTTTTTTTTTTACATTAGTTTTTGTAGAGTAGTGGCTGACTAAAGAAATACCAAGCCTCACATGTGGCATTCAGTTAATGTTATATCTAGCCTCATGTGGCATTCGGTTAATGTTATATCTAGCCTCATGTGGCATTCGGTTAATGTTATATCTAGCCTCATGTGGCATTCAGTTAATGTTATATCAAGCCACATGTGGTATTCAGATAATGTTATATCTAGCCACATGTGGCATTCAGATAATGTTATATCTAGCCACATGTGGTATTCAGTTACTGATTTATTTCAAAGTACTTTTTGGGTTTATTATTTTTTTTTTTAATGAATATAGAAAAAAAATTTTTTTAAACATTTTAAACTAAAAATAAACCAGTACTCTTGCCTTTATATTTTAAGACTAATGAGGCTTATCTGAGAAAATTAAAAAAAAAAAAAAAATTGACACAGGATAAAATGTAAATTGTCCCTTTGAACATCTATTTTTTGTATTTTTTCATACTGCCACTGTGAAGCTATCTAAAACATCAATCTGCTCCTAAAATAATCTTATTGTAGAGTCTTACAAAGCTTGTCTCTGTTTTTACATTTGAAGATCAAACTTGAGGATAAAGATCAAACGAATGCAGCAGATATTACTTTCTCTGTAGACAATTTATGCAGTGAATGGGGCAGGGGAGTGGAGGGGACAGCTGTTAGATTACTGGTGTCTGGTTAAGTGATGTGTAATTTTTGCTAGGTGCAAAGTAATGTGTTTGCTGTTTATTTTAATTCGTGCACAAATTAGGTCAGAAAACAAACAATTCTTTGATGACTAGGTATAACATTGAAATTATTTTTTCTAAACAAACAAAGTTCATTTTGTGTCAACGTTCTTCAATGAGTCAAAGTTTGACGTAAACTTTAGTGTAATGCTATCAAGTATTAACATTTCATGACCCACTTAAAACTTTGCTCTGTTACACTTGCCTGTCAAAGTTTTGTGGGTTTTTTTTGTTTGTAAATTACATGAATAGTAATTAATTATAACAACATTAAAATCTGAAATATTTTATATCTGTACATATATTTATAAACCTGATTCTGATAATTACAAACATGTTGGTATTCAATTTTAAATCTCTCACCCACAACCAACCCATTTATATTATCGTCTGTTTCAGACTGTTCTTATTTCCAGGGCCATCTTTATACATAAGTTCTTATTCTTTGGCCTCACAGGTATATGGACCTCAATACTAATGAATCATATACATTTAATTTATTTGAATGGTCATCTTCCATCTATTGGGGCACATTAGAGCTCTGGCTTATTGGGGTCCATTGGAGCTACAGTTAATCTGGGCCCATCGGAGCTACAATTAATTTGGGCCCATCGGAGCTACAGTTAATCTGGGCCCATTGGAGCTACAGTTAATCTGGGCCCATTGAAGCTACAGTTAATCTGAGCCCATTGGAGCTACAGTTAATCTGGGCCCATTGAAGCTACAGTTAATCTGAGCCCACTGAAGCTACAGTTAATTGAGGCCCATCAGAGCTCTTTTTACTCACACCTATTTTTTTTTTCCTCTGTAAATCTTAAAAAGTAACAATTATTCGCCAAACCTATAATGCCACAACTTGACTATTGCCTTGTTTTAACTTCCTAGAAACTTTTCAAAATGGAAAGCAAAAAGTTTAAGCACTTGCCTTCATTCCGTCCTTTTCTTAGCATATTTATATATAACATCTTTATATGCACTATTTTTTTTCCCCCTGTTAGTTGTCTGTTAGAGTTATCACATGAACTATTTAGTACTATTATGACATTGACCTTGTTCTGTAACAAGACCGTTGATTTCCTCTGAAGCTGTCTTGATTAGCTGGCTCTTGATGTTTCAAGTGGTTCTCCAACTACTGACACGGAACCCTTAGCCCAAAGACTTGTTTTGTTTGTTTTTTTTTCCCATCAAGCGGCTTCTTTCATTATCTCTTTAAGTGTTATTACTGGCTCCAGTCTGCAATTTTTTTTTTAATGTGATGCGGAAAAAAAAATAAATTATTTTTTTCAAACCAACAAAACTTTTGACATTTGGACAACACAATGATTTACCATTTTGTTGTTGTTTTATACGACCAAATGGCATGTTCAGTTGACACATGAAGACATTTTGTGGCTATGTGTAGAGACGTGGAATGAGCTTGCAATCAGTGGGTGTTATTTTATAAGGTAATACTTGACCACCCCTCCCCCCCCCCAGAACATAAATTAATATTAGGAGCACATAAAAATTATTGGTAGCCAGTGTAGTAATTAACTCATGCTGCAATTTATTATTGAAATAAAAACAATTTATATATATATATATATATATTACGATTGGTGACAATATTAAGAAACTTTGAAATAATTTGGATTAGTTGTTTGTTTTTTTTTAAACCCCATTTTACAATCTTGCAGTGTATGTAATCAGGGTGGGGCAGATAGACTCTGATAGTCCCGTGGCCCCCCCCCCCCCCCCCCCTCTATTGGTCTGTATATCTCATGAATGAAATGTTTGTCTGGAGGGTCCTCCAAAGACTGCACAAGAGCTTGGGAAAGAGACAGTCACCCAGATACATCTCAATGTCAATAGGTTATTGTTGTTATTGTTTTTTTTTAAAAGTTTGTGTGGACATGAAAAAAAAAATGAAATGCTAATTGAGATAAAAAAAGATGATTGTTTCTCCTGAATTTTTTTTTTTTTGTCAACATTTCTTTATCAACCGTAATAAACATTTCAGACAATTTTTGTATCATTTTAAAAACAATTTTTAAAAAAGTTGGAATATTATTATTAATGCAGCTATTAACTTTCCTTTTCATTGAAATATTTCTTTTGATAAAAAGCAGTTGCCATATTCTTGCAAAATACTACAATTCATTCATTTTCTCATTTTATATAGGCCAGGTGCATGTGTTAAAATTTACACATTTCATTGTATGTTCATTGATTAAGCAATTCTATTATTATTTATTAAAATGTTTTTATTTATTATTATTTTTTTTTTATTTGCTTTACTTTTGTGACAGTTATCAAGGAAAAAAAATAGAATTCTTCATAAATTATGTTGAGCAATAAATTTTTATTTTACAATAGTTCATATGAAACTCTTAATCAATGCATGATGGGATACTTAGAATTTGTTTTTTTTTAGCTCATGTTTTCCTCTCTAAAAGATTACATTTTAATCCAATTAAACATTACACATTTTCTTGGTTAGTAATTGAAAATAATGAATGCCCAGAGTTTAAATTCCCTAACTTATTTAATGTCTAGTTACCATGTGCTCATTGTGTACATTTTAAAAAAAGCGTGTACAGTATAAAACATTCCCAGTCACATGTTAAATATATATATATATATGTGTGTGTTTGTAATATTTTTCATATTTGAAAAAACGGTTTCTATTGTATGCACTATTTTTTTTTTTTTGGTTAATCACATCTCACCTTTTTCCCAACACATTGATGCTGTATCACTTGTTCTGTTTGTAAATGTCATATGATTATGGCGTGTTCACTTCTCCATCATTTGTAATGTTTTGTAATGAACCAATTAAAATGGCCTCTTTACTACCTCTAGCTTTCCCCCACGTTAGCCTTGCACAAAAGCGTAAAAATTGATTTTTTTTTTTTAGTTTAACCCAATGTACATACATACAACTCGTGAGATTATGTTGTCCCCCGTCTGCTGCTTTTGTTTATCCAAAGGTCATTAGTGCATTAAAAATAAAATTTCAAAATCTTTCATGGAAGTTAAACAGGATAATTGTCTAGGCGATATTTACTTTTTATGTTATATGCAAATGAATGAAACAGTCTGGGTTTTTTGAAGTTTTTTTTTTTTATGCAGTAATGTTGACATACAGTAATGTAATTTAACTTGCTTTTTTCATAACTAATGATAAACAGTATTCCTGAAGCTAGAAAAAGAAAGTTGTTAAAGGATGGCAGCTATTTATGAAACAAACTTTTAACATATGAACTTTACTTATTAAGCCCTCAAGGCAAAATTAGATCTGAATAACTGATGTGTTATTATTATCATTTTTTTTTTTTTGTAAATATTTTGGTAATTTCAAATAGATGAGCAACGAAATGTAAAAGTTAAGGTTGAAATATCTAAGGAAATAAATTAAAAATGAAATGCGTTTAACCAGCTGCCACTTATTATTAATTTTTGTTACTTAAAAATAATACTAAAATGTTTTGTTTTAGCTAGATAGTAGTAGTAGTAGAATCTATACAGGGGTACTGCCTTGGATATATGAAACTTGGCATATTTACCAACACACTTCTTGATAATAGACCTGAACAGAAGGACCCTGTCAATGTAGAACTATGGGAATATAATAAAGTGTTTATCATTTTCTTATTAATAACTAGCAGCGCACCATTCATTACTTCAATGAAAAAACCTTTTCCATTTTACGCTCAAGATAAGGCTCTTTTTTTTTTTTTTGTGGCTATTCTATGTAATACATTGTCTATTTTTCATTATAATTTTATACTTGAAGAATACATTTGTTTTTTAAAGTGGGTTGCAGATTCATTTTATCTAGGCAATGTATAATCTGTATAAAATAAGGATGATTATTTCTGTAAACAGTAGCAATTATTTGTGTTTTTTTGTGTGTCTGTGTACTTAAAATACACTTGATGAATAATTCCTTTTTTTTTTTTCCTGTTTGATTGCATTTTTTCCCACACAAAAAACTTGTATTTGTACATTTGATAATACAGTAACTAGTCGGTATAAAAATAATGTTATTTTATAAATCTGTACATTTAATTTAAGCTATTAAAAAAACTTACTCAGTGCCTCTGAAATAACACGTTTTTATTTCAGCCTGGGTGAATAATTTTATTTTCTTTCATTATCCATGACATTGATTTGTTTCTTTGAATAAATGTTACTTTTTTTAAAAAATGTACATATGTGCGTGCATTCATCTGCCACATCATGTGATTCGTTATGATTTGTCATTGAATGAGTTGACATTTATTTTTTTATCAGGGATTCTCACACCAGTTGATGAGCTGGTGATAAGGCTGTACAACTGTATAAAGTAAATAATCAACAAACAACTCGCACGCAACACACAGATCTGTTCATAACAACATATACATTATTTATATTTGAATATTTTCATAACTTTAATTTCATGTTTTCAATTTGTGTTGCCTTGTACTATATAAAAAAACAAATGAGTTTTGTATAACAATTTGATTATGACAAATTAAATGGTCCAGAGTGAAACCAGACAAAAAAATCTAACAAGACTTGTCATTTGTTGTTTTTTAATTACATTTTTCTATATATGTGGTTCCAGGATTAATTAATAAAGCAAATTTTTTTTTAAAAAAGCTAATATATTAAAATAAAATTTAAAAAATCTTAATTGAAGGTATAATTCTAATTTTAATAAGAACAATGCTATTACCATTAATGAATTTAATAATAAAAGAATTATAATGGAAAAATTAGCCCAAGGATTCGGTAAATTAAAAAGTTGGATAAAATATAAAGTTTCCTTCAAGCAAACGATTCAAACAATGAAAACAATTTTTTCTGAAACCAATTATATGAAGATTACTTATTGAAAAAATAGTTTACAATGATTTAAAATGTATATATAAATATAGAGAAATGTATTAATAAAAATTTTAAAAGTTCAAAAATAAGATATTGTATATAAGAAAAATACTTTGTATTAATTATAGGTTTTTTAAAAAAAATTATTAGCATATATTTGAATTTGTTAGTTCCAGTTTATCACAGTAGAGTGAATATAAAATGAACATCACAAATATAAAATTAATCTTGTCTTCGGAATAATTATTGTTCCTGCCATTGCAATAGTGTGCCTTATACAATGAGACAGACTGAAGACAGGATAGTTTACTCAGAAAAAATCTAATAATAAAAAGCTCAATGGAATAGACAAGATTGGTGTGGCTGATGGCGGAACAGGTTCTGCTGCGGCGGCTTAGGAAACAGGTCATGGGTGAATGTCTCCGTAGGGGGCTGTTGCATGTTGTGCAGCTTGTAAACAAGTTCCAATACAAGGGCGGACCACCCTGTTTGATGGCTTAATGGATTGAAAAAAAAGTTATCTCACAATACAGTTCAATTTTACGCAGGCTCTGACCTATAGTAATAAAATATTTGTGGTTTATAAAGAATTAGTAATATTTATTCTTTTGAAGCATAGTTTTTTTTTGTAGTTTATTTACTTACTAATAACATGCTATAACTAATTAAATCAAATAAGTGGGTTTTGTCCTTTCCGCTCTTAAAAAAAAACATGCAAAATGTAGATAATTTTAATAGCACAAAATATATGAACAGTTTACAGTTTTACGGAGACATAACATAGTTTGTTAAGGACTTGTGTTCAAAACCAGGTGGTGTCACTTAAGAAAAAAGACTGCAACAACAAAAAAAAACCTAAAAGACGAGACAAAAATCTTCAATCTTACCTGGCACCACATCCCCTTCCAGTCTCAGCATGATAATATTCGTAGAAAAGCACCAGAGGTTTCCAGTCCTGGTCTACAACATATTTCTGAACATCACCTGATTTCAAATTAGATTTGTGAATCAAACAATTTTAACACAAATTAAAAATGTAATAAAAAAAAATTGTAATTGTGTTTTACATATAACCTAAGTCAAAATGTGGGATAACAATAAAAAAAGATTCACATTTCCATAATAATTTATATGTACTGGTTTACATGTTTCTTTAAACTGATTTAAACTGCAGAATAAAATTAAGAATTAAAAAAAAAAAAAGAAATCTGCAATACCATGAGCTGGACGAGCACCCTGCGAATCAGGCAGAAAAATTTTCAGTAATCTCCGACAGAGGTCTTGAGCAATCGTGAAAAATGTTGACTTCTTTGAAAATGAAAAGTTGAAATAAATACTGCGTCAATTAAGAATTGAATGTCACTCATTAGTTGCTTTTTTATAGTCTTAAAAACTGCGTCAATTAAGAATCAAATGTCACTCATTGGTAGCTGGTTAAATCGTTTTAAAAAGTGTAAGTTTGACAGTGTAACAATTATTTTCTTGACAGCTATTTGGCAAATAAATGTTTAGTCATAGAGATTGTAGAGTGCATTGCCCATGATGCACATAGTGTGAGGTTGTTGTTTTTATGAGGAGCAATATTCCTGGTGCTCCACTATTTCAAAGAATCCCGATCAACTGGTCTAAGGCAGGGGTGGGCAAACTTTTTCTACAGAGGGCCACATTGAAAACTTGATTGTTATTGACAGGCCGCATAAATATATTTTGTCTACTTCAATTACAATTTACAACGTTATGAATTAAGATAATAACCTTTTATTTGTCATTTTATTTCAAATTCACGCTTTATTACACATGCACATTACATTTTAAAATACGAACATATACATGCATACGGGCCGCACAATATATGCAGACAGGCCGCATGCATCCTGTGGGCCGTAGTCTAAGGCATTCAGAACAACATTCATGTACTCACTGTGTTAGCTCCAGAGGGATAGTGTATACTCAGAGGAACTGTAAAAACTTTGTCAAGGTCGGCATATTTCTCCAAGCACTCAATCAACATAAAGTTCACTGAAATGTTTTTGTTTTTCATATGTAAAAAAAAAAAAGAGTAAACATGTTTGGGTTAGTGATGACATGCTAGATTGGAATCAAAATGTCAACAATAAATTGAAGAGAATACAAATATTAAAGTTTTCTTTTTTTTTTTTTTTTTGAAGATCTCTACAATAGGTGTAGAAATTTGACTAAAATTTAAAAATAAAGGGAAATTGTTTAAATTGGTTTAATGTAAAAAAAAAAACCAAGACAAAAAATATGAATTTACTAGGCAGCCAAACTGGCCCTCTCCAATTGCTGTTTCCACCAAACATGTCTGTGTTTGATTCCCCTGGCAAGTAGGTTACAGTCACTGGAGTCTCAGCAATATCAAAAATCAAGGGATTATCTTGGTAGGCCTTTTGTGTCCAAATTAAATCAAAATGAAGCCAATATTTCAATATCATGGCAAAATAAATTCTACAAAGAATAATTAATTAAACTAAAATCAAATTAAATGCCAAGGAAGATGTGCTTGTGAACTAAATCTGCCCCAATACTCACCACCTGAACACAATCATTCAAAATATAAAATTATAGTATATGTAGGTGTCAAGCTTAGCAAGCATAAAGAATATTTCACCACACATGGGGTTTCGGTTCATATGAAATCAGGTAATAACGCAAGTAAAAAATTGGATCCTTGAAACAATGCTCACTGATCAAGGTTTCATTGAATCAAGATTTTAATTTAAGTTCCCTTAGCCCTTAAGTTTCATCGTGACAGATGAGTTGTAGAATTAGTATCTGTTTCTGTAGCCACTGCATATTAAAGAGACTGCATGGCTAGCACAATGCCCAGCCACCCGGGCTATCGTCAGGTACCCATTTAAAGCTGGATGGACTTGTGGGATTTTTTAACCAACTTTCTTCAGGACCTGGAAAATTCCTTGGCTCTCACAGACAATTGAACATGGGACCCTTGGGTGAACAGTCGAGCACTCTACATTGCTCTACCATCTGTATTCACTGTTTAAAATTTAGTGGTCTAATTAAACAACCCTACCCTCTACGTCACTTTGTTGACAATTCTTAAACTTTCTGGATAATTCAGATATTAAACAGCTCCATCTCTCTTACCTTAGACAAAGACCTAATGCCGTATGGTGAAAGAAATTCATCTTCAGAGAATACTGTTTTCAGGATCAGTTTCAGTTTTGTGTAGGACACCAGAGTCAGGAAAAACTCATTCTCACTAAGCTTGCACACCTGGACGTGAAATCAAAAGAGATATTGATGCACAGCAACACTAGGTGAATAAAAAAATTTAATGTTTACATTGCATCGAAGTGATACCAGAAAGGCACTGGCTCCTCGACCGTCATATGACGGACGATGTATTTTTTTTTTACCGCTTCCGTCAACAGAATGAACTCTTATGATGTAAAGTTATAAATGCAGTTTATATCATGATATTATTACTTACACAATGATGGTGCTCAAAATCGGCGATCGTTTAAACACAATTAAAGAGTAAACAGAATGAATGAGAACTCTTATTTACTGCAGACGTTGATGACGTCATTTACTGTTAAAAATCGGAGATATTTTTTTTTTCGGGGACCATAAATAGATATTGCTGCACACCCTAACCCTATCCCTAACCCTAATCCTATCCCTAACCCTAATCCTAACCCTAACCCTAATCCTATCCCTAACCCCATCCCTAACCCTAATCCTGAAAAAAAAATCTGGAAAAAAAATTTATGATTTATTAAAAAATGACCATCAATAGATATTGCTCCACACCCTAACCCTATCCCTAACCCCCTATCCCTAACCCTGATCCTGAAAAATAAAATCTGAACAAAAAAATGTATGTCTCTATCAGGAATCGAACCCGCACATAGCTAGCCAAACTGGGTCTCAGCCAAGCGTACAACCTACATCACTAGCGCGCCACACAAACTAACCTCTCATTTTAATGTATAATTGCTCGGCTATGCAATTGTTGACGGAAGCGGTAAAAAAAAAATACATCGTCCGTCATATGACGGTCGTGGAGCCAGTGCGTACCAGAAAATAGTCTTAGTTTACCCCAGAAAGAAAAGTTCAAAGTTTGAAATGAAATGCTGTAAAGATGAAAAAATTTATATAACTTAAAATGTTATACTGTATATGTATTTCTTAAAGTCTATTTTTGCTTTTATTCTGCAGTAAGTTTTGGAAGTAAAATCGATTCACTCAAATCATTTTATCAAAAACTAAAAAGCATATGTTTTTTTAATTTAAAACTTGAGTAAATTTGGACGACTAACATCCCCGCTAAATGATATTTAATGCATTTAATTTAAATGTCAAATGTACAGTATTATCTTACAAAGGGAGAAAATCCTTTATCACATTTTAGAAGAAACGTCTTCACAAGGGGACAGAACTTGAGATCAACAGCACAGCAAGCCAAAGCAGGAATAATTCCTGTCCAAGAACGTAGGCGTATGGGCGTGCTATGAGGTTCCTGGAAATGGACCACATCGTAGAAGAATTTATCTTCCTCATCCCAGAGACCTGTTCAGATTAATAACAATTTTAAAATGTTGCCTCGTGCCAAAGAAACAACAGTTTTTACCTATCATACCTGGAACTTTTGTCGTTTACAGTGGAGGCCAAATAAGGCTCTCATTGCCTCATTAGACCTTAGGTTGAGTTTAGCATGTCTTCCATTGATTCAGTTTTGTTCTATTATATTATGGTAATAAATCTTTTAAAAATATGTTGTTGCTCTTAATTGTATATTTTTTTTTACTCTATGAAAAACCATAGCACAACTGGTCTATTATCTTAAAATTTTAATTGCGTTGTTGTAAAAAACAAAAAAAAATCCATGACTAACCTCCTTCAGTCACATCACGGTTGATACTTTTAGCGATGTGGAGGAACTGCTTCAGAAATTTAATGGCCATGTCTGTATAGCTGTTGTCATGTTTGCACAGCTCTACAGCAATCTGCAACATCGTTAGACTGAACATTCCCATCCAGCCAGTGCAGTCGGCCTAGGAGAAGGTATGAATAAAATTGTCCTCATGTCTGGCTATAGTACAAAATGGTTACATGTAGATGTCACGATGTACAGAAAGATCAAGTCAGTTTAGTTATTCAGGTCAGCATAAATACATTCAGGTCAGTATAAATACATTCAGGTCAGTATAGTCAGATTCAAGTCAGTATAGTTACATTCAAGTCAGTACAGTTACATTCAGGTCAGTATAAATACATTCAGGTCAGTATAGTTACATTCAAGTCAGTCTAATTACATTCAAGTCAGTCTAGTTAATTTCAAAGGACATACGATAAGAATGACAGATTTGTTTGTTTTGCGTTTATCTAATTCTATGATCAATTTACCGGTCAATATTAAAAAACTAAATAAATGGATAATTTGCACATAAAATTTCACACACTTAATATTTAAGTTTTATGTCACATTTTATCTCTTCCGTTGTGTCCAGTATCACAGTTCGACACAATATCCTTCAACAATCAGGATTTTTTTTCTAATTAATAGAAAATAAATTTAAGTTTACATACTATGAAACCAACTTTTCAGTTTCAATTTTAAAAGAAATGTAAATGATTCAGAAAGATAGATGTTTTGCTAGGGAGCACCTAATTGTTCAACTCTGAAGCTTCTTACAATAAGTGTATTTGCTTAAAGAACACAAAATTAGTGCTGGATGAGAAACCTAACATAACAGCAGAAATTAAAATGAATAGATACATTAGAGAATGGAAAAAAAAAACGGAGACACTAAGGCAATTTATAACACAACACCTAAACAGAAAAGACTGAAAGGCAGACCAAGAAGCAGATGGATAGATGAGGTCGAGAAAGCCTTGTGAGTGAAAGAGTGGAGGAAGACAAAGAGAGATTAGGAAAAGTGGAGAAAAGCACAGCAGGCCAAAACTTGGATCAAAAGGAGAACTATTCAAAACACTTCAAATAATTGTTCTCAACGGAATTCACGCTGACCTGCTTCAATGAGGTCATGCCATGGGGCAGAGTGGTGCGATCCACCAAGCTGATGTTATCGAGTCCCATAAAGCCGTGACCAAACAGGTAGCTATTGGTAGGGTCCATTTTGTGCCACCTGAGGTTGAGCGTAAAAAAAAAATTTTAAATCTCGTCAAATGAACACAAAAAAAATCATTATGACTGCGAAACAAGACTTCCAAAATCTAAAACAGTTGATTCCCTTGAGGCAAAACAATATTTAAAAAAAAATTTAAGTACCACTGAAAACTAAATATGAGTCGATTGAAACAGGTTTTCAGATAAGGGATGTCTTTCTTCCCCTCCATGGTGAACATTTTCCACACTGCCCAGACGATGATGGGAGGATTGGGGTCACCAAAGTCAAACTCACAACCAGGAATCTGAACCGTGAAGAGAAAAAAAAAAAACATAACTGGTTACCGAATCATTTGGTTCAAATTATCTGGCAATTCTGTTTGATGACATGTGTTTCAACACCAAAGCTGATGAAGATCAAATCTTATTACAATTGTTCTCAAAGTGTGACCCACCAAAACTGCCAATTAATACAAAAATTAATTTGACCTGTTTTTTTGGTGGGTCATGAATTGCGAAATTTTGGGAACCACTGTCTTGGTTAATGAAATAATTTATTAACCTTTACTAGTATTTGGACCCAAATAGGGAGTACATTTACAATAGGCATTAAAAAATTAAGTTCCTAAACCAAAAAAAAAGATTTAAACATGTATGAACACATCAACTGTTACCTGGCCATTAGGGTGCATATATCTGTCAGACAGCAGCAGCAGTATCTGTTCTTTAGCAAAGGGCATGTCAATCCTGGCAAACTGAACACTGTGAAATGCAAGGTCCCAAGAGGCAAACTGCAACCCAAATACATTTACTTGAATAAAATAAGAAATAAATTAACAACAACAAATACAAGCCAAAAAAAAAAATGAAAATGATCTTCTGGTGACTTTTTCCAACTTAATAAATGGTATCTAAAAAATAGTTCTGCTGCTTGTTTAACTTTTGCAAACAAGTTTATTCAAAAAGAAATGTGCAGCCAACCAAAGGCCTACAATGAGCAAAGTAAAAAGGGCCCACTACAAAATTTATTTAACATGATGAAATACTTATGTGTATGTAATGCAAATTTACATTTCACCCATGAAGCCAGTTTTTTAATGAAGCATCCAGCTGTCTTAATGAAAATTTTTCAGCAAAACAAGAAAAATTAACAAAGTGAATAAAATTTTTAAAAGGAAACATACAGTGCAATATTTTTTTTATTATTTTTAGTTCTTCAAATTACCCCCCATGGCAAATTATGCTGATTAAGTCACAGAAGAAAATACAGAGCCACTCAATACAAAAAGGTTGGGGATGAAAATGTATATTAGTCTTAATATAAAAAAAAAAACCGAACAATATATTATATTCTAACAATGTTTTTATAAATCACAATATATTTCTGCGTGGTAATGATGACAAAAAAGTTATGAATAAATCCAAAAATAAATAAAACAAACATAAAATAGGAAAAAGAAACGTCACAACAATATATGCTATATTTACTACACACCGGGTGATTTTATAAATATGAGTTTTATTGAAAGTCAAATATAAGAATAGATTTTAAAGATGTCGTGGAATAGTCTGTAATGTAATTAAGGGCTCATCTTCCTACAAAGTTACAATGTACAAAGAAAAACATATGAGTTTTATCAACTTTGTGCACATTACTTGTTGCAATGAAGAAAACAGGTTGCTGTGATTTATGGCAGGGGATCTCACTCTTTGAAAAGTTGTGGGAAATTTTCACAGAACACTTTACCATATTTCAGCTTTACATTTGAGAACCACTGCTTTAGACTCTTTGAGTGCGGGTTGACACCCATTGGTGAGTCACGGATGAATTTCAGATGAATCGTGACATAATTTTAATTTATAATCAATCTGTCTATGTTTAATTACCCCTCTATTTTTCTAACTGTTAAAAAACTATATCTTTGTAAATCTACAAAGTAAAATGGGAAATCTATTTATTTAATAGAGTTGCTTTTATTCACCTACTTTTATCAGATTTCTTGATTGCATGTCGGTCACTAAAACATAGTTTTTTTATGGTGGATCATGATACCAAAACTGCTGTCAAAGTGGTTCACGAGGAGAACAAGTTTTGATAACAACTGCTTTGGAGAATGATGCTTCCTGGGACAGGGCATCCCTGGGCCACACCAAGAGTTTCACTAATTGTATACAACAAACTAAGACCGAAGTATGCAATATACTCAAATACTCACCCAAGGAAATTCCCATTTGTCCGGGACAAGCAGAATGTCATGGCATGACAGATGGTTCCATCCTAGTTTTTTCTTCCCATGTGCAGTTCGAAAATAGTTGGCCAGATGATGAGTTCTCAGTTCTTTGAAATAAATTAAAAATAAAAAAGAAAATGTACTACTTCCATGGTGACTGAGATCATATACCAACCAAGCTGTGCACAGTTGGTATTACATTAAGGCCAGACTGACCTTTATTTTTCAACTCCATATTGTAGATGTACAACTGTTTTGACCACAATAGCCCTGCCACCGCCTGCCGACATATATTGACCTCTTCATGGGTGGCATTCTTTGGTATAACCTGAAAGAAGAGCATGACTTCCAGTACGCAGTAGATGACAAAGTAGTGTGAAAATAAAAAAAAAAAAAAGTAACTTACTTTTTGGTAAAAATCATTCGCTTTTGCTTTCTGGAAAGTAAAAACTTCATCCAGTCTCATAATACTTCGCTCACCCACGCAGTCAGCAGGAAAAATCTGCCAGTAGACACAAGTTTTTGACTTGCTTGGGAGGTCAAGGGTCATCCAGGCACAACATTTGGTTCCGTTCTGCTTAGCGTTGACAGCACTAGTGTCATCTGCAACACAAGCAAAAAAATGAAATCACACAATAAATGTGGTGACATATAAATAAAATCCACAATTTTTTTTTTACATTTGTAACAGTCAAATGGGTTCTAATTCAACCAATCCTCAAAATTATATCAAACAATTTACCCTTGTGTTCTAGAATGATTTTTTTTTCTAATTATAAAAGATTCTACATTACAACTACTGTACTGTAAATGCAAAATTATTGTATATCAATGATAGCCCTAGATGTATCTGCAACGTGAATGGCAAATCCTCATTTTAAGTATCAACTTTGGAGAAATTTACCTCATATACCAGGATGCTCATAGTGCAGGTCATACAATTGAAATTGGCAGCCCTCAGTAAACTAATTTGTATTTGTTTTATCAATACCTTTTTGTATTCCATATAAATAAATACCAATAAAAGGCTTTTTCAAATATTCTGTCCTTAAACATGGCATCCTAAGGTAGTCCAGGTGACTATAAGGTAGTCCAGGTGACTATAAGGTAGTCCAGGTGACTATAAGGTAGTCCAGGTGACTATAAGGTAGTCCAGGTGACTATAAGGTAGTCCAGGTGACTATAAGGTAGTCCAGGTGACTACCCATGTCATACTGTGATAACTTTGACACAATTATTTATTAGCCCATAATCTATTCATAAATGCAATCAATACTTTGAGAATTGAACATAATGAACCCATTCGTAAACTAAGAAACGTATGTCTGCCTTTACTGACCATATATGATAAATTTATGGAAGGCGTCCTTAACGTGTCTCTTATCCTCTAATCTATCAGACATGTATGTGTCTGTGGATGCACTGTGGCTGCGGCTGGTATCTGTATCACTTTCGATCCTCTCAAAGTCATTCTTCTCCGAGTTATTTTCCGTAAACAGCAGCTTGTTCAAGGTGACATGAGTCCCATAGTTGAAATTTATTCTGAAGATACCTGCCAAAATGTGGGGAGAGAAAAAAACGTAAACCTTTTATCAAATTTCCAATAAGGGTACTTTACAATTAAATCAAAATAATTTTTGCAAGATCGGCTTGAGTGAGAATAAATCGAATCAAACCAAATAAATAACATAAATAATTTTATAATACATGTGACAGTAAAAACCTGAAATAAAATTGAAATAGTTCAATGACACCATTTATATTGAATAGTCTTACTGCCATAATGATAATGTTAACAATTTACAATAGTTATATTTTTATTGCTATTGTAAGTAAAAATAATTCTGAATGTCGGCAGAGTCTCAATGAAAAAAAAAATCTCACCTCCCTCCCTAGTCTGAACTTACCCATATCATAGATTGCATCAACTCCGTCTCCACTGACTAACTGAAACAGGGGAGGGTTGTCAATTTTGTTTGGACCAGGTTTACTCCAGGTATTTCTGTAAAATAATATCAATTCAAGTATAATTTTTTTTTAAATATAATTATTTATGAAATTCCATTGTCATATGTAGAACCTAATAGATTTAAAAATAATTAATGATAATAATAAATAAAGAAAAAAAAAACAATAGCATTTATAGCAAACATATATATAAATACATTTTAAATACTATTTAAATTAAACAATCTATGTTAATGACCAAATAAAATATGTTCTTAAAAAAACATTAAAAAAAAAACTGAGAAAGAAAACCTAAAAGAAAAAAAAATTATAGAATTATGTCAAAGTTTTTCATATCAGAAATATTCTCAAGTGGTGCAAAAAAAAAGTTTTAAAGTGACAGATTATGAAATTATTTTTTGGTCATCTCACAACCAGATACAAACTTTCTCAGAGAAAATAGTTGCAGTAAGAATAAAGAATTTTTTGGACAGGGTTCAATGGAAAAAAAAAGAAAAAAAGAATGTATTTAGCACTAGGGATTAAGTTTGACCAGTGGGACGGATTTCAATCCTCAGTGAGAACCATGGGGAATTTTTCCAGGTCCTAGTGAAAGTCCACACAGTTTTAAATGGGTAACTGACTAAAGTGGGGGAAGTAAATTGCGGATGGGCGTTTTACTAGCCACACAATCCCTTTATATGTGGAGGTTACAGAAACATCTACTCCGATGGCCCTTTACTTTACTTTTTAAGTTTGTAATAAATTGATAAAAAGCGATTTTTCTTAATGAGCAAGACAGACATTTTTCATGTACTCAAGTATGTAGATACATTTTTCAAAAGCTTAACAAAAATATTTTACCTTTAAACTAACCTGAAGGAAAATTGAGGTATAACATCAAGTTTGGCTTGGTCTTTTGACTGGTTAGTGACTGTTATTCGACAGATCAGAGTGTGAGCAGCAGGTTTGGCGTATTCTATGTTAATATCCCAATAACTGCTATCAAATATACCTGAGCACCAGAAAAATAAAGTCTGGCATAAATACTGAATGTTGTTTAATATTTTTTATATCTTTATTCATATGTATGGATATTGATTATGAAATGATAAACAAATATAGATTTTTTTTTTAACTATAAAAATTTATACCTGAATTTACCATAAAAGATAAACTAATATTTCTGTTAAAGCACCATTCATGCTCAACCTAGCCTAGATGCTTAAATGAAAAATGAGTATGTTGATTTTTTTTAATAATTTTTCTGAGTACTTTTTGTTTTTCAGAAACTAGAAATTGTGTTTTTACAAGACTTCAAACAAAAAACTCAGTTTATGACTAAGTATTAAATGTCTTAGAAAATCTCTCAAATGTTATAGCTGCTTGATGCACTAAAGAAATTTTATGCGTGTAACCCACTTCCAGATCAAAGAATTGGGTGGTCCTTTTTGACTTGCAAAGGCAAAATAATTAAAGGCAAAATTATTTTATAAGAAAGTCATTTTTCTTTTTACATAAGCCAACATATAATACACATTTGTGTGTTAAATTTAACATTCACGTAGTCTAAGAAATACATTTTTTGTCTAATTCACCTGTGTCCATAATCTCAAATTCTGGTTCAGAAAATGATCTGCCATGGTTTATGAGTGCCTCATATGGAAATTCAGTATGAGGATATCTGTACAGAGCTTGCATGTATGTGTGCTGCGGTGTGTTGTCTAAATAGTAGTACAGCTCTTTCACATCTTCTCCATGGTTGCCCTTGGAAAATTAAAAAGTTTGTTTTAGAAAATAAAACATAAAAGAAACCAACATTTTTTTAAATGTAATTTATTTGGAGACTATAATTCTGTTATCCTTTACTGGATCAAATAAGAAGAATTCAATGCTGAGTCCTCATGAGTTAATAGAAAATGAAATGTAAAAGAGAAAATAAATCTATTTTTTTACTATATCATTTTTTAAAAATGTTTTTACTCCACATGCAAATTATTTCCATTTATGAAAAGGATATGTACTAATTGTGCACTTCTGAATAAGAAACTAATTTATGATAAAAGATATCTCACTACTTAAATATAAAATCACTAAGATGATTATGAATAATGATGAAGGCTAATCATGTGAGTGTGCAAATCAGTGCTATTTAAAGGTACATTAAGGTTCTTAAGTGTCAAATAGATAAAAGTCCCATGATGCCTTTACATCTCTATTTTTATTTTTTAAAGTGTCCAAACAGTTATTGATGGACTCATTAAGATAGTAATGATTCCCTTATAAAACATAATACAGACTATAGGGATTGGAAGAGTAGAGTTCTCCTGTTTCTGAAACTATGGCTATTCTATGGGATTGTGTGGCTAGTACAATATCTTGACATTTTTGCTTTTCCAAAAAATGTCAGGTACCCATTTTAAGCCAGGTTGACTTAAAAACATCAATTGGAGCATAGAAAAATACTGGCACTTACCAGGGCTCAAACCCAGGCCCTTCCAGTCAGTAGTCGAGTACTCTATCACATTGTCACCCCGTCCCTCTATATAATTAAACCCTAGAAACTGTCTCAGTAGAAGTCAGGCTTTGTCCATTATCAAGTGTGACACTTTAGTAAATGATATTCAGAGTAAAAAGTAAATCCTTTAGACAAAACAAAGAGTTTATGGATAATAACTTTTTTTTAGAGTCATACTACAGCCTCATTGACCTTTCAATATTTTGTTTTATGAAATCCACAACTGGTTTTTGCACATGAACTCTTTCACTAGATCCAAGTTTGAATGCAACTGCTTATAATCTTACCAGTTCTATTGGCCTTCTGAAAAGGCTGTTTACGGTGAAAGAGTTAATTTCAAGAAGAGTCGCTTTAATTTAGCTAGCTAAAACTTATACCTCTCTGCCAGTAAGACCAAATAATCTCTCTTTAAGAATTGGGTCCTTTTTGTTCCATAATGCTAGAGAAGCACAAAGCATCCCAAACTTGTCAGAAGCTCCTAGTAAACCATCTTCACCCCAATGATAGGCTTGTTTTGTTGCATCATAATGGCTCAGGTAATCCCAGCTTTTTTATGAAAGAAGTGTACAGGAAAAATTACATATAGTTTAAGGTTCTTTTTAAAAAGATAGAATAATTTATGATGCTCAATGCAGTAATTAATGAGATATTTAGTATACACAGCTACAAATTGGGGGCCCTCCTCTAAAAAATAATGCAAAAATTTTTTTACCCATGTGATCCCTACGCCATGGGCCCTATTTCAATAACATTGAATGTCCATACACATATAATAAAAAATAGATCATACCAGTTGCCATCAGGTGAGTAATCTTCTCTGACAGTCCCCCACTGTCTCTCAGCCAAATAGGGGCCCCAGAATAACGGATCATGGATGTGTTCTTTTGAATTGACCTCCTCTAAGCGCTGCTTGCTTGAGGATTCTGTAAATTTGCTTTTCTTGGATGGGGGATGTAAAGAACCATTATGAACAGATTCTCTTGTATCTAGTCTTGATAAGCGTTTTGATGAGGTATGGGTCGTTGAAGCCATGGTGTGAGCTTTATATTATAAAGCTGAAAAGTAATAGAAAAATATAGTATGTAAATGCAAACTTGTCACAATAATCAATAATAAAGCTAACAAATTAACAAATAATAGAAAAAAATTCAGTCAGCTGAGTAAGTAAATGCAAACTTGTAACAGATGCATCACATTCAAAGTCTATTTTCACTGATACAGTGATAGCACAGGCAGAAACATCATTATTAGTCTAATATCATTATATATTATGACTGCTGCAGTATTGTTGTCAGTAGTTACAAAAGGAAAAGCCAAAAGTGGCGAAGGGCTGAAATAAGTGAAAAGCTATGAGGCGAGTAAAAACCACTTTTTCTAATTGTAGTATAGTTTAAAATAAAAGATGACATATACTCTTTCTCTTTTGTTGTTCAGATTTCAGACAGATTCGTAAGATTTTATTGACTGACAGGATAACCATTTTAACAAATAGAAATTAGGGTAAACACCCCAAATTAATATCTTGCTGATGACCTGCCATTTGTTTACAAGCAAAGTAGGGAGGTAACTCTGAATTATTGTGGTAAGGCAATCCTAAAAGTTTTGCTGGCGATAAGGTACGACAAAATTATAAGCTACAAATTAAGAAACATTTATATAAATATTGTTTTCTTCTCTTGTTGTGCTATTTATGCTTGCAGAAAACAAATCATAGAAATTATCAATAGTTTGTTTGAATTATGAATATTGCAAATAATTAACACATTAACAGCTATTTGTCAAAAGCTGCAAGTCTCAAGCAGAGTAGACCAAGTCAACTCAATTACTTAACATCGTTTGATTGAATCTAGATCATAATATTTGATTATATTAGTTATTTTTAGCCTATATATTAACACATATTGACATAATGTTGTCTGTTATTGGTCGATTTTCAACAAGGCTAAATAAAGATAATGTTACACGAACTTTGATACATTTATGTGATTTAAAAAAATCAACGTCAAGACAAGTTATTACTTAAACTTTAATAACAAATTGATGCCGATTTGTTGCTTGTCATTTTGTTTACCTAACCGGTATACAACAGAAAGAAGGGAAATACATTTGGGTTTACTGAGAAATATCATAAGCTCCCCTTTGAAAGAACTATCAAAAAACAATGGACAAGTTTGTATCACACAGTTTTGCAACTACTCACTTCTTAAGAGAAAAGATTACAAATTTCCAGAACTAAAACCAGAAGATCTGGAAGAATCATTTGTTCGAGGTTCTGGCCCGGGTGGTCAAGCTGTCAACCAAACATCCAACTGTGTTGTTTTGAAACACAAACCATCAGGAATAGTTGTTAAGGTAATTAATTATAGTTATATATTTTTACATGAATTATCTTACTTTTTTACTCAAATCTTTCAAGTATGATGTTTGATGTGAATAGGTAGCAGATTTTCTGTTATGCAGAGTGCTTTTCAGGCTTAGGCAAACTAGCCTTAATAGACAACTGATTTTTGTAAAATTGCTATGCGATTATACAATTTCATGGAGATAATTACTTACATTCATGTCGATAGAATCATTCAATGTCATGTATATGTATGGAGACTTCAGGACATTTTGCTTATAGCATTGTTTCCCAAACTCTCGACATCTCTGTATCCCCATTTATAATTTCGAAATATTGAGTACTCCTAGTAAAATGCATTGTATGTATTGTTTTTATTCCCATTATTTCATTGTGTTCGCTTTAGCTGTGCATGTTTACCAAATGTTCGCAGCCAGGTGCAAAACTAATCCCGTACCCACAGGGGTACACATATCACACTTTGGGAAACACTGGCTTAAAGTAATAAAATCATTAAAGTCACGTTGCTGAAATGAATATAAAAATATACATGCAAAAATGTACATAATGTATACATTATTGATCTTTTTTTGGTTTGGAATTACTTTTAATTAGGGTATATATATATATATATATATATTCATTCATTGCCCTTCACCCATGGTAGGGGTATAGGCCACCAACAACAGATCTCTAGAGTCCTCTGTCCTTTGCCATCTTCTCCAGCTGGTTCCAGTTGTGTCCCATCTTTATGGTGTCATATACATTCCACACATTAGTTATCTTACTATGAATCTTATTTTGGGGAAATTTTCATATTTTCTTGCTAATTCTCTAGCATCACATTATCCTATTACATATTTGATCGCCTAATCACTTTTACTGAAACATTGTGTACATTAATTACATTCTGAAATTTAATGCTTGGGGTATGCATAACAAAAAAAAATGTAGAAAGATGTTCACTAATTAGTTAATTATATACAGCTATGAGGGACTGGTTGTAGAGTGGTGTAAACCGCTTGACTTTCAACCTCAGAATCCTGGGCTCGATCATCTGTAAGAATCAAGTGAATTTTTTCCAGGTTCTGCTGAAAGTTGGCAAAATGTCCCCAAGCTTTAATGGGTACCTGACTTTAGTTAGGCAAGTAAAGGTGGCTGGGCATTGTAGAAACCACACAAATTCTTTAAATGCAGAGATTACATAAATAGATGAATCCTCCAATTCATTTGCCCCGATGGCCCTTTAGGGCTAAGAGACCTTTACTTTTTTACCTTTTTTGTATAAAGCCATGTCAAAATAAGCTATTTATGTATATGAATGATATTATGAGCATTGAGCAATTGTATACTTACACATTTTTATTTTTTATTCAGTGTCATGAGTCACGTTCTCTTGAAGATAACAGGAAGACAGCTAAAAAAAGACTTCAAGAAAAATTAGATGTTCATTTAAATGGTGAAAATAGTTATCTGGTACAATTAGAGAAAGAAGCTCACCAAAGTCGATCAGAGAAGAAATGCAGGGCGAAGAAAAAACTGGAGTTAAAGAGAGCATATAAAGAAAGAGAAAATCTGAACTGAAAATATTTGCTATCATGTTTAGATGCTCATCTATACCTTGTTATATAGCAACTAATTTTTTTTTTTTATATTTATAATAAAAACTGATCTGTACAAGGTAATTTATCATTGTTGTTTTTTTTTTTTATTTGACCTTCAAACTGTGTCTCTGAATAATTTTATTACTTCAATAACATAATTGTTATCTTTTCTGTGACAAATAAAAACATAATTGAAATATTTCATGCAATGCATAAAAACCATTTGCAAACAACATTGCAGTTTCATCAATATGCATTCTTTTCTTCAAAAGAAATACAGGTATAAATGCAGGATATTTTTTAAATGCACATTTTATTACATAATGTTAAGGATAATTTATAACTACCTAGCTTAATAAAAGCTTGCAAGAAGAAATGATTCAGAAAGACAACTCTTAAAAAGACCCATAACTGAGCTGCATACATGTTTTGACAGTGTGTTATTTAAAAAATGACAATCTCAAAAAAGCTGTCAGGGAAAGTTTTTAAATAATATATTCCAGTGGTTTCTATATCTTTGGATGGTGACCCCACATTGGGTTGCTAAGGGCTTTGTGTGATTGATACCATTTAAATAATTTTGTTTCAAAATTTATAAGATATATGTTTCAATATCCTATAAGTTTAGTTTGCTTTTAACAAAATAAAGTCTTGATTCAATAAATGGTTTATAACCACAGTTCTACTCAGTTTTAGATTTATTGGGTGTTAGATGGTTAAAAAAAAAATAAACAAAAAGCTCAACTCGTTCACATTATATCTTTGACAGTTCAAACCTAATCCATCGACAAATATGTCAGAAGATTTAGTCTATAGAGTTGACAGGTGGGTACAAATTTATCTAACTAAAAATGTTTTTTGACTTTTAAATTAATAATTGATCACAACTCTATGTGATAAGAAAACCTAGTTGATTAAACCTCACAACACCCACCCAAAATGTTTATTATTAAGGTGGAATGGAATCTTACTTGACATTTCAAGGCAAAGTTTAGAAAATCAAGTCTTAATGGACAAACTAAAAGGTATGTTGTTTTCTTTTTTTTTGATGTTTGGTTTTCTGGAAACAAAAGTTGCCATGATTGCTTTCTTAGGTTTAGTGAGGGAGGGGCGGAATAATTTTTTTTTTTAAAAGAATGTGTAATAAGAATTAAGGTTGGATGCAGAGAAATTGTTTTTAAAAGATAGACGAAAATAGCAAACCTTGTATTGCTACCTCTTTCTTATTGTGTGTCTCCCTAGCAATTTGTTTAACTTTAGAACTACACTGTTTTCAGTTTCGAGTTTAAGAAAATTTAAAAAACAAGCATTATTTTGAAAGAATTGTAATTATTTGCCATTAATTTTATAAGAAGCCTTATCACAATGGACAAGTGAAGGGAAACGAGGTCTATGGGTAACTGCAACAAAAGAACATTCTAACTTGATACCATCACTTATTGAGGTAAACATTTTTTTTTAATTGTCAGTAGACTACATATACATAAAATATGTCCAAAGAATTTATCAGTATATAATCTTAATGGTAATCAGTATATAAAAAAAAAATTCCCTTAGCCCTAATGGTCAATCTGGGCAGATGAAGTGTAAAATTCATCTGTTTCTATATCCTCAACATATGAAGGGATAGTGTGGTTAGCACAACACCCAGCTGCCTTTGCTTCCACAAATTAAGTCAGGTACCCATTTAAAATCTGTGGGATGACTTTGCTCCAAATTCCACCTGGAAAAAATTCCATGGTTCTCACAGAGGATTGAACTCGGGATTCTCAGGCTGACAGTTGAGTATTAACACTACTCAACACCTTCCCACAATGATAGAGTTTATTCATTAACTTCTGATAGAAATTAGTATTATAATTCAATTCATCAAATTTTACTTTGAAAAATTCATATTTGTATTACTTGTGTAATCCAGATCCCTTATGTGTAAACTTTTTTATCCTTAAAAATATTTTTTATCTGTGGTATTTTGTGGGGTCCCTTAAAACATGATAAAAACATTATAAAAATTGTAGAATCTAACTTTTTGAAAGAAATCTTTTGGTGGATGTTACCATTGACTAACCCTGTGACTTTAAGAGTGTGGGTCACAACCCACTGATGGTTTACCGGCTGATTTGAAAAGGGTCGCCCCAAAAAAAAACTGCTTTAAACAAAAATAACTGCAATTAATTTGGGTCTCTTGTGAAAGTTTTAGAACCACTGGACTAAGGAATCTACACCATTTCTATTTTCAAAATCAATTAAAATAAAATGTTTGTTCAGTTTATAAGACTGTGACTTTTAGCCAACAGACAGGCTTGAGAAATAATACATGATAAGTATGATTAGGTCTAGTTTTTTAAAATAGTTATTGTAGGATAATTGTCATTGGCAGCAGTCTGAAAAGCTGCTTTTTTTTGGAAGTTTGTCTACCAATATTTCTTTCTATGGATAGCTCTGTATTGCTTTTCAGTAATCATCTAATGAATGTTGACTTAACAAAAAAAATAAAATGAAATTTCCTCTATTTCAAATGAAACCTAATAGGATATAAAGATACAAATATTTGTGTTTTTTTTTCCTGCAGTTGGGCTTTGATTTTCATCATGCACAGCCAGGTTACGTATGTTTAACAAAATGGCTACCAGTGGACATCCCAAGTCACATTCCAGGCTATGCTAATCATTATTTGGGTGAGCATTTTTTTACAGGATTTTTTTATTATACAGTTTGTTGACATTTTTTTTTATTATACAGTTTGTCGACATTTTTTATTATACAGTTTGTCGACATTTTTTATTATACAGTTTGTCGACATTTTTTATTATACAGTTTGTCGACATTTTTTTATTATACAGTTTGTCTAATTTTTTTTTTTTATTTTAGTTTGTTGACATTTTTTTTTTAAATTTGTTAAACTTTGATTTTTAGCTGTAATATTTGTTTACTTAAATGCTCAACTCATATCGGTGTTTGGTTGACATCTCGGTATTTTCAGATAGGCCTATAAATAATATGTTTAAAGTTGCTGATTCAAAATATAATTTTTCAATGTAGGTGTCGCTGGCTTTGTAGTTAATGATGCAGATGAACTTTTGGTAATAAGAGAGAAATATCAAGGCCTACAAAAAGAAAATACTCTTGCAGTTTGGAAATTGCCAGGTGGATTGGCAGATGCTGGTCAGTAAACATTTTTTTTATTGACTTTTGCAAAAAAAAAAAAAAAGTTTAAATATATTATTGAGAAAATAGTAAAAGAGGTGTTAAATTTAGAAATAATTTCTTTCTTGGTCATATCCTTTATATTTCATCTTTTATAATTGTCTCATCAACTTAAAGAAAATTTTTTTTTTCTGTTTTGTTATTTCTTATTTAAGTTTTACAGTCCTTAAGTTATTTTTTTTTCTTGTTTTTAATCAAGATAATATTCTTTCCTATGTATCAATAAATGAAAAGCTGGGCATGTAAAATATCTATACAGCATTTCTGAAAGTCTATGTAACAAATTTACAACTGCCTTCATTGTGTTATAGAATTATGGAGTATAACTTAATAGAAAGTCCAAGTATATACATTGTTTCCGTATCTGAATATGATGCATGTATAATTATGAATGCATTAAATATTGTCTTTTGATTCTGTCTGACAAGGTGAAGAAATTAGTGCAACAGCAGTGAGAGAGGTGAAAGAAGAGACTGGTGTAGATGCTGAATATGTTCAAAGAGTAGCCTTCAGACACATGCATAAATATCGCCACGGCTGCTCAGATTTCTATTATGCCTGTCTCCTGAAGCCTCTCTCTACTGACATCAAGGCTTGTCCACAAGAGATTGAAGAATGTAAATGGATGAAGGTGAGCAGACAGCTGATTAACAATATTTTATAAATAGCTTATTTTTATTTTAGTTTGTCACATCATGGTATATGGTATGAAATAGAACTCAGTTTTAGGGATTTTGAAGGGAATGTACAAATAAAAAAACTATCATAGTAAAATTAGTTTAAAAAAATAGACTCCTGACCATTGCGGAAGGGTTAATAGAATAACCAAGTCCCAGTCAGGTCAGAGGTGTAATGATTTTTATTTTACTTGACCCAACAGATACCACAAAATGTAGTACATCTTAATACTTTATAGATGTTTCTTTTAAAACTTAAATGTGAAATGTTTTTTTTTTAATTCATAATAGAAAAATATACCTAGAAGTAATAGTATTGTACTCATTGTCAGATAAGTTTTAAATTTGTCTAAGTCACCTCCATTGGCAATCATTTTGTCGCTAGGATAGTAAGATAAGATAATTAATTGGAAGATCCATCATTGAGTGTACTGTACTAATTTTTCTCTTTTTGACTTTATTCATTCATATACCTATATTACAAAAATAGCAATGGATGAGTTGTTATAACTCATTATGTCTGTGTCATTTGTATTATCATTTACATTTTATCTTCAGCTGGATGAGTACAGCAGTTTAGAAAACATTTCTGAAGTGAATAAGTATTTTGTGAAGAGATACAGGGAGATAATCTCCACAGGCAAGGGCATAACTCATAATAGTGTTGTCTCCCTGGACAAGCAAAGTGTACACAGTGTTTATGGTATAGACCAAATTTAACATTAGGTTTGTAAAAAAAAAATTTGTGCCTTTGTAATGTTTAAACAGTTGAACTTTGTTCATGCAGAATACTTATTAGGATAGTAATCAAAAAAAATCTATGCTGTTAAAACATTTAAGCAGTTGAACATTTTTATTTATTATGTAGTATACTTAGGTTCATTGTTATTCATTGTACATGTATAAGCATACCGTGGAATTCGGGTCAAAAGACATATTTTTGTGTTGTTGCAAAACATTCTTCTTATTTTGTGTAAAGAATGATTTAATTCTCTTGCAATCACTCTGGCATTTAATATGATAATTTAATCATTATATAAACTAAAAAAAAAAAATACACCCATGCAATTAGTTTCTTAAGTGTTTTGGATCTAAGTAAGACTTTCTATAATTTTTTGACATATGGGTGAAGAAATGGCCAAAGTAACAAGTAAATAATCAAATTAATTTTTTAATTGAATAAATGCATGTAATTTGTTTAAAAGAAAAGAAAATTGTACCATTCGAGCAGAAAATGGTATGCAAATAACCAGACAGAAAATTATATGGACAGAAATGTAAGGCTTTCTTAAAAAGAAACAGCAGAACAGTTTTTTTAAACTCTTATAATCATTTACTCACTACTATAATGTGCATTAAATAAAAATGACTAAAAATATTATGCCCAAATTTTTGTTATCAATTTTTGGAAATTGTATTATGACATCGTTTGTATTTTAATGAGATCTTAAAATCAGGAAAAATCCTCATTTCTTTTTTTTTTTTAAATTTTGTATTGTTACTTAAAAAAATTG
>JAGDYQ010000068.1:2445395-2503879 GCA_021962125.1 Bulinus truncatus
AAATCCGTTACCTAAAGACGAATTATTTCAGCCCTCGGGTAAAGTCACTGTGTGGTAACGACGTCATGACTCAACCAGACACAGGGCGGCGGGCAGAAGGCGCCACGCTCCCCCCCCCTTTCCCCTATTGTCGGGACAGTATTGCGCAGCCTTTTTTTTTTTTTTGACACGTGTTACCCGTCCTGACATTTAGGTAGTGTCCACTCCACGACGCGACAAGAGGAGGTAATTCACATTTGACACGAGGGAGGGGGCGAATCGACGTCTCAAACGTTAAGATATCGCCAAGTGACCAGGCTTGGAGGCGGGAGGGTGGAGGTGGACAAAAGCGTGGCAGTGTAAGAGGCTAGAAAAGTAATGACCGCGACGATGGCACGCGGGAATGGGAAAGAGGTTGGGAGGATGGGATAGAAAAAAAAATGATGAATATGACGTCACCTTAATACACGGAAACGACGTTATACAATTTGAGAAAGTTTGAAAGAGTGGACACTGAAGTGTTCGTAAGAACGAATAGCGGAAATGCGAGATGTGTGTCCGGTATCAGATTCTAAAATACTCGTGTGGCTACCTTTGTGTTTTTTTTTTTGTATTGTTGTCACATTTAATATTGCACGTGTGTTCGTTTTATAGACTACGCCGTGTCCGTTGAAGGGAGGATTAGAGACAATGACACTAAGACCCCCCCTCCCCATTTCTTTCAAACTGACCCCCATTTTTTTTTTATAAAGGGAGGATTATAGAGACAATGATGCCACACACCTCTCTCTCTCCACCATATTTTATGTTTGATACCCGACTTCAACGATTGCTCGATTTAAATAAATTATTTTTTATAAACAATGGTAAAAAGTTCATGTAATAAAAAAATGTATGCCGCCAAACGGACGATTTATATTCACGTGATGTCTTTAATCCAACACCCCTCTCAGGTGGCAAAGCCTAAAATGCCTAATAATTAGGGAGCGACCGATATGCCTTTGTACCCCCTGCTTACTTTGACCTGGCTGGCCTGCATAGTGCCAATATCGGTTCACTATCGGTCGCTCAGCAAATCAATGATCCGATATCCAGAGCGATGATTACTCCGACACTGATCCTGATTATCAATGCCCTTTGCTGCTTTTAATCAAAGCTGCCTTAAGAATATACAACTCTGAGGACGAAATAAAAAAAAAACTTCCATCAAGCCCATCACCCTCCACCCCACCCCTTCCATCCAACAAAGACCCAGACGTCGACCTTGTGTACTAGAAGACAACCCCTCCCCCCCCCTTCCCCGGTCGTCTTAAAAAAAAAAAACAGCAACTGCTCATGGCATGAACACACAGACACACCTACATAGAAACATCTGGTATGTCCTCTAGTCTACCAGAAGTTTGGGGGGGGGGGGGGGAGAAAGATAAGCTAAGTTCGATTCAAATGTACCGTCTGCTCTGGATAGTTAGACAAAAACAAAACTATTATTATACAATCATCATCCTGAGTCTAATTGGGTAGTATAATACAAAATATCTGCAAATGAGCACACGAATAGGCGCAAAAATAAAATAAAAATTACCACTTACCACCGATGGATAATTATACATAAACGCATAATAATAATCATGAAATTAAACCTTGTTGATATATTAATAATACTAATAACACCGAGGCGTACATCAAAGGACATTAAACACTTGGTTGGTTTAGTAGACACCCCCCCTCTATACCCATTCCCCTGCCCCGAGGTAATTTTCCCGACCGGGATCAATAAAATACAAAATACCTAGTGGGGTATGATGGGAGCCATTTAAAATTATTGCGCAATTTCCGCCTCGCCTCCCCTTTTCAAAGTATCTCGTTGCCCGAGATTTTCCGGGCTTAGTAGCTCGAGGGCCAAAAAGACTCGCGAATTATGATGAGCTTGAAAAAAAAAATTCTCCAAATGTCACGAGGGCTATTAACATGCACTAATATTGGCTTAGCAATTTGCTATGGAAAATAACAAAATTGAATTCCTTTTTTTCTGTCTGATTTCCCCACGTGTTATCTATCTCTGACTTAGTTAAAAAAAAATCAAGAAATTGGACCAGTACATAAGACTGGACAATCAACGACATCAGAACCGTTCTACCTCCCATCTGCAATCGCTGTCCTTTAAGGCCAGGTAAAGAGTTTTCAGAAAGGTAGATATGTTAAATTAAAAATGTTATTAAATGTTAATCTATTACTCCTAATGCAATCATCGGCGACAGCCATTGGAATGTTACCAGGTGAAATGTGTGTTTCACTCATCCACCCAGCTTTAAATGGGTGCCTGACTTTAAGTTAGGGAAGTAAAGGCGGCTTGGATGTTGTGCTAACCACACAATCCCTTCATATACCGAGGTTCTACATTTCATCTGCCCCGAAGACCCGTTTGGGCTAAGGGAACTTAAACTTTTATTACTCCTAACAGTCTTTAATATTGAGTTTAAACTGATTTCTTATAGTTCTGATAATTAAAATATTGTTAACTACCTATAAAATGTATTTCTGTTGTGCCGAGAACGAGTTAATTTGACCTAAACATTGAATCTTAAGGAATTAATTAACTTGGATCTTCCCTGGTCGTTATTTGGATAAATTATCGACGACAATCAAAGGTAGTATAGCTGTTGTCAAACACATATCATTTAAAAAAAAAACCTAGTCACATGAAGGTGTATTTCTTAAAAATCCAGATGGAATGGGACACACACACACATTAACCCACCATATTCCGAGATGTGTGTGTGTGTGTACGTCTCGTGGAGAGTTTAATCTCTGGCGATAAAACGACGAGGTTTACTGCCTTAACCCATGGTAGACAGACTATTGTCCCGGCAGATCAAAGTGATTTCTACCTGTACCATCCCTGCCCCCTTCTCGTCCTAGCCGGCTACCGTTGGGGGGGGGGGGGGGACCTTGTAGACCTGAGGATTACCGCAACGATTACCCCCCCCCCTTTTTAACTATTTGTTGTTGATTTGACGTACTACACTATATACTGAACTAGTTCAGCTGTGAATGTGTATACGAACCGAGGCAATAGCGAGGGCGAAAATGTTAAAAAAAAAAAGTGTCACACACTGATATGTAGTATACTGATACTACATAAATTCCGAATGTGGATAATGTTTAATAAGACTTAAAAGAGGACAAAAACTGTCCTGAGCTAAAGATGACCCACAGAGACGGTGGGAGAAAAATCGAGGAATTTAATATAAAAGTAAAAAAAAAAAATATGGGTACAGCTGTAAGAGTGATAATAAACAAGTACAGCTGCACTTGCGTGCTCATCACACACAATGAGGGTATAACGATGGGGTGAACTTTTAGTCACAGCCAGTAAATAGTAATACTTCTATGTTTATTAAACTAAAAAAAAGAAATCATCTTGGATATTGCTATCATTGTAACATCGGCCTGGCAAGACTGATGGGGTAAAAACCTGCTACATACACATGGAACTTTTATAAAGCCACGAGTGCATCAAACTAATATACATCATGTCCATCCAATCATTGGGGGGGGGCTCTTATTTTTAAGGACACCACCGTTTATCGAGTCAACACACACATTCCCGGCCCAGACGAAACAAACAGCTATTTCTTCGATTGTTTCATTAGGGCATCTATGGGCATAGGGAAAGTATTGGCGGTGGGGTGACAGAAGAATTAAAAACAGAAAGTTACGGGGGGGGGGGGGCACACAACAATACCTTAAAACATGGGGAAAGTCGTTCACCACCGCCCGATGGGATGGTTGGTGTCAGTGTGCTCTATTACGCTGGCCCAACAGCCCCGACGGTTGATAAACAAAGACCCAAGGAGAACACGGGAGGAACCGGGGGGGAGGTGAAACAGGGCGAGAGGGGGGAGAGAGAGGAGGGTGGGTAGAGTAAGCGATGAATGGATCTTGATTTCCTTTTTATATGTCTAAAGAGCGGCCATTTTTGTTGTTTTTTTTTAAACCGCTGTCGACTGTGCGAGTGAATGAATGGACGCCAAGAAACACAAAGCGCGTGATGATGTCATCTGACCTCTACAGGTGATACGAAAACGGAGGTGTAAATGTGATAAAATGACTTGAGCTCTCCCTGAAACTTTGGTCTGGGAACCTTTGTGGAATGGGATTGGAAGAACCATTTAACGAGGAGACATTGTTATGGGGGGGGGGGGGGTGAACGGTGAGGTGTCCAGTTTGAATAAAAAAAAAAAATCATGAAGTGTTGAGTCGCAATTTACTCGATTATTAACAATATCAAACGAAGATAAATGGCGTATTATTTACATACAATATGAAATCACTATTGAACAGAACAGAACTGCACAGTTGAATGGGGAACGCACTTTTAACTATGGGGGGGGGGCCAAGGAGGACACATGCTTATGAAATTTCCCCAGCATTAATTTTGATGGCTCAGCCCAAATCTTTTTGTTTTGTTGTATTCAATTGGTAGATAAACGAGAGGGTGGGGTTTGACCACTATGCGAGCATTGTCACACCCTCTGCAAGGGCGACAATGGAGCTGATACAAACAGACCAGGTATATATCATACAGGCCAGGTACATCATACCTGGAGACCATAAAACAATGTTTAACTCAATGACGCTGGGTTGCGCTTTAGTAACGAGCCGTATCTGCATGATCCCGTTGTACCTCCATGGCCACTGTACTGTCGGCTTTAGGGAAAAAAACAATAAAAAAACCGACCCAATAGTGGTATATATATAAACATTTCAACCTTTTAGGGACTTTAAAAAACAAACGTCCAGTGAAACACCAGTGTAATGAAAGGAGACCATTTATAATGACGTCCCGCACAATCGTAACATACATATGTGGTGTGACATATGCAGCCAGAGACTGCAGACCACATCAAACTGGTACGAGCCAGGCCTGCTACACACATACATGCATATATCACCATCACAGACCGCTGGACTCAAACCAGACAAAGGCGCATGTCAAGGGTTTGAACTATGATGGAAACAAGTAACGATGTAGTCGTAGGCAATTACAGTCACAGCTTTGAATGTGGGATCAATGAGTTTTCTTTTTGTCCATTGACAGAGATCGGTAACAACAAAAAAAAATCAAATATTCTAAATGTGTCACAAGATATGCACACTATTACACACACAATCAAAGACACGCCAAATGCTCGTTAACTAAGATAATTCAAGAATGATTTCATACAATGACTCGCTAAACCATTTAGATTTCATAAAAATGATTTTTTGGTCCAGGAGAAAAACTCAAATACAAGATTTACCATCCATAAACATGAATAATTTTATTTATATAAAAGATGGTCACACACACGCACTACCAGCCTTTTTTTTAGTTGACGCCTGCAAACATTTTCACTACAGTGATTAACCAAAAATCGAGACACTCTGTGAGCCTTGTGTCCTGTGCTTTGTGTGTGTACACACATGTAGACGCGCGACTGTGTGTAAGACGAGACAATAGGCACTATATATGAATAGAGACACTCTGTGAGCCTGTTCACCCGTGCTATGTGTGTGCACACACGCATAGACGTGTTTCTGTGTTTCGACACAATAGGCACCATAGGTAGATTTCACTGTCACAACAACAGAGGATAATGGGCTGCGTCCCATTCAGAATAGAACAACAACAACAACCGATAGACACTGTCGCGCCTACCTGTGAAGAAGTGCCCATGATATGTGTATGACTGACAGACACACTAAAACTAAACACGTACAGTGTACATCAACAAAAACTAATCGCCAACACCCGATCCACCCACAAAACATCAAACGGAGAATTAAAAAAAAAAAAAAAGGGAAACCTAGCTCTGGGAGGGGGGCAGCAACAAGCTAATGTGATTGGATTACATAAAAAAGTTAACCAACAACTTCCCTCGCACACCGCTCTAGCCCTTTACAGACAGCTCGCCTTTTGATGCACAACAACACAAGCCATTGAAAATATATATCCCGAGATAGGCTGTTTTTTTTAATGATCTTTTTAAACACCTGTCTATTTAAGTGTTTAATAGAGAATATGGGGGGTGGGGGGGGGATGTGGTGGTATCTAGTTTTATTATCATATAAACTTCGTTATAAAAAGACAAAAGAGTAGAAAGAATATAAGTTTTTTTTTTTAAAAGCCACAGTTTACAGCGAGGGCCGAAGTTATGCCATAACATAACTTAATCACCTGTTTAACAAATAAAGGTGTGTGTGGGGTGGGTGGGTTTAGGATGAAATAAATCCCTTTGAAGATTGTGTTTAATAGTTACAGCACACAGGCAAGTTATTTGTAAATCACCGGTTCTGTGACAAACACGAAACGTGAATACTGTTACCTTTGGTGGGTTCATTTTTGCTTTGCAATTTTTTTTTTTTTTTGTTTAAAGTCCTTCAATTTATCCGTGTGAAAAAATTGGGAATAACACTCTCTACAAAAACACATTCCACAAAATTAGCTCGCGTGGATATGTTGCATCTGCACAAATACATTTACCGAGGGCTGAAATAAATATAACTGATTTGTTGCTTCTACTGAATATTTCGGAAAAATGAATGAATTTATTTTTTTAATTTACCGCGTACATTAGCGTAGTGAACAAAAACATCAACAAGGAAATTTAAACTATCCAGTATTTAAAACTATCACTTTGGTATTCGTTGTAATAAATCACACACTTACGTGAGAAAACTATTTTTTTTAAATATATTAGCACACATAAAACCACACGATACAAGTGTACACTGAAATAAGTTCGGAAAAGATTTCATCCATCATCCAAATCATGCACTCGGCAAGTTCCTCGCGCCTTAGCCGTAGTGGGGGAAAAAAAAACGTGAAGTTAGTGGACCAGACGGAAAACACCAACATAACCCATGTCGTCTGATCAACTTCACTCCGAGAGTTCTCTACCCCTGACGCGCTGCGCGCTACCAGCAACGATAGAATGGAGAGAGCGAGTGAGAGAGAGGGTAAAATCAGTGAAGGGGAGGGAGAGTTATTGAAAGAAGGAGAGCGAGAGAGAGAGAGAGGGAGAGAGAGAGAGAGAGAGAGACAGAAGGGGAAATGGGAGAGAAGCAGGGAAGCAAAAGAAACATTTTATAAAAAGTGGTGTGGATGGGGGAAGGAGAGGGTAAGCTCACAGCCAGTCACAGGGAAAAAAAATTACCCTAGCGTTTAACGGAAAAAAAATGGAGCGATAAAGTGAAGGGAGGATGAAAAGGTAGCTGAGAAAGAGGGGGGGAGGAAAAAATAAAAAGAATATTGGTAACCGCAAAAAAAAAAAAAAGTTTATCCTTTGATTAAACTTTGAAGGGAAAAAATAATTAATAAAAGGCCAATACAAAACAACAACAAAAAAAAGTGTGCTTTTAGTTTCGAACAAATCATTCAGCTTCTTTAAAAAGAAACAACAACGATGTAAAGTGTTAATAGCACCGTAGTTAAAAAAATAGTTTACTTTAATGTTTAGGTATGTGTAAATGTAGGCTATGTCATTAGACAGCCGTTTCTTTAACTTTTAACTAATATTTGTATCCACTTATTAGCGAAACAAACAAACAAAAAAGCTAACATTTAATTCATTGAAGATGAAAGGGTGGGGGGAAAATGCTGGAGTAACCATCTATGTACGAAATCATGCATAGTAAAAGCAAACCACAACTTAGCAGACGAACTTTTTGAGTTCGAAAATGTACCCAGACTTGAGGTCCTAGACAATTTAAAATAAAATAAAATTGTATGGCTGCATTTCCCCCCTCGCTCTTCATTCACTACAAGCACAGAACAATCGTGGACCTCTCGTTTACGTCGAGCTGTGGAAAGGGGGGGGGGGGATGAATTGGGCGACCGAGTCTTGTGTACGCTCGGATCGTATTGGAACTACCATGTGTGATTCGCACAGTCAACACTGCTACATGCTACCTCGCAAATAACGTTTCATTTTTATATTCAGTAGTACATGTATGTATTAGAGCTGCTGTTCGATTAAAAATTTTAATCGAAATTAACGCATAATTAAAAAAAATTATCGCAAATTAACGCATATTTAATCGAAAAAAATACTTTATTTATTAATTGTAACATTTTTTAATTCTATCAACATGTCATTTTAAAATAATAACAACGTGTTATTTTTTCGCACTTACTTGGCCTAAGCAATATAGTATTAAACCTTTGTGTGTGTGTGTGTGTGTGACGTCTTTGACAAGCCAGACCTTGAAATGTTCGACTCATTTTTGACGCGAGCAAGTAAGCATCCTTGTTCATTTGTTCTCAGTCTCACATGTGGGTCGCGACTTGTTATAAAGTGTGTCGTCAACAGGAAAGAAAGAACAGAAGATGAAAAATGAAAGCCGACCGATAACATCAAAGAGTGTCATTTTACCTAATATTTTTTTATAACTGACAGACCGATAAAAAAAAATTCTTTTTGTTGTTCACCAAAACATTGAACAAATAGTTGATAGTAAGAAAGTAAATGAATGATAGAATATAAGAATAACATTATAAACCGCGACGCGCAAAGCAAAAACTTCAAAAAAAGATTAAAAGTAAATTTGTCCTTCAACTCGCCGACTGTGGTTGTATTGGTGGGGAGGTGGGTAACGTTATATTAGTAGATGAATGTCACTTACCAAACCAGCAAAAGTTAGCATTGTTTCAAAGCCATGATTACTTGTCAACCAAACTACATAACACGGCAGATGTTCATTAATTTCATCTTTCAGGGTCATAAGTTTGAATTAAGAGATGGCAATCCTTATTGTTTCAAGGTCATATATAGATGATATGACTTATAAAACTGTGGAGTGACTCTCGTCAGCTGTTTTTCTTCCTTCTTTTTTAAAAATTTTTGTCTGATCTGGTTATAGAATTGGGTTATTTACTGATTTTTTTAATTTTATCTGCAACTCTGAAATAACGCATTTAGGTGTTTGTGTTAAAAATGTAATCGCATATTTTTAACGCATTATTTACACTTTAATTGCAGTAAATCAACAGCCATATATAAAATTTAGCTCAGTTTCAAAATAATGATGAAAAAAATACAACCACTGTCTCGGATACAGATGCATCAGCAATATGTTATACTATCAAAATACGATACAAAATTATGCGCAAAAAAAATGATGATGCACAATTTCTAGCATCTGGTTATTTTGATCTAATTATAAACGGGTTCATTATACCTCCACCAATACACTACAGTATATAATGTAAACTAGTGAATGAAAGTTTTCTCTTTTTACATCGACCGGGAAGGGAGCAGGAGTTTACTTGTCGAAGGGCTATATAACCAAAACATCTTCATTATATATTACAAATGGGGCTTCAGTCGATATACCTAGGGGTGAGGGTGTGTGCAAATTGCGGCAGGGTGGGGGTGGTAGATCTACTTAATAAGTGGACGGAACTTAAACTTCAAATGGTGAAATTATGTTATTTATCATTTTGGTGAACTTTCCGCATTTAGTCAAATTAACGCATTTAAGTGTTGCGTTAAAAATTTTAATTGCAAATTTTTTTTGACGTGTTAATCGCAAATTAACGCAGTTTAATCAGCAGCCCTAATGTTTACTAATTTCATCAAAAGCAACGTACGTCACAGACGTAATTTCCCGTTTCAGACTGACTAGTCGCAGTAGACATTTTCAAGTCAATAAAGATACTTCCCCCCCTCCCCCTTTCTCCTCCCCTCTCCTCAACTCCGCGCATCAAAGGCTTGGAGCAAGGTCACATGGCAGATTACCGGGTCTTCAAAAGGAAGGGAGCAAATAAACAGGCGAATGGAAGAGCCACCGATAACTCTTGTGCTTGTACGCAACAAAATTATTTTTTATTTTACTTCGCGGAGGTTGAAAGACATACCATTTAAATACATACCCTCGCTAACTCACCTTTAAATTTTTTTTTATCTGGTAATTTTTTTTTTACCTCAGACGATTTTTAAAGCGAGATTTTTTTCCCCTCGAAGTTTTTTTTTTTAAAGTTTATTTGGAAGTAAAGCTCGGCTTTTGATTAAAGTATTTACAGTATATAAATGAGAGTTTTTTTTTTTAAAAACTAATGCTGTACCCTGCAAAAACCTTTGCATAGAGTTATATCCCCTTATGCTTGATCAGCAGGCTTGGTTATTTTTGGTTTCGGGCAGATCCGAATTTTGTCATGAATGTATTTTAAACTGGAATACTGTTGTATTAATTCTTTACTTTCGATTTAACGCAGAACCAAAATCGCTATTATTATTTTATTAGATTAGATTAGCCAATGTACGATGGCATAACTTGCCATATGTACCTAGCTTATCCATTAAATGAAAGACACAACATCATTGGATGTTCAGCTCGTTTGATTTGTACAACACATATCGAGGCAAGCTGTTTGTTTATTGGACGAGATATTTCAAGCTCTTTTTTTTTTAATTTAGGGTGTTCTAAAAGATCGGAGAGAGAGAGAGAAGAATCAAGTTATAACTACATTCACCTCATTCTAGTACAAAATTAAATTTGTTTCGTAAAAAATTTCCTCCTATACAGGAATGTGAATTTTATGGTTAAAAGTGATTTTTGTCTGTTTTATCATTTTTTTTCTTTTTCTCGACATCACCAGTTTCTACCAGTTTGTATCGGTTTACGTTGCTCGGCAGCCAAAATGACGCCATTAACGTAGCGTAACATTTGGGTTGGGGAGTGGGGGGGAAGGTCATCAGGTCAAGGGACGTTAAATCATAATTAGCGCATTTGATTGTGACGAGTATGTTAACGCAGACATGAGCACAGTTTAATGAGAGTGCTAAACAAAAATTCACTCCTCGCGAGTTCATCGTGTTAATGAGAAGTTATCTCTTGGGATCAAACAGGTATATGTAACAGTCATCGTGTTATTGAGAAGTTATCTCTTGCGATCAAACAGGTATATGTAACAGTCATCGTGTTATTGAGAAGTTATCTCTTGGGATCAAACAGGTATATGTAACAGTCATCGTGTTATTGAGAAGTTATCTCTTGCGATCAAACAGGTATATGTAACAGTCATCGTGTTATAGAGAAGTTATCTCTTGCGATCAAACAGGTATATGTAACAGTCATCGTGTTAACGAGAAGTTATCTCTTGGGATCAAACAGTTATATGGAAAATATGTTCGATAGCGCCCCTTTGTTCTTTCGCCATCACATCCATGTATAGATTTTACATAAGGAGGCGCCACTGTGGTCACAGACACAAAACTGATCGCTCGGCGCCAGAAGTAATCGGATTCGAACGTTTGAGCAATCAGTTTTTTTTCCCCCACAATAACATTGACTTAGGACGATGCCGAAAAGATTATCGATACCAATACAAGTATCGATATTTCTGTAAACTATCAATTTTGAATCGACTATGGTATATAGAACAAACACATTTTATGGAACGCTTGAAGATAGGTGTAAATCGATGACAATGGGGTCGAATGAGAAATAGGAAAAAAAATGTTCGATACCTAAAAAAAAATCGCGATAGCTCCGATTCCGAGGAATCGTTTCATCACCACAATCAAACCTCTACAGACAATCTGGCCATAACAAAGGACGTACCAATGATTCCCCCTCCCCACCCCACAACCAACCATGCATACACCCACAAAGCGAAAGTTTCCCACGAGACCAGTGTCCAGATGACCAGACTTGCTGCCACTACCTTTAAGACTGGCACCTGTTTATTGATAGAGATAAGCACACCCACAGTTATATATAGAAATATGGACACACACAGTTATAGATAGAAATATGGACACACACAGTTATATATAGAAATATGGACACACACAGTTATAGATAGAAATATGGACACACACAGTTATATATAGAAATATGGACACACACAGTTATAGATAGAAATATGGACACCCACAGTTATATATAGAAATATTGACACACAGTTATATATAGAAATATGGACACACACAGTTATATATAGAAATATTGACACACAGTTATAGATAGAAATATGGACTTCCACAGTTATAGATAGAAATATGGACACACACATTTATATATAGAAATATGGACACACACAGTTATATATAGAAATATGGACACACACAGTTATATATAGAAATATGGACACACACAGTTATATATAGAAATATGGACACACACAGTTATATATAGAAATATTGACACACAGTTATATATAGAAATATGGACACACACAGTTATATATAGAAATATGGACACACACAGTTATATATAGAAATATGGACACACACTTTTAGTATACAAGAGTATATAGAAATATGGACACACACAGTTATACGATAGAAATATGGACACACACAGTTATAGATAGAAATATGGACACACACAGTTATATATAGAAATATGGACACACACAGTTATAGATAGAAATATGGACACACACAGTTATAGATAGAAATATGGACACACACAGTTATATATAGAAATATGGACACACACAGTTATATATAGAAATATGGACACACACAGTTATATATAGAAATATGGACACACACAGTTATATATAGAAATATTGACACACAGTTATATATAGAAATATGGACACACACAGTTATATATAGAAATATGGACACACACAGTTATATATAGAAATATGGACACACACAGTTATATATAGAAATATGGACACACACAGTTATATATAGAAATATGGACACACACAGTTATATATAGAAATGTGCACACCCACAGTTATATATAGAAATATTGACACACACAGTTATATATAGAAATGTGCACACCCACAGTTATATATAGAAATGTGCACACACATAGTTATATATAGAAATGTGCACACACCCAGTTATATATAGAAATGTGGACACACCCAGTTATATATAGAAATATGGACACACACAGATATATATAGAAATGTGCACACACACAGTTATATATAGAAATGTGCACACACATAGTTATATATATAGAAATATGGACACACACAGATATATATAGAAATGTGCACACACACAGTTATATATAGAAATGTGCACACACATAGTTATATATATAGAAATATGGACACACACAGATATATATAGAAATGTGCACACACACAGTTATATATAGGAATGTGCACACTCACAGTTATATATAGAAATGTGCACACCCACAGTTATATATAGAAATATTGACACACCCACAGAGTTCTCTGACTTGGATCACACAGACAACCCAGATGGTTTCCTGGCTGACCTTCTTTAATGGTCAGCGCTGTTTCTGGACAATGACGATACCACACAGTGCTCAACTGTCGACAGTCGTTTTAACGAGGCAATAAATTGTGGTCATTAGTGTGCATGGAAGCATGGCCGACGCTAGTGGGGAGGGGGGCAGCATTAACAATTTTCGTTTCGGAGCTCAGAATTATTTTAGAAATTTATTTCCATGTAAGAACTTTATCTGAAACGAAGCTACCGGTAGGTTCTTTACGTGGGGTTAATGGGGACAGAGAGGACCCCCCCTCCCTCCCTCCCCCAGTTGTCATATTGATAAGAGGCCCTACATTTTCTGGCTGCGGTCGTGAGGACTGTACACTAACGTCCTGATGGTTACATAGGATGCAGATACGTTTATCTAAGCCTATATGCTTACTCATGGTCTACAGTTTCCACTGTTTTACTGATGAATATAAATGATCCCTATCAGGGAATGAGAAATATGATTTCTGCAAAGTGAACAAAAATTATAATACATTTTTTTAGCGCGTATGTTTTATTTTGTATTATTTCAAATAAAATAATTTGTTTTAGTTGATCATTTTAAATTATCTGTGTGCCATAAAATGTTTCTAGCGCCCAAAGTTGGGGCACGCGTGCTATGTATATAGCCATCCCAGACCTATGTAGAGTGCATTTTCCACATGACCTATAGAGGGCTGGGGCCCATAGATATTTGGGAACCCCGGACTGAAGTATCTGTCAGGGACGTGGTGGAAAGACAGTCGATATAAGTCTGTATTTGAATGGGGGGGGCCCATTAGGCAGTGGGCGGTGCCCTAATTTTCCCATATGTAAGAACGACCTTGCATCAGGTGTGGTCAAATCCGGCCCTTCGATAATGAGTTTTGTGCCCTCCCGGTCAGCCAGTTTGTTGTCTTCTAATTATTTAATTTCTTTTGATTACAAAATGTTAAAATGACTTCAAAGTGTTTTTATCAGGCTTGCGGAGCCGAAAAAATTTGGCGGCTCCACGGCTTCCAAATGCTTTTTTTTTACAGCAGAATTTTTTTTTTAGCTTTAAAATTCTAAATTTGTTTGATTGTTTGCTTCCTACAATTTGAAATGTTGTCATTTTTACGATAGCCACAACAGTAACAGCGTTTAAATGATAGCGTGCACGCACATCACCACGAGAATTCTTTAACGGGGAATCGTTTTGTGTTCGTTTTAAATCTTGTTTACCCTCCGAAATTTTTTTAATGGCATGTTATTTTGTTATATATAAAGTTAAAACAGTTTTATTTCATAGAATAATTGTATCAATCATTTAAAATAAATTTTTACTAAGACGACAAATAGAACGCGTCATTTCGTATTATTATTTGACCGCGAATCAGGCCCGAAGCGTGTGTGGGGGCGAGGGGGGCTTAGCCCCCCTTGCGTTTTTTCTGGCCCCCTCTGCTTATCTGCTCTACTTAGTAAAATGTATTACCTGCCCCCCCACCCCGCTATTGCCTGGCCCCTGCTGTAGAATGCCTGGCCCCTGCTGTAGAATTTTCACGCTACGGGGCTGCCGCGAATTTGTAATAGACTAAAAACAAAATGGTCGCTTTCTGTATGTAACAATGTTATTATAAACAGAATATCTGAAATAGAGTAAATAAATTTATAAGGCTGTGGCTATACGGACCCGGGCCCCAATAAAATCCGATTGTTACTCGGACCCGTGGCAAATATGCACTAAGCTTAGCTATATTTAAACTTTATTAGACGGAACCCGAAAAAATAATAATACAGAGTCCGCTTAGTGGAACCCTAGACACTGAGTAACGATTAAATCATACAATTCAAATATAATAAAGTGTATGTATAGCTAAGCTAAGTGCATACTTGCCACGGGTCCGAATAAGTATCAGACTTTATTGGGACGGGGATCCGAATAAAAATCGGAGTTAATTGGTACCCGGGTCCGAATAGTCACTTCGAATTTATGAATAATAAATATAAATACTGAAGTCTTTAAAATATTTTAAATAATGTATCATTTTACTATTTGCTAATTTGATCATTGAAATAACTTTTTATTACTTATGAAAATTGCGACTAGTGAAACCTCGGTCGAAAATAATATGATTCTGGATGCACTGAAATGGTTTGTTTTTAGTAAAACCAACATGCGTAAATTTTTCAAGTTCCTGACTATGGGGCAGCCCCGTATCGTGAAAATTCTACAGCAGGGGCCAGGCATTCTACAGCAAGGGCCAGGCAATAGTAGGGGGAGCAGGTAATACATTTTACTAAATAGAACAAATAAGCAGAGGGGGCCAGACAAAACACAGGGGGGCCCCGGTCCCCCCGCACGCTTCGGGCCTTCTATGGGGTGAACGCGACAAAATTTGCATAACTTTTTATCAGCGGCATGTTTGCGTGGCGCAATTACAAAAATTTTTGTCTCGTTTGATACTATCTTAATAGGGAGCCGGAGCCGTCAAATTTGTGGGAGCCGGAGCCGGAGCCGAAAAAAAATTTGGCGGCTCCGCAAGCCTGGTTTTTATATATAAATACTAGTTGTACCCTGGAAAACCTATGCATAGAGTTATATCCCCTTAGGCTTGATCGGTGTCTAGGTTCTTTTAGGTTTCGGGCAGATCCGATTTTTTTCATGAATGTATTTTAAACTGGAATACTGTTGTATTCATTCTTTACTTTCGATTTAGCGCAGAATCCAAATCGCTTATATATATATAAATCCTGGAGAGTGACTTCCATCATGCGTAACCACCACAGCCTTTATGTTTTTTTAAACTTTAATTTTATACTTTTCTATATATGGACAAAGTACAGATGTGGCCACGCATGGGGGTCAACAGAGGCTTACCTAGGTGGAGGGGGGTCCAAATTCAAAAGTCCTCCCGGGCCCCAGCTTGAGTCGGGGACCCAAAATAATTTTTTCTATATATTAAGTGCATTATCTCATGTCATGGTGTCGAATGTCAAAATGCAGGGGCCCCCGAAAAAATCTAAGCCTCCGGGCCACCAAGTCCCCAATAAAAAGAAGAGCCGCGCAAAAAGAAGAGCCGCACAAAAAGAAGAGCCGCGCAAAAAGAAGAGCCGGACAAATGGAGGTCCGCATGCGTACGCATTTAGCAGAGTGGTTACATTGTTACAAAATATAGAGCATTACAAAGGGCCTATATGATACAGGACCGCCGATAGGGAAGGTAACCAAAACATTTATCAGGGACCCCGGGGGATGGGGGGCATTGCTTTAGACCTTCAAGTGTATTCATTCTCTTTACTGCTACGAAGCTAGGCTTTTTTGTAGGGAACGGGTGAGAAGGGCGCCAGTTGTCAGGGGCGGGTGAGAAGGGCGCCAGTTGTCAGGGGCGGGTGAGAAGGGCGCCAGTTGTCAGGAGTGGGTGAGAGGGGCGCTAAATGTCAGGAGCGGGGGAGAAGGGTGCCAGTTGTCAGGAACGAGTAAGAAGGGCGCCAGTTGTCAGTAGCCATAGATTTATTTTTTTCTGGCTGTTGCCCTGTGCTTCCATAAGGCCAAAGGTGCTACATTTTATCTCTATGTGTACATAGTAATATACTATATATATATTTATATATATATACATATATATATATACATATATATATATATATATATATATATATATGTATGACTCCATGTGACTTAGAAATATTGGTGCGCGTTTTGGTTTGTTTCTTTATAGTCATGGACTTGGCGAGCAGTTCCACAATTTATAATTCCTGACCTCTTTCTTTAAGTTCTTAAATAGTTAACACTGATTCGTGTCCTGCTAATACCCCAACAAGGTCAAGCACTCAAATAGTCTGGTCTTGTACTCTCACAAAAGGTCATTAAGTACTGAACACAAAAAAAAGGTCATTCCACTAATAGGTCAGGCAGGAAGACGTCTATTTGCACACCGGGGGAACAGACAAGCTCGCGACGTGCCAGTAGACAAACTCGCTATTAGTACTCTCTACATACTAATAGATGGATGAACCATTGGCGGCACCGTTGCTTTCTATTTGTGGAGATAGTTTTCTTTCAACTCAGGTACATTGACCTTTCCAATCAAATGGGCCGTAATTGGTCAAACATGTTCCAGCCAGTATATGCCCTCCCCCCCCCTCCCTAACCCCTCCCCCCACCAACCTCCTAGATTTACCCTTTTTTTCTGGAATCGTCTTGCTATGTATCCGTCATTTATGAAACTCTTTTCATAACTGATGGACTACACCTTCCCTCCCTCACCCATCCCCTTTAACCTGTATTCCCCCCTCCCACAATTCCCCCCCCCCCCGCAGTGACTCAGCAGTTGAGACTATACTACATGTCCGAAATATTAATGTCAAAAGTGTAACTGTAAAAAATGCTTCGGGTCGGGTCATCGGTAAATGAGAAAGGATTTGGGTGGGGGGCTTGTGGGGGGGGGGGGGGAGAGATATAGAGAAAAGGGAGCTGTAGGGGAAGGGACGGAGGAAGAAGAAGGTTTGAAATCAACATCGTGTTTACTATTATTAATGGGATTTCCCTGGTTTTAACCTTTAACCTCAAGTACACACACACACACACACACACACAAAAACCCAGACCAAAATATGCTAGCATAGCAGACGACCTCCATGCTTGATTCACTGTAGAATTCCTTGACTAATCTCCCCTTCCCCCCCCCCCCCCCCCCCCCCGCCAATCTCATTCCTAAATGATACCATGATTTTCGCCATTATTGCTTATATATATATATATTTAAAAAAAAAACAACCCTGAAATCTGAAAAGATTCAGTTAATTTTCTGCTTAAATACAGGATGGGTTTAGATTGTTGCAGATTAATCTGAGAAAATAAACGAGACAGTGATCTAAAGAAACGTTCTCTACACGACAAAAGTAAAGTGAACACAGTGACCTATATATACATAAATCTATTATTTTAAAATACGGAACACAATAAAGTCAACGGAAGAATACAACAAAAGTATTCCCCTCGTCCATGGTCTCGGTATTTGATAAAACTTCTGCTGGATGGGGGCCAGTTTATCTCCACCTTATCAATTTACTTAGCAGGTAGCGGGAGTCGCTTTGATAGTACCAACCACACCATTAACATTTTTCTCAATGGACGTACCGAGCAGACAGGAGGCTGGCAGGAGAAGAAAAGAAATGAGGGGGGGGGGAGGAGAGAGAGAGAGGTGCAGTGGAGAGGGGAGGGTGGGTGACCGGAAGCTGGAAAGAAGCTGAAAGGGGTGAGGGGGAAGGGGGGTTAAATCAACACATATGTTGGAATCACAAAAAAAAAAGAGGAGAAAAAATGGAGAATGGAGTCGGGTAATCCACACCCGGCGCTGGTGTTTGAGGTGGGTGGGGTGGGGGTGGGGGTTAAGTGGCTGAAGTTGGGATGTTGGTTTCTGATGGTAGCATGTTGGTTTGAGATGGTAGTATTTTGGTTTCTGATGGTAGCATGTTGGTTTGAGATGGTAGTATTTTGGTTTGTGATGGTAGCATGTTGGTTTGAGATGGTAGTATTTTGGTTTGTGATGGTAGCATGTTGGTTTGTGATGGTAGTATTTTGGTTTGTGATGGTAGCATGTTGGTTTGTGATGGTAGTATTTTGGTTTGTGATGGTAGCATGTTGGTTTGTGATTGTAGCATGTTGGTTTGTGATGGTAGTATGTTGGTTTGTGATGGTAGCATGTTTATTTGTGATGGTAGCATGTTGGTTTGTGATGGTAGTATTTTGGTTTGTGATGGTAGCATGTTGATTCGTGATGGTAGCATGTTGGTTTGTGATGGTAGTATTTTGGTTTGTGATGGTAGCATGTTGGTTTGTGATGCAGCATGTTTATGTGTGATGGTAGCATGGTGGTTTGTGATGGTAGCATGTTGGTTTGCGATGGTAGCATGTTGAATTGGGGGACGGTGTCAATAAAGAGATGGTGATGGAGAAACACAGTAATTATATATTGGTAAAATTAAGGTGAAAGTGAGTATGGGGAGTGGTGATGGAAAGTGGTGATGGAAAGTGGTGATGGGAAGTGGTGATGGAAGTGGTAATAAAAAGTGGTGATGAAAGGTGGTGATGGGAAGTGGTGATGGAAAGTGGTGATGGGAAGTGGTAATGGAGAATGGTGATGGAAAGTGGTGATGGGAGTCTATGGTGGAGACGGGCTCGACTAAACTATGTTGACTGGACTTTTGGCGCCCTCACTCAGCTCGTAGTGAGCTTTTTTTTTTTTTTTAAATATTATTTTGCATATAATCCCGACTCACACACCACAACCCCCGGGGGGGGGGGAAATCGGTAAACATCGGATTAAGACAATTGGAACATGAAATAGATCTTTAAAGTCTCTATTAATGAATGTCGTCGATGCACCAGGGTCGTTCATACGGGGGTGGGGGGTTGGGGCGGGCATAGGAAAAGGCAAGCTTAAGGGCCCCAAGGCTAGAACTTCAGGGCCGCCTTTTGCAGATTATTAAGGCCATTAAAGTCTTTGAAAAACCTGGACTGCCCCAACCACATCAAACAAGCAGGGGGCATAAATAGAGCTTGGGACACCCGGGGGCGGACTCTAATAATGTCCCCACTTTATCTCAACCCACCCACCCATTTTCGTCCCATCCTAGTTACACTACTGCTGACAGTGCCGAACCTAGGGACCTGTGGGAATCTGCATTTTGACATTCGACACCATGACATGAGATATTGTACTTAATATTTAATGTACAAAAATTTTTTTAGCCCCCCCCCTTCAAGATGGGGCCCGGGAAGACTTTCGAATTTGGAACCCCCTCCCCCACCCAATGTGGGGCTGGTAAAATAGAGTCCGACGTAGGGGAGAAGGAGGGAGGGGGCTAGGCAGCCGATTAGACTTAGGATCTGTATGGCACTACTCTGCGGAAAAAAACATTCGGACAGACATTTCTCCCTTGTGGCGTGAAGGGGGTGGGGAGTGGTGGTGGGGGGGGGGGTAGGGGAGGGTGCAGGCAAGGTGAAAATGGAGGACACCCAGTCATTGTTGACATCACGGTAGGTGTAAATGTGGTTAGAATTTACAAGTGACCGCCAGTGTCAGCTCAAATTAGAAGAGTCACCAGTGTGTGATGTTCCCTGTAAAGATGAGATGAAATCTCTTAGATCCTATAAACCGCTAATGGGACTGGTTTTTTTTTTTGTGTGCCCTTCTTTTCATCCCCCACCATATACGATAGTGCAATGGCCATGGAGGCACCACGGGAGATATAGCGGGGACTTTAGCCATGACCTGAAAATATCAATTGGTTCTCACCGGAGATCGAACCAGGGACCCTACGGTCGACAGCCGAGCGCTTTACCACACGACAATCCGTCCACCATTAGAGTCACAGGGGCCTTAGTTGGAAAGTTTAACCTTTAATGACGTAACTGGAGGTGTCAAGCATCCCCCCCCACCTCACTCCCTTCACATCTCGAATGGTTAATTGAATCAAGGGTTAGAATATTTGTTTGTTTGTTTTTTCTTCACGGGCCACCTCTATATTACGTTGTTGTTGTTTTTGGCTGACCAAACCGGGGGCCCAATCTTTCATTCCCTTCCGCGTATCTTCCCCCCCCTTTTTTCGGTGTGATGACGCGGTGATCAAAATTTAATACGACCTAACCACTGGGTGGTGCTGTTTGTAGCAGGCCGGATCTTCATGCTGCAGCACGCCCTGCCTGTTGTGGGTTTACGGTATCGACTCCCGGCGACCCCCAGTCACCCACCCGGATTTGTCTCCCGTGGTGCCTCCATGGCCATTGCGCTATTAACTTTGGTGGGGATGAAAGAAAAAGGGCACAGCAAAAAAAAATATTAACAAATAAAACAACAATAACAAAAAAACGTCTCAAAAATGGTTTATAGTGACTCTGCAGTGGAACCCCCCCCCCCCCCAAGGTCAGAGAAAGGTTGACCGCCCAAAGACCAATTGGAGATCTTGCGAACTTACTTACAGGAAGATGAAAAGTTGCAAACTTGATGTTAACTTACAGGAAGATGAAAAGTTGCAAACTTGATGTTAACTTACAGGAAGATGAAAAGTTGCAAACTTGATGTTAACTGAAAAAAAGGATCTCCCAAAAAAAACGCAGTGTGCGCTGGAGTGTGATTGCAGAGGGCCATTCGCTCCGCAAGGAGTTCAAGGAATTAAGTCAAGTAAGTCACGTGGTTTATACGATCTAAGTCAATCTAAGAGATAAACATCTCGCCATCGTTTGACTTGTAAATAAATCATTAGAAGAGTTGTGGGTGGCGACTTGTAAAAAAATTATCTGGCCGGGGAGGTGTGTGGGTGTATGTGTGGGCGTGTGTGTGGGGGGGGGGAGGGGTAAACGTAAGGACCCCTGCATTTTGACATTCAACACCATGACGTGAGATAATGTACTAAATATTTAATGTACAAACATATTCGGAGGCCCCCCCCTCAAGCTGGGGCCCGTTGGGACATTCGAATTTGGACCCCCCCCCACTCTAGGTACGCCTCTGCGTAGCTCTCGTGATGAGTTTCATGTCGGCCATCTTCTCTGTATCCAACGTAATTATTGCTATTGTTTGTTTTCGTATCTTTCAGCCGTCACATCGTGTTTGGTTTGTTGTGTGTAGTGGGGGGGGGGGAGGGGAGGGAACTGACCGTCCTGGGGTACAGATTCCCCCCCCCCACTCAATGTACAGTGACAGTAAGCTATGTGAAGTATGTCTCTGTATTTGTGTGTGTGTGTTTGTATTTGTGTGTGTGTGTTTGTATTTGTGTGTGTGTGTGTTTGTATTTGTGTGTGTGTGTGTTTGTATTTGTGTGTGTGTGTTTGTATTTGTGTGTGTGTGTTTGTATTTGTGTGTGTGTTTGTATTTGTGTGTGTGTGTTTGTATTTGTGTGTGTGTGTTTGTATTTGTGTGTGTTTGTATTTGTGTGTGTATATTTGTGTGTGTGTGTTTGTATTTGTGTGTGTTTGTATTTGTGTGTGTGTATTTGTGTGTGTGTGTTTGTATTTGTGTGTGTGTTTGTATTTGTGTGTGTATGTTTGTATTTGTGTGTGTGTTTGTATTTGTGTGTGTTTGTATTTGTGTATGTGTATTTGTGTGTATTGTATTTGTGTGTGTATGTTTGTATTTGTGTGTGTATTTGTGTGTGTGTATTTGTGTGTGTGTGTTTGTATTTGTGTGTGTATGTGTATTTGTGTGTGTGTGTATTTGTGTGTGTGTGTCTGTATTTGTGTGTGTGTATATTTGTGTGTGTGTGTGTTTGTCTGTATTTGTGTGTGTGTGTGTATATTTGTGTGTGTGTGTGTTTGTCTGTATTTGTGTGTGCGTATATTTGTGTGTTTGTCTGTATTTGTGTGTATTTACAACTCTACAGCTGTGCCCATCGTTGTCCAATCAAAGCTAACCACGTGACGTGAGACATGAATGGGCTGAGAGAGATTGGGGGGCGGGGGGGGGGGTGGTGACAAGGTAGACGGGAGTCATGAGAAAGTTATTTTTAGAATCGGGGTTATCACATCTTGTCCCCGTTCTTCTCCCCCCTTTACCCTCTCGACCACAATCTAATTCTGATAAGACTTCAGTTTTGTTTGCCCTCCCCCCCTTTTATTTTTTTTAAGAATACTTCCTCAGTCCTCACCCTTTCCGCAATCCTTTTTTTCTTCTTTTTTAATTGATGTCGTCTTCTCCCCCCCCCCTCCCCACACCCGGGCAGAGGTTCTAAAAATTATCTCCTTAAAAGAAGTGACAACAATGCAAGTGCTGTAACGTCACGTGACAATAGAAGAAAGCAGACGTTGAAGACACTTCCGGTACTTTTTGACAAAGCCGTTTTTTTTTCTCCTTTATGGGGTCGGGTTGACCAGTGTGACCAGACCCACCCAAATTACACATCAGTATAAAGAGAACTCCTTCAGTCTCCCTTCCCTTACCATTTCCCTTCTATGGTGACAAACTGGAAAAATGGTGAAGCCAGGACTGTGTGTATAAAACAACAAACGATGGATTATACCAATATAATATGATTATACCATCATAACATTATACCATCATGCTGTATATATATTTTCTACAAACGAGGGGCGGGTGGCCGAGCGGTGTAGAGCACTCGACTTTCGACCTGAGAGTCCCGGGTTCGATCACCGGTTGAGTAAAAACTTGGAAACAGTCCTTCAAGTCCAGCCAGCATTAAATGGGTCACATGAATTAAAATTTGGGGGAGTAAAGGCGGCTGGGCGTTGTGCTAACCACACAATCCCGTCATATGCCGATGTTACAGAAACAGATGAATTCTACAATTCATTTGCCCAGATGGTTAAAACGGAACTATATATATATGTATATAAATATATATATATATATATATATATTAAATATTTGTAACGCTAACCCAAACAAACATCCTTACTTTATATCCGTAACGCTAACCCAAACAAACAACCTTACTTTATATCCGTAACGTTAACCCAAACAAACAAAATTACTTTATATCCGTAACGCTAACCCAAACAAACAACCTTACTTTATCTTTTAGGGCCTGCAATCTAAAAATACATTTATTCATCGCCACAACAGAGGGCAGGCACAACGTCGATGGAGGTGGGGGAAGAAAGCGATTGAGTCATTTGGGGTTCGAGCCCTTAGCCGTCAACTCGCCGTTTGAACTCATGACCAATTTTGTGGATGGTTTTTGTAGTGACACGACCAATTCGTTTGAATACGCGCTTTATTTAATGTTGCAAAACACACACACACACGGATAGAGAGAGAGAGAGAGAGAGAGAGAGGGGGGGGGCCACTGAGACCACTTCAATAAGACTGAGACAAGATAAAACCGCTGCAGAAACTGGGTTAAACTAAGAGCTGTAGAAATCAAAGGGAAGTAAATGAGGACAAGAGTTATGGAACTTGCCCCTTCGGGGGGGGGGGGGGTTGAGTCACAAGTTCAAGTGTCTCTACAGTTTATAACAGAACAAACAAAAATTCTCAAGGGGCTAATTGTTTATGACTGCAGTTCGGACCTGAGAGTGGACACACGGGAAGTAGTAGTGGCTAGCCGACTGGTCACTTTTACTAGGAGAGCCATTTCAACTCGAGGTTGGTCCATTAGACACACGCGCAATCACACACACACACACATACAAACATCAACTGAATGCTGACACTTTACAGAAAGTAACTTCATTCGGGCACAGCATGACGTCTTTCTCATTGTTATATCTGTGTCAACAGATACAAACTATTATATCTGTGTCAACAGATAGCTACTAGTATAGCTGTGCCTACGGATACAAACTATTATATCTGTGTCAACAGATACAAACTATTATATCTGTGTCAACGGATACAAACTATTATATCTGTGTCAACAGATAGCTACTAGTATAGCTGTGCCTACGGATACTGTTAAATCTTTGTTCTATGTTGACAATGTGCTGTCGTTATGGTATGTGTCATTTCTCACAATTGTCATCAAAACATCGACTCGTGAATTTCGAATACAAGAAATATTTGTTCAACATTCAAACGAGCGATTTTGTAAAAGAAAAATGGAAAGGGAGAGAGAGAGAGAGAGAGAGAGAGTGAGGGAGAGGGGAATAGATAGAGAGGGAGAGAGAGAGGGAGGGAAAGAGGGGGAGGATAGAAGGAGATCGGCATGGGGAGGTGGGGAGGAACGAACATTTCCTACGGCCATTAACATGTCCCTCCCCCCACCACCACCCTGCTGTATGGATGAAATGTAATCTCCCCGTCCCATCTTGTGTAAATTAAACGGCAGATTGGAAGATTACCTTTATATTTCATTTTCCAAAATATGAATATAAAAGTATGTGTATGTATGATTTTAACAAAGTTTGTGTAGGTACGATTTTAGCACTACTGGAAACAAAAAATGTCAAAATATCAGTAATTAAAAATAAACCCAAATAAAATAATATGAATACCCACAATACATCTTAAGAAATTGGCGACTTGAAAACTTTACCAAGTGATTCACTTAGATGATTTTTTTTTTTCGAAACCCAAGACCAGGACGAGCCAAAAAAAAAACCCAAGATCCGAGCAAAAAAAAAAAACACACCGAAAACCAAGATAATTAAGAAAAATACTTTGAAAAGAAAAGTAATATTTACGTATTATTTTTAAATAGTTATAATACCATCTCTTCATTCTTCGTATACCACAATATCAGCACCATAATGTAACAATATATGTGACTAAACATGTTATTATCAAGACAGACTATTTTTCTCGGTAAGTGGTTTAGAATTCAAAACTTAATTCAAACTTTCTTCTCCCTGAACTATATATTTCCCATTCGTCATATTTACGTAGGGAATCCCCCCCCCCAATCGTTTGACCATAACTTATTTCAGATTTAGTTGGTCAGTTCCAATGTATGGCGGAGTTTAATTTCCAAACACGTGAATTTTTAAATTTCAGCCACTACTTTCTCGACACCCCAACCTTCCCCCCCCACACAAGTTTAATGGTGAGATGCACGTCACAGGGGGTAAAGTCGTTGGACAGCAGTTAACAGAAACTTGATCTGGTGACAATGAGATCTGGATGGACGACCACATCACAAAGGTTGAGTACTATAATATATGTGTGACGCCAATTTCCCATCACCCTAATGTCTGGCACTGTTACTGGAAACAAATTGTTTCTCGGCAAAAAGATTGGTCTTTTTTAAAAAAAAAAAACACCTCACAAGAACACAAGATAAAACCCTAAAAACCCAAAATCTTGGGGGGGGGGGGGGAACTCAAGTATTGACAGCGATATTCCCAGGTACATGTGCGTGCATATGTTGTGGTCAGATGGGGTGTGGGTGTCACAGATATAATAAGCAGGGTGGGCGTCAGGTCATGTGATTTTGGGGCTCAATGGGTTTCTTAAATTTGACAGAAGTAATCAACATGAAATATAGATATCGTTGTTGTGAATGAGAGGAGAGAAGCACAGGCTGGATCAAACAGCCAAAGGGATAAGACAGCCAAACAGATCAAACAGCCAAAGTGATCAAACAGCCAAAGGGATAAAACAGACAAAGTGATAAAACAGACAAAGGGATAAAACAGCCAAAGGGATAAAACAGCCAAACAGACAAAGGGATAAAACAGTTAAACAGATCAAACAGACCAACTGACTGCCCATTGTGATAAACAAATAAAACACAGACCAGAAGAAAATATTAAAACAAAAACAAATGTTACTGTATATCTAGTCCTTTATTTCAACATGGTATCAACAGGTCACATGACAATGTCTCAATTCACATTCCTACCAATGGCTGCTTTATTCAAATAAACTTTTCATTACTCTCTCCACACAGATGGTCTAAACTGTCACTAGGCTCGCCATCTGTTAAATAAAAACAAAAAAGAACAACCATTAAAACACTGGACACCAACAATGAATAACTAAACATGGTCCCGCCTCCACATTTAAGCTAGAAATTGGTCAAACTTTTCATCAGTAGAGTTCTCTCCCCTTCCCCTTTACAAATCGAATACATTGCATTTTGATCCCTTAAACTCGAATACGTTGCATTTAGATCCCTTAACCTCGAATAAAAAAAATATTTTTGGGCAGAAAATGCTCTTGATTTTAAATGAAATGAAGTATATCTGTTGTTACATAATGAAGTATATCTGTTGTTACACAATATGAAGTTTATCTGTTGTTACACAATGAAGTATATCTGTTATTACACAATGAAGTATATCTGTTGTTACACAATGAAGTATATCTGTTGTTACACAATGAGGTATATCTGTTGTTACACAACGAGGTATATCTGTTGTTACACAATGAGGTATATCTGTTGTTACACAATGAGGTATATCTGTTGTTACACAATGAAGTATATCTGTTATTACACAATGAAGTATATCTGTTGTTACACAATGAAGTATATCTGTTGTTACACAATGAAGTATATCTGTTGTTACACAATGAAGTATATCTGTTGTTACACAATGAAGTATATCTGTTGTTACATATATTAAAAAAACAAGCAATCTAAGCCTGTTCCATTCTGGACACAGGACGTGTTAGAGCATTTTCGTATTATGTATCAGTAGGTATGCTATCTTTCAGTAAATATTTGTAAATTTTGTAAATGTTTATAAATTCAATTGTGTAATGCATATATCTGAAAAAAAATATTAAAAAGACGTTTCTTTATATTTGAAAACAAAATTATTTTCTCTTAAATCTAACTACAAGTGGTTTGTGGTCACTGAAATAGGACTCATAATTGAAACATTCTAAATTGTAGTCATTTAATCGTCCGAAAACTCCGTCAATTGTTGTTTGATAAATTGTTGTTGCCAATCTTGGTGAAAGTAGTTGAATGTTGAAGTTTGTTTCGGAGAAATTTTCAATTTCTGCCCCGGGCTCTTTGAAATCTGGATTTAAGTCCCAACAAATGATGACTTTTGGTTGATTGAGCTGTGCTGCATAGTTGTCATTGATTATGAGTTTTATGAAAAGTAAGGGAAGTAAGTCATGTTGAATAACTGTTACAAAAATAAATAATGATTTCGCCCCTTTGTTTAGCTTATAAACTACTAGTTGCAAGTACCCGGCATTGCCCGGGTTTAAAAAAGTTTTTTGTTTTCTCCCTACCCCCCTCTCTCCCTTCCTCTCTCTCTCCCTTCCTACCCCCTCTATCCCTTTCTCTTTCCCTCCCTCCCTTTATCCCTCCCTCTCCTTCCCTCCTTAACTCTCCCATCTCCCTCTCTCCTTCCCTCCCCTTTCTCTCCCTCCCTCCTTTCTCTCTCCCGTCTCCCTCTCTCTCCCTCATTTCCTCTCCCTCCCTTCCCCCTCTCTCTTTATCTCTCCCTCCCTCCCCTCTATCTCCCTCCCTACTCCCCCTTCCTTTCTCTTTCCTTCCCTCCCTTTCTCCCTCCCTCTCTCTCCCTCCCTCCCTCTCTGCCCCCTCCTTCCCTCTCCCTCCCTGCCCCACCTCTCTCTTTATCTCTCTCCTCCCTTCCTCTCTCTGTACAATTAAATGTCAAATTACGCTTCTTAAATAAACAGAAAACCTTATTTTAATCCCGGCCAAAGCCGGGTAATTGCAGCATGAAAAAAAAAACAACAATATTTTTTTTTTTTCCGTCCCTAACCCTTTCTTCTCCGTCACTTGGTGCGCGAATACAGGGGATTCCCTGTGCATTGATACAATTTGAATGCAATAACATTTAAAACACCCGCAAAATACTAAGTAAATTAATTACAATTAAACTACCCATTGAGATAATAAATAATGTTAATAATGTCACAGAAACATTTTAATTAACGTATTTCGGTTTATTAAAGTGCACCTTTAATTTTAATCTTCCGAATACATAAAACAATAGGTAAATAGATATGACTATTGATTTCATCATGTTTACAATTGGAGTTTCCGGGAGTTACCCCTCTTTTAAAAATGTATCATAGGGAAATGACGTCACAGAGGAATTTTATCTATGGCGCCGTCGAGGTTACTTTAATATAGTAAAATACTAAAATAATTAATTACAATTAAACTACCCATCGAGATGAAACGAAACATGTCCTATAACCTTTCCCATGTAATTATGTGTATTAGAGAGCTGCACGGGATCGGGATTCGCGGGAGTCCCGCGGAATCCGCAAGATTGGAAATAAATTTATCGGGAGTCCCGTGGGTTTGGGTTTGTTTTTGCGGGAGTCCCGTAGGTTTGGGTTTTGTTTTTGCGGGAGTCCCGTGGGTTTGGGTTTTGTTTGAGTGGGACTCTCCCGGACTTGGATATGATTGCTATTGAAATTTCATTAAGACAGCGCATGTAAAAAAAGTCGCTAAAATATTTTAATTTATTTTTTAAGGTGGTTATACTAAAAATGAACAAGTGATTTTTTATTTATAGTCTTCGCTTTGACTCTGTGTTTTTAATTCGTTAATGCGCATTCGCAGTTTATAATATTTTGAAGTGATTTTCCATTCGTTAAATTTAAATGTAAATATGAATGTTTTTTACTTCTCAAATTCTACTTTTTAATTTTCAAATAATGGATAATAAAGCAAATATTCAAAAGTTAGTTTACGCAAAAGCGAGCGTATTCAGTTTTACGTAAATAAAGGTGGTAAGAGCAATATTTGGGAAAGTTTCAATCGTTTGCGCTTGGATGTGCCATTCGCGGTATGTACAAGATGCGATACCATTATAACTTGGAAGGCACGCGATGGTACGAATGGTCTGTGGAAGCATCTCAAATTTTGTAAAAACAGATCACCAGTTCCAAAAATAACATCAATGACTTGCTTCATTCCAAGTCAAGAGCAGATTGTTAAACAGGTTTCAGTTTGGGTTAAAACAGAAATGACAAACACCATTGTTTCAATGTGCGCTCAAGACATCAGGCCCTTTTCATTTGTCGAAGGCTGTTGTTTCCTATAATTGGCTGCAAACATTGGTGCAAAATATGGGAATGTTCCTGTTAATGAGATTTTGCCTTATGCCACGACAGTTTTAGGCATTTGGGTAATGTTGTGGAGAAAGAAAAAAATCTCCAGAAAGTGTTAGTGGCCTCTTATTTTTAAGAGGCCAAGACCTACAAAATGATATATACATCATGGGTCTAGGACTTATAGTAGTTGAGATCTAGGGTGATGACAGACAGACAGACAAAATGCTCTAAAAAACAACAGTAAGAAAAGATTGAAATTATCAAAACGAAAATTGGACTGAATCAGAGCAGACAGCACTACAAACAACAAAGAAATGATTCTTCAGGCATTTGAACTCCAGAGCAAAAATGGATTCCATTGCATTTGTGACCAGATTCCCATTGGTTGGAAATTTCAGAAGGCGGGTGCTCTATAGATTTATTAATTATATAAAAGTGGAGATATCACGTTCATGGATCGAGTCTGAAAGAAATTTACGCCTGAAAGAAATGAAGAAAAAAATAACCCAACGAACCAACCAACCAACTATTACCACTCACATTTTCAAAACTTTGTCTTTACCGCCACTGGCTACTCGCTGACCATCTGGACTCCAGTCAACGGCGAAAACCTGTAAGTGAGAAAACATCATATTATAATTATATTGACGGTGAGTTAGATGTCAGGCAAGATGTAATGACAGGGGCACCAGGCGAGGGCTAGGGGGGGCCAATAAAACCCAACTTTTTGAAGCGTCTGTCTTTTTTTTTTAAGGGCCAATATTTTCTTCTGTCTAAGACAAGTAGCAGATGAATAGGTCCAGACAACCCATTCAATTTCAGCTATGGTGAATAATTATCTGAGTTACTCCCCTTTAACAAATCAATTTGGCCTTAAGGAGCTACATGTAGTAGTAATACATGTAATTCACAAATTCAAATGATCTTAAATTCATATGTTAAAATATGTTCTATCTTATGCCCTAGGGACTAAGTTGAGTACACTAGAACATGTACACAAAAACACAGCAATGTCACGAAAAAAAAACCAGATATGAAAATATCTGAGTGGCCTTCACCTCATCTGCATGTCCGGGCAGGTCACACAGAATGCTCCTGTCCTGTATCTTCCAGACTTTCAGGGTCGAGTCCTTGCTGCCGCTGACCAACAGTCGACTGTCTGCAGACCAGGCCACCTGGTAGACCATGTTCACGTGACCTCTCAGAGTAGCCACAAACCTGGGGGAAGGGAAAAAATTACATCTTAATAATGTTTAGGCTCTAGAAATCAGCCAACGAATGAGATGTGATGCCGTCTAAAGGGACACTGCCTCCACATTCGCAGATGGCCAAGATCTTATAACATAATTTGCCGTTGTTATAGGTCAGAAAACGAAACTATGGGGGGGGGGGGGGTAAAGGGGCTCCAATGAAAAAAACGGATCCACCTTCCAGAAAACTTCCTATCAAATCTGTAAAGTCCTGAGTGATTTATATATTGTAGTAACTCTTAATTCTGTTTATAAACTCAAAATAGCACACAGGCGTGGATTTAAGAGTATTTACTATTCATCAACAAAGACAACGGCTTCTACGTCACTGTCTCTACTGCGTCATCCCGTTCACTCTGTAGACTGTATGGTGCGCACCGACGCACCGAGAGGGTCGTAATAATCATCATCATCATATATCATATTTTTCATTTCCATTCTGCGTTAAATCGAAAGCGGAAAACAAGAATTCAAAATGGCGTCTTGCCAGAGTATCGATTCGAGAGATTTTTTTAAAAATCTACAGTTTTGAATTGATTCTGCGGTTTTTAAACGTGAAAGCCAAATGCCAAAATGTAAAATAATTCCATTTAAATATTTTTTGGTTTGTTTTTGTGTATTTCTACAACATATTACATCTTTAAATTGTAATAAAATCATGAAATTATTGGATCTGACCGAAACCAAAAATAACCTAGCCTACCGATCAAACCTAAGGGAGGCTATTCAAAAAGCAAAAAAACCCAAACAATATGCCGGCCTCTTCATCAGTCGAGAACATATGCATCTTGCTTAAAACAGTTAATAAAAAGTAGGGCCGTAAAATGATAAAACTATATGACCACTTTAATAAAATAATGAGGTAAGTTCATGTTTTTAAGGTGTCTTTCTTATTATCAGAATGATTTTAGCTGCGTTTTGCATAACGCTGTTGTGTTAACAATAACATCCTCGACATCATAGTAGTAATAATTATTATTCACGAACAGTGAATGACAAGTAAATATAACAAAGACAACGCAGCCTTGCAAATCTTTAGATGATTAATGTCATGTTTATGGCTTTTTTGTAAATTATGTAAAATTTAGTATTATCTCTATACTATAGTCAGTTTTATTTAAAATAAAAAAAATCTTTATATATTATTCTGTGCATAACTAAGGGAAATCTACTCCTAATATACTCAACAAAAAGATATCATCTGCATTTATATTTTTCATATTAATTACAAAGAATTTTTCGACAGTCTGTCTGTTCTACTCAGGTTATTGGTGGTTGGTAATAATTATTGCTCTTTGACAGTCTTTCTGTGCTGTTAAGCCTAATAGTTTTATGTAAGAGTTATTGGGGTTTTTTCATTGCAAACAAATAAAGTAGTCTATTTCATTGCAAACAAATAAATTAGTCTATTTCTCTTTGCATCAAAGATTTCTATCCATCAAAGATTTCTATTTTCTATAAAATTGTGTAAAAGCATAAAATTGTAATATGTCAGATTTACTTAAAAATAATTGTAAGATAGTCAGGAAATCTAGAGCAGATGAATCATCTGAGGCAAAAAAAAAGGCGCCTGGAATCTAATAAATTGCGAAAGCAACAGAGAATATTTCATGAATCTGCAAATTCTTTTTCATTTGACTTTGTTCTCATGTTCTTAGATAATTTCAATTTTTTCAATTTGGACCACAGATGGCTTTGGTTAATACAGGTCCCTACTATATAATCCCTTGATGCTCTTAGAATAACTGGTAGAAGCTGTCAGAAATCTCCTCCCATCAAAATAACTTTCCCTTCGAATAATGCATCACTTTCCATTAAATCTTTCAGTAATCTATCCACAGCAATAAAACAATGAGTTTTGATTCTGTCAAAGTCTATGGAGAAAAAAATTCTAAAAATCCTGTGTATAAAGAGGTCTTGATGCAATAAAAAATCTTAAGTACATAATTTTAAAAATGTAACATAGTATAAATTGTACAAAAACTTGTTTTAACTGTAATTAACCACCACCAGTTATTTCATCTAAAATGTCCATTTTAGGTCGACTACCTTTTATTTTATTTAACAGTCCTTTATAGGGTCATTACATTTTATTGTATTTAACGGTCCTTATTAGGGCCACTACCATTTATTGTGTCTAAACGGTCCTTTTTAGGGCCACTACCATATTTTAAATCTTCAAAGTCCTTTTCAGGGCTAATGAAAATTTTACAATTAGCTTGAGTTCGCGTTCTAGCATGAGTTTTAATAAAAAAGTTCCTTTCAGGACCACCTAAAAGTAAAGTTTATTTATTTAAGGTACATTTATAAGTAAAATATAAACATTGTTGAGGTTAATTCATAGTTATTAGTATTTTAAAAAGTTCTGCAAATGTTTTGCGGGTACAGCTAGTATATACATATATGTGCTAGAGAGACCCAAACTTTTCTTTACCTATGGCACATACCTTAGAATAGCTCCCCCCCCCCCCGTATAACTATCCATACTACAGAACCAGGTTTCTTGTATTTAAGTTTTTTTTTCTTTCTCTTACGCTCCAGTAAATCCATCCCATAATTTCACAAACTTGTCAAAGGAAGCTGAGGCTATAAGCCTCGTGTCTGGGGAGAACTTGACCTCATTCACCGGCTTCTGGTGACCGGTCATCCTGGCGATGGGTTTCTTGCTGTCTTCAGGTTTCCACAGGAACATGGTGGCGTCGTCGGAGCCAGAGACCAGTCTCTCGGAGCCTCCCTGCGGAGACAGAACAGCTGCAGTAACAACGTGGAAATAATGTAAAGCCATGTAGGCCGACAATAGACCCATCACATCAATAAACACATTATACATACGCGTAGTTACAATCAAATTTAATAAACCCCCAGAAAGACAGTCATTAAAATACACACGTTACAGCATGGGGATAGATAATGGACACAGTGAACTTTTATATATATCATCACCCTTACCTGTGCTCCACCTATGGCTAGTGTGGACGTGTAACGTTCCTTTGCCTTCTTTGAAAGTTCTTCGGCTGCGTGAATAAAAAAAAACCACTTCAATGTCAACATAATTTTTTTGCTATACAACTCTTTTATAAGAACATACTAATAGTGTCATGGTATAGTTGTGTGTACTACGCACACAGGTGTGTGTGTATGTTTGGAGCTCGGCCAACCAGGTCAACCTGAGGTCACGTGGTCAAGACTCTAGATATTTCGAGAGTATAAATATGATGTTTATTGTAAATAGGATTGTCTAAGAAGGTGAGAGAGAGCGACGTAGAATGTTCGAGTACAATGCAAGCAAATTATATAAAGAGGATGTTTGGAAGATACAGCAGTTCAGAGTTGAGTTCAGTTGAGTACAGAGAGAGAGTATTCGAGTTCAGTTAGATGATCATCAGTCAATTAGCGAATTAGCATATTCAGTGTATCAGAGTATATGTGTTTAGTTGATCAGTTGAGTTTATTGTTAATAAGTATTTATTCATTGACTTGAGGAGATTATCAGTCATTGTTATAATTCAGTTTATATTGGATTTATTCTGTTTATATTTTATTGTGTTGTTAATAAATTATATGAACCATGGAACATGAATTGAGTTTCTCATTATAAACCAGTTCATATATAATACATCCTTTACAAATAGAAAGACAGGAAACAAAAACTGGTAAAAACAAATGAACAAGACCAGCAGGTTTATACTTCAGGCTTGTCATTCAATTTGGGACCTGTTCCGATTTAGCCTGAACACTCAAATTTGGCTCAATTGGTGAACACAACATAACATCACACTATTTTGGTCATTTCAAGCCCATACATTAACATCTTGTAGAACTGAGAAACTAACTGCCAATTTAGTAATGTTTATGATGGGGGGGGGGAAGTATACAATGGAGATTATGTCAAAATAAATGGATGTTAAGTACAGCAACGGTAAAATAGTGGAACTTTTTATAGTTTTATTTAGGCAAGTCAAATCAGGCTAAAGTGTAAACAATTGCAAGTAAATTGCAAGTTATGTCTTTTAAAACTAAAAAGGTATGAAATTAAAAAAAACAAGAACAAAAAATCTTTTATTAAAATGCACTATAAGATAGATCATGAAAATATTCAAACCATTTATCATCACACACAAAAAAAAAAAAAAAATAAAAGCGTGGGTGCTATTTATCTACATCTTTAAGTTATAATTTCAGACATGACAAAAAAAAAATGAAATAAAATATTCTGGACTTGGTAGGCTGTGTTTCATTTCCAGCTTGATTACAACAAACTGGACTCAGCAGTCTTAACATGAATTGATACGCATCAAAAAAAATAATAAAAATTATGATCTATGGAACTAGATGGGCAACCCCATATTGAAATATTTTTAGTTATGATAATTTATCTAAATATATGTAAGACCTACGGCAGTGGTTGCCAAAATTGGGTTCCCAAAGAAATGAATATCTATAAATATAAAAAAAAAAATTCAGATGGTTTTATTCTGTTTAATTTAGCGTAGTAGTTTATTTTAGCAGTTGTCATAGTAGCTGCCGTCATAGTAGCTGTCGTCATAGTAGCTGTTGTCATAGTAGCTGTTGTCATAGTAGAAGTGGGCTGCAAAGTTTGAGGACCACTGATCCAAGGAATTATTTTGTATTTTTTTTTATGCAAAGAAGTTTTATTTTATGTTTTATCGCGTGTCGTATCATTGGAAGTTGTGGCATAAGAAGAAAAATAAACAAGCAATTAAGCCTGTTCCATTCATGTTATGTATCAGTACGTTTGTTAGCTTTCAGTAAATATTTGTAAATTTTGGAAATGTTTATAAATTCAATTGTGTAATGTATATATCTGCAAAAAAAATATTATAAAGACGTTTCTTTATATTTGAAAAAAAAATTATTTTCTCTTAAATCTAACTACAAGTGGTTTGTGGTTACTGAAATAGGACTCATAATTGAAAACATTCGAAATTGTAGTCATTTAATCGTCCGAAAACTCCGTTAATTGTTGCATAGCTCTGATACTTTCAATTAAACTCAGAACACAAGCTTACTATTTCATTTGATGAGTTTCTTAATAAATCTTGGTGAAACTACGTGCTGCAGTATTTCGCACCAAATGAATGGGTTATTGAACGTACAAGGTGTAAAATGGGGCTATATATATAATATATAAGCCCCTTAGGAGCCCTGAAGCCCGGCCTTCAGAGGTCCTATCGCGAAATGAACTTTTGATGTACACTTGGCAGGCCAAGACCTACAAAATGATATATACATCATGGGTCTAGGACTTATGGTTGCTGAGATCTAGGGCGCTCCTTTGTTAATATAGCTTATATAGTAAAAACGGTACTTTATAAGCCCCCTTTTACGGCCCTCAGTGGTCAGATCGCGAAATGAACTTTTGATGTACACATGGCAGGCCAAGACCTACAAAATGATATATACATCATGGGTCTAGGACTTATGGTTGCTGAGATATAGGGCGCTCCTTTATTAATATAGCTTATATAGTAAAAAAAACGGTACTTTATAAGCCCCCTTTTACGGCCCTCAGAGGTCAGATCGCGAAATGAACTTTTGCTGCACACATGGCAGGCCAAGACCTACAAAATGTTATATACATCATGGGTCTAGGACTTATGGTTGTTGAGATCTAGGGTGATGACGGACAGACAGACAAAACGGGGACAATAGAGCATTTTTTTTCGAAAATGCTCTAAAAAGGATAAAAAAGAACAGACAACTTTTAGACAACCAAGTGAATTTCGGACAGGCGCGTAATTATCTGAGTTACCCCCCTTTAAACCCATGTTCGCAGCTTTGCACTGCCATTTTGAGATCTATGAGGTCTCTGTTTATACCTTGATCGTATACATCCTACTAGTCAGTGGTCATCCATTAATTACGTCAACAACTTGGGGGGGGGGGGGTCTGAAAAAGTTTGACAGCTTTTGATGTGGGTTAGGGTGGGTGATTTGTAGACGTTAACAATCATACAATGTGCCTTTTTTTTTTTTTTTACAAAATTAACTACCTTGTTTCTTTTACAACACACACAATGACAGTTTTACCGAAGTTTAATATTAACTTTGAGCAAAATTTATTCTCCGATCAATGAAATAAATTGATGATGTCTAAAACATAAATATGGCGTATTTTATATGAATTTTAGTATACCATGTATATATATATATATATATATATATATATATATATATATATATATATATATACACACATACATATGCCAGTGCTCGATTTAAGAAAAAACTAAGTGCCGGGGATGACAAAATATTTCTGCAGAGCCGGAGATAAATGTCTATGGTTTCATTCCCCGCCGGGGATATATTAGCAAAAGCAGAGCCGGGATGGTACATCGAGCCCTGACATATGCATGCGTGCAGTGGCCAAATCATCAATACATATTTAATGTTATAAAGTTACAAAAGACTGAGTCTTTTTTCATAAAGTAGCTCCACCCCCCCCCCCCCCAGCATTTTTTGCTGGTTGCGCCACTGCACGCGTGTATACCGCCGCTTTGACTTATCATCACGCGATAATCACGTGCTAGCATAGCAATTGAAGCAAGGGCAGTAGCCCATTAATTAGTGCCGTTCGTCATAGTTAAACACGGTTATATCCCTTTATTAGTTATATATTTTTCTTTACTTATAATTGTTAAAGAAAATTTAATTAATTGCAAAATTAATTATTGAATCATGCATTGTCATGGAGCAAGAACATGCATGTAAAAATTTCAAGAAAATCTATCATTAAAAAAGTGACTCATAAATCGATTCCAAATTTTCCCGACGAAAAAAAAAAAACAACCCCAGAAGTTTCGAGTTAAGAAAACGGTTAGAAAGATTGCCTACTATGTGTATCATTCTGCGTAATTTGTCAGATATTTCTGCCGGCAGAGCGTTCATTCAGCAATGTAAAACTGGCACAGTGTGTTTTAAAAAAAGTGAAATGTCATAACCGTTTATTGTGGACTTGGCATGGCTGATATGATCCATTACGATGCAAAAAAAAAAAAAAAGTGGTATTATCAGTTGCACATGTAACATTGAAATGTCACACATACACACTAGACATGGACAACATAAGCTGCTGCAGTGAATGCAATGTGCATTGAAGTAACTGAAGAGTAACTGGTTACTTCAAGATATTTCAGAGTAAGCGGGCCGTAACTTTAGACTTAATTCTGGAGCAGCCAATTTAGTAGCTTTAATTCAATGTCTCGTTAATGTGACGGCCTACGCTGAGATGTTGGTCAAGATTATCGTCCATGGTGGACTACCGAGTCAGAAAGTCAGTGCAAGTCAGGACATGTCTACAATCACTACAGCTGTGATTCTATAGAAGTTTGTGCAAAATACTGGAATGAAATAATGGTTAGATGGATGTGCAAGACGTATTCTTAGAGAGGAGAGAAGGGCGCGTGAGGGACACTACATAGAGAAAAGTCAACGTATAAAGAATATGATCTTACACACTAATCTAATAAATAATCGTTTGACGTAGTAGACCGTGTGTATCCCTTTCCCATGTACTTTTCATACCGTGTGATGTATAAGATGTTCATGGCAATAAAAGCCAAATGTCTGCACGTTACAATACACGACACCCACGAAATGAAAAGTTCATAACTGTATTAGTTCGCTTACTCGGCTAAAAATAGTCTGGGGAGTTCCAAAATTTTCGTATCTATCAGGCTAATTGAGGGGGGGGGGGGACTACGTAACTATAAGCGGGGGAAGGGATGAGAGGTGGAGTGTTTTATTTATGTGGGAAAGGGAATTAACTCGCTTGCTCGGCTAAAATTAGTCTGGGGGAATTCCAAAACTGGAAATCTAAACACAACAAGGATTTCTTATTATATCGCTGTTAGCAGCCAGCTTCAGCAGGCTTTTCAACTAGTTAAACATGGAATGTGTGGTTCACAAACAAATTTTTGTCTAAATTGTAAAGGGTTTCACACTTTTCAGAACGGAGAAGAGGCGCAAAAAAAAAAAAAACAAGCAATTTAAGTCTTTTCCGTTTCGGACAAAGGACATTTTAGAGCATTTTCATGTACGCAGTGGCTACGTACGGGTTTTGATAAATAGAGAGGGAAGTAATCATGTTGAATAATTGTTACAAAAAAATAATAATGATTAGCTTTTATTATTTATATTTAAAATATAAGCAAAAACGGTTCTTAAAAATCTCTTATATTCGGCCCTGAGAGGTCAGATCGCGAAATGGAGTTTTGATGTACACTTGGCAGGCCAAGACCTACAAAATGATATATACATCATGGGTCTAGGACTTATGGTTGTTGAGATCTAGGGTGATGACGGACAGACAGACAGACAGACAAAACGGGGACAATAAAAAATAACTGGCTACGGCTCTGTGTGCAACAATAACTGGCTACGGCTCTGTGTGCAACAATAACTGGCTACGGCTCTGTGTGCAATAATAACTGGCTACGGCTCTGTGTGCAACAATAACTGGCTACGGCTTTGTGTGCAACAATAACTGGCTACGGCTCTGTGTGCAACAATAACTGGCTACGGCTCTGTGTGCAACAATAACTGGCTACGGCTCTGTGGATGGTGTGGTGGGCGTATAATTGCTAACCGGACAGTCAAACGAAATTCACTGAAGAGCCGCATATTGTTATAACAACAACATTGAGAGGGCTGGAGATGGGTTCCATTTTTATTTTTAAAACTTGTTATATTCATGACTCAAATTAGATTTCAATTATTAGAGAGTTTGAAGTTTGTAACTTAATTTTATATTTGGGAGGAGGTGATGGGATATTATATTTATACTTTTTTTTTCGTTTTTTTAAAAGCTTGTATTTTATAGGGGGGGGGGTAAAATTGACGTAATTTTACTAGGAGGGTCACCGAAAGTCTGACAGCTGTTGACACAGGGAACGGGGTGGGGGGGGGGGTAGTCTAAAAAGTGCTAAAATTTGTTGACCTAATTAACTGACGATTCCTAAGCCGTGCACATTCTATACCACGGAGGCGCCACGGGGGTTTAAGTCTTAAAGAAACTTTTACTTGAAAGTGCAGATGGGGAAAAGGAGTTGTGGGGTTACAGAATCACATTTTGGTTGTTTGTTTGTTTACGAGACAAAAAACATTTTTATCAACTGCAGTACTTGCTAGCCAACGGGATATGTATGTAACCTTACTTGTTAACATTGGTATCTCCCAGCCAATCATTTGTGTCAACACAACAAACGAGGTTTAGAGAGTATCGCAGTTACGTCTGACACAGATCTTATCAAAACGTCAACAATGACGTCATGACGACGTACCTTGGAGGACCAGAGAAGATAAGGCTAAAAAACCATTTATTTCCCCCCATTTTTGTGTGTGTGTCATTGAAAGTTTTGTAAAAAAAAAAAGAATGGGCCGTTTTATCTGTCAGTCAGGTCAAAACAACGTCAGCCCATGTATCTAAAATTAACTTTTCCAAGGTCGCAACCAGCCGACAAGGCCGTGATTGGCCGAACAGTCTGTGATGAGAAGGCCGTGTGTCCAATCAGGTGAAAAGTAAAGTTTCCTTAGCCCTAATGGACCATCGGGGCAAATGAAGTGTAGAATTCATCTGTTTCTATAACCTCAACAGGTTAGCACAACGGCCAGCCTCCTTTACTTCCCCAACTTAAAGTCAGGTACCCATTTAAATCTGGGTGGACTTGTGGGACGACTTTGCACCAAATTCCACGAGCCTCACAGAGGATCGAACCCAGGACTCTCAGGTCGACGGTCGAGTATCTACACCACTCGGCCATCCGGCCCGCCCAATCAGGTGACCGACGGCCGATATAACTAAAGCCAAGATATAAACGACACAGAGCAGACAATGTAAGCAACACGGCCAACCAGGCGTACCGTGAGCCCACAATGTATGCAACACGGCCAACCAGGCGTACCGTGAGCCCACAATGTATGCAACACGGCCAACCAGGCGTACCGTGAGCCCACAATGTATGCAACACGGCCAACCAGGCGTACCGTGAGCCCACAATGTAAGCAACACGGCCAACCAGGCGTACCGTGAGCCCACAATGTAAGCAACACGGCCAACCAGGCGTACCGTGAGCCCACAATGTAAGCAACACGGCCAACCAGGCGTACCGTGAGCCCACAATGTAAGCAACACGGCCAACCAGGCGTACCGTGAGCCCACAATGTAAGCAACACGGCCAACCAGGCGTACCGTGAGCCCACAATGTAAGCAACACGGCCAACCAGGCGTACCGTGAGCCCACAATGTAAGCAACACGGCCAACCAGGCGTACCGTGAGCCCACAATGTAAGCAACACGGCCAACCAGGCGTACCGTGAGCCCACAATGTAAGCAACACGGCCAACCAGGCGTACCGTGAGCCCACAATGTAAGCAACACGGCCAACCAGGCGTACCGTGAGCCCACAATGTAAGCAACACGGCCAACCAGGCGTACCGTGAGCCCACAATGTAAGCAACACGGCCAACCAGGCGTACCGTGAGCCCACAATGTAAGCAACACGGCCAACCAGGCGTACCGTGAGCCCACAATGTAAGCAACGCGGCCAACTCCCCCCCCCCCCCCAAACAAGCAGGTGAAACAAAACACGTTTTTAATGGCCATCTAGGTGTATAACAGACGAACTGCGATAGACAGCAACCTGCACTTACAACAAACACGTGAATTAGATTGATACAAGGGCATCCCAGAGACATGTTTATGTTTTACTGTCTATGTACCTTCCACTGTTTTAATTGAATGAAAGAGTGATTAAATTTTTATTTATAAAACTAAATACAGTTTGATTTGTTTCTGTTACAAAGAAATAATACAATTTTATTTTAAAATAACGTATGAAAATTCTTTAGTGGTATTCAAACTTATTAAAACCATTCTAAAGTACAAAACAATCTATACCTATAAATTATAAGCACATGTTTACCAACGCGCACCGTACGTAACAGTACATTCCAAAATCAAGTAGCTGGTCGGATTAGAATTTAGTCGCACGTCAAGGGAAGATAACACTTTTGTGGAAGTTCACTAAAGTGATAATAGTTACCGGCCTTGGAACGAAATCTACCCTCCCGTCACCACAACCCCACCACATCAATAGCTGCCAATCTATTATTTGAACTCTATACAATTCCTACGCTGCATGCAGTTATTGATATATATATATATATATATATATATATATATATATATATATATATATATATATATTTATTTATTTAAAACACCATTATATAAGATCCCTACAGGCAACCAATAATATCTGACCAAGGTCTTAACGTTTATCAACTTTCTCGACGACATATCGAGGGCACGAGCAAATAACGAGTCACTGATAAGAATATTTATAGAGGGATTTATCACCAAGATGTATATATACCCAGATCTTACTACAATAGAAACACCAAAACAACCCAAGTCGCTGCAGAAATAAATTGTTCAGCTAAGGGGCAAGCTAGCCTGGCCAGTTGAAGATCGTTTCTTAGCCAGGAACTTTGGGAAATTTTCAGAAATTCGTAATACATGAATTTGTGAGATCGAGGTTGTGTTGTCCAATCTGTGATACACTTTTAAGACAATAATTTATTGTCTTTATAGCTTAAAACGGAAAAAAAAATTGGTTTTAAAAAAATTCTTTTACAATAAAACTACTGGACAGTGTTTACATATGAACCGTTTTTTGAATGACCGGCGAATTGCTGTTGCGTAATGAGATGTTAAGGACGCATGGAGAATTATCCCAATAACAACGTGTCCAGCAGTGTGCAACTGGGCCTGTATGACACAGATCTATTCCCGTAACAACGTGTCCAGCAGTGTGCAACTGGGCCTGTATGATACAGATCTATTCCCGTAACAACGTGTCCAGCAGTGTGTAACTGGACCTGTATGATACAGATCTATTCCCGTAACAACGTGTCCAGTAGTGTGTAACTGGACCTGTATGATACAGATCTATTCCCGTAACAACGTGTCCAGCAGTGTGTAACTGGACCTGTATGACACAGATCTATTCCCGTAACAACGTGTCCAGCAGTGTGTAACTGGACCTGTATGATACAGACCGATGACGCTGAGAAGTATCCGTGTTGCGAGCACCGAAATGTCCACCCCCAAGGACGACACGACGCCAGCCTTGGGAGGTGAAGGGTCGGAGAGTAAGTCTATCCAGGGCGGCGCCCGGGTCAAGGGTAATGATGGACGCACGAACGGATCGTCGAAAAATGGAGGAGCGCGGGAGGGCACTGGCGTGGCCAGTGGGAAATTGGATGAAGAGAAAATGACCAAAGAACCGAATGGGAGTAAAGACAAGGGAGATAAAAAGGTAACTCGGAGATAATTATTACATTGACTTTCACTTTTTATGTACTCATAAACTAAATAGTGGGACGGTTGGTCGAGTGGTGTTACGTGGTGTAGATGCTCGACCTGAGAGTCCCGGGTTCGATCCTCGGTAGGAACCAGTGGAATTTTTCCAGGTCCGAGTGAAAGTTGGTTTTAAAAGTTCCCACAAGCACACCCATCATTTAAATGAGTACCTGACCGGGCGTTATGCTGACCACACAATCCCTTTATAGAAAACAGGGTTAAGGGAACTTTACACATAAACTAAATGTAACACTTTGAAATACCGACGTTGGTCTTGAGCCTTTTGTATTGTGTGTAGCTGTTACATTATAGGTCTATTGTGGTGTAGCTGTTACATTATAGGTCTATTGTGGTGTAGCTGTTACATTATAGGTCTATTGTGGTGTAGCTGTTACATTATAGGTCTATTGTGGTGTAGCTGTTACATTATAGGTCTATTGTGGTGTAGCTGTTACATTATAGGTCTATTGTGGTGTAGCTGTTACATTATAGGTCTATTGTGGTGTAGCTGTTACATTATAGGTCTATTGTGGTGTAGCTGTTACATTATAGGTCTATTGTGGTGTAGCTGTTACATTATAGGTCTATTGTTGTGTAGCTGTTACATTATATGTAGGTCTATTTTGTATTTAGGTATCTGACACCATCTATAATTCTTCTACATAAGGGGTGAAACTGAATTTAATGTAAGTGTATATTGTAGTAACCCCCCCCCCCCCCAAACAAGGCTGCCAATACGCATCTACCCCCCACCCTCTTTAAAGACCGGATACAAAGGGTGTGGCCGATCAGTGAGGTACAGGATATCAATCTCATGTCACCGATATATATATATATTACTGAAAGAGTCCCTGGCTTTAACCTTTTTATTTTATTCTTATCTGTTTTTAAACGAAAACTTGAACAACATCCCCCACATAAAGAATAATGCCAGAAGGTGGGGGGGGGGGTGATTTTTTATTTTGTCCTACTGAGCCTGTAACATATAGGCTTACAATGTGCTTACTGTCAGTATATATATGCCTATTATGTGTCTATCGTCATAGCTATAGGCCTACCATGTGTCTAGCGCCATTAACCATAGGCCTACTATATCGTCAGTAGTTATAGGCCTACTATATCGTCAGTAGTTATAGGCCTACTATATCGTCAGTAGTTATAGGCCTACTATATCGTCAGTAGTTATAGGCCTACTATATCGTCAGTAGTTATAGGCCTACTATATCGTCAGTAGTTATAGGCCTACTATATCGTCAGTAGTTATAGGCCTACTATATCGTCAGTAGTTATAGGCCTACCAATCAGCCAACAATGTTCGGTGGTAGATGAAATCGTATAAGTAGCCGATCATGTTTCTGTTTCTTGACGATGTGTGTCATTAAAAGGTCAGAGGTAGATAGAGTGACGCCGTCGCCATGGAGACACGGCATTTCCCGCCAAGTGTTCTGTCAACAGTTAATTAAGAGATTGATAATAAGATCGCTCAATAAGTTGCAATGTGCGGAGCACGGGTGTGTCTGATCTGACGGTACTCTGGTGGGTCGGAGGGCTTAACATTGGTAAATCCACAGAAAATATAATAGTGTACTCTTACATTCCTTTCAGTGACTCTGCTGATTAAAGTATTAGGAGATGCTCGACAATTAACGATCTAGTCATGTATGGCAGTAAAGTAGTCAGCGTTCACACCTAACAAACATGGCGACGGTCGGGGGACAAGTGACCCATACAACAAGGGGAGCGCAGTCTGCATACTGTTATGATATACAGCCGATTCCGCTTAATTGGGACACATCGGGACTGAGGCATTTTGTCCCAATTAAGCGGCTGTTCCAATTAAACATACGAATTTACTATTGGCTTCTTGTTTTGGTTTCTTTGAGATTTGTCCCAAATAAGCGGCTGTCCCAATTAAGCGGTGTCCCAAATAAGCGGCTGTCCCAATTAAGCGGTGTCCCAATTAAGTGATCTCAAAGACCATGGTATTTATCTAGCACCACTCTGTGGTCCCCCCCCCCCCACAGCCTACGATCCCAACTGTTTAAGTCCCCACCCCCTTTACAAATGAGTTTCTAATTATATCGGATAGATTGAAAGAAAAAAAAAAGAATTTACACAAAGATATATTTCTTCTCCGGACTGACTGTCCTTCAAAGATCGCCATTTTGTTGATGTTGTGGTGGCAGCCCCGTATAGAGTGAAAATTCTACAGCAGGGGCCAGGCGATAGCGGGGGGGGGGGCAGGTAATACATTTTACTAAGTAGAACAAATAAGCAGGGGGGGGCAGACAAAACGCAGGGGGGGCCCGGCCCCCTGCACGCTAAGTGCATTTGTGGTGGACAATAAATGGTGATGAAATGTCGCACAGGTGTTCATTTCATGCATGCAATTTCTTCTGATGCCATCTGACATTTCATACATACGTATTGTACACATAGAAAAAAAAAATATATATATAGTTACACCGGCAGCTGGATGACGTTCTACCACCTTCCGCTCGCACCACCACCCCTTCCCACCCGACCAGCACTTCCTGCACACAAAGAATCAACACGCCTCTGAATCACGCAAAAAAAAAAAGGTCTTCGGTTGCGCCCCACCCCCACCCCCTCCACCACACAGTCTGGCCAAAGTTTCTCCCTCACAGGAATCACAGCACACGAGAGAGAGAGAGAGAGAGAGAGAGAGATCAGTGAATGAGATTTCTCTTGTCTCACCGTTCATTTTCATTTCCCGTATTGTGTCATTGTGTGTATGTGTGTGTGTAGTTCTGTTCCTCTGTCTGGATGTCGCCCCCTGCATCACGTGACGGGATGACATCACAGTGTTAACAGACCGTGTACATTTGTCTCCCAATTGTTTTCATCTGAAGTTATTGTTTTCGATAAACCTGTGCGCGAGGAAAACAACACACACGCCTGCATGGTGAGTAGTAGTAGCAGCAGCAGCAGCACACAGTCGTTGTGTGGCGGGAAATTTAAATATCGCCCTGGGGCGTCGGGTGTAAACAAACCGGCCCTCACGTCAATCATTTAAAAAAAAGGGCGTGTCAAAAGAAAAACAAATGGCGGCGTCTTTCAAGGAAAATCACCGGTCGACGTAAAGGGGGAAATAACAAACCAACACGTTTAAATAATTAATCAATAAAAAAAAACAAAGTTTATTTTGATGCCGTACCTACACTGTTAAAGAAAGAATTCCGTGTTCAAGCAATTTATCGATTAGTTTTGGTTTGTGACCGGCGGACCGTGAAAAGTTCATGACAGCTTAGCGTGCGGACTGTTTGCAACTGCAGCATCGCAGACGACAGGCGAGTAAACAAAAAACAAGACGTCTTCGTCTTCCCCCCACCCCCCTCCGTTACCAACCCCCCCCCCCCCCCCCATCCGTAGATCGAATACTTCCGCCAATAAGTAAGCATCTTTAGCCAGTCACGTATCAGTGGCTGGTATAAGAAACTCAACTCTCGTGAGACAGTACTAATCGCAATGATATGTGGGGGAAACTACCACACAGTCAATCGATGATCCTGGTGGATTTATGTTAACCGAGAGACTTTGATAAAATAGTTGACTATCATCGATAACTGGCGAGCGTTTGTTTAAAATGAAGGTACTGTTGGCTTTTTATGTTGTTTCTTTTTTAAAAATAAATCTCCCACCTATACACTGACTGTACACATTCATTCATCTGTGGCATGTCACGTGTGACGTTTTGCCTTTAATTTTAATCAATAATTAAAACTTTTCATGGTTGGAAAAAAAAACAAATTATATTTAAAAAAACAAAATTCTAATAAATAAATAAATAATGAATAATTATAATTATAAAAAAATAATTATAATTAAAAAAAAAATTAATAATGTTTATTAATTTACACGATTTCGTAAAAGAAAACAACTTTTGTGTTGGGTTAGACAGCCCGTGAGTTCGATAGGTCAGCTTGTTAATGTGTGACGGACGTCACATCACAAACATCATTTTGTCCCCCCCCTCCATCCCCACCCCACCGTGCCCCATTTCGATTGTACATATTTTTCTTCTATTTTTTGTATTCAAAATTATAAATATAGCAGAACTGGGTACTCCCTCCCCTCCTCAATCAAAATATAGTTGTTTTTTTTTTTTTACTTTTTAGCTCAATTTACACACACATTTATCTAGATCAGTGATGCTATACTTTTTTTTTTTTTTCTGTGGGCCATTATTGTCTGCCAAAAACATTTGGAGGGCCAAAAATATAATTTGTTTATATGTATGTATATAATGAGATGTTATTTTTTTTCTAACTTGTGGGGGCCAAAAAAATTATCATAAAGGACCAAATTTGGCCCGCGGGCCAGTATTTTAGCATCACTGATCTAGATACTCTTCTATTTCTTCCTTCGGCTCTACAACCCATTTAGGGCCCTGGCCTGCCATACTACTTTTCCAGATAACCATTGTGGAAAATAGTTGTCAGGCCTACTCCACCCCCTCCAGCCTCCACATTTCCCATCTCCTCATACACATAATTCATTAAATTCACCCCCCCCCAAATTCCCTTTATTCACCCGCTCCTTGACAGAGTTTCTGCAAGTGAGTTGACTCCCCTTTACACGCGAGCAAAGTTTTCAACTTTTTTATTTTAAAACAACTTTGACCGGGCACCTTAAACAACAACAACAACAACATAACCAACACCTGGCCATGTGTACCAATAAAATATCAATACATTCCCATTAAGTGCACAGTTGTCAAAACTTAAAAGACAACTGGCAGCCATTTTAATATTATATTTTGATCACGACACGGAATGCTTACAAATATTTGCATTGGTCTGTAATTCTAGAATGATTTTTTTTTCACAACATGGGGAAACACCAGTCAGTTATTTAATTCTTTGAAAGTTCAGAGTTCAAACAACGTCACCAGCAGTGGCACGCAAAACAGGCCGTGTCAGAGCTTTTAAAAATAGTTTCACGTCTGCTTATTGTCCATTAATCAAAAGTGCATCGCGGGTAGTAAATGAAACACAAAACATGTTTTGCAGTACATGTATACTAATTAATAACCAAATCAATGGGATCTGCCCCAGACCCAAGTGCATGATGGGGGCGGGGGGCGGCTGCAGGACGTGTCATATTACAGCCCCCACCGCTCCCTTACACTACACTTGTATATTTATTTAAAAAAAACTCTCCGGTGTAACAGTGCATTTGGAGAAAGGGGGGAGGGGAAGAGTGGCGGAACCGGGGGGGGGAGGCCGGCCATCTTTGTTTCTCTTGTCAGCCAATAAGTGGATCAAGTGAGTGACGTAAACGTGTGATACTTTTTCAAAATACGAAAAAGTTCCTCGTCTTGTGTCTATTGCATGTGCTTTCATTTTCACAATTTCAATGACTAATCTTTGTACATTACCCCCCCCCCCCCCCACACACACACACTTCCAATTCCATGCTAAACAAAAGGTTATTTTAGGAAAAAACGATTTAGCAGGAAACTTTTCTAACCGTTTTTGTTTTCCCTTAAAAATAATAATAAAAAATAAAATAAAAACAAATCCCCGTTAATCGAAAAAAAAACAACAACCGAAATCAGTTGAATTGTGCTGGTACGTGGACATATCTCCACTGGTCGTCACGTCCCGTTAATTGATCATTGTCACACACACACCCACACTGACATACACACAATTTCGTTAATAACTTGTCCGATACATAATGAGCGAGACGTGTACATGTGTGTGTGTGTGTGTGTGTGTGTGTACAAGTCTCTGCATTATGTGTTACGTGTGCGTAAACATAGGACCGTGTGGCTGTGTCAGTGGGAAAACATGAACATTATGAGGTCGCGTCACACCTATGTCGTTGTTTTTTCTCTCCCATTTTATATTTTTTTTTATTTTAATACACAAGGATAAGGGTGGAGCAGCGTAGGGATGGGGGGTGGGGGTCCGCTCAACAGGTCAACAACGTTTGCCGCAATTTCCCCTCCCACCCTTCAAAAGGACGTTGCCAGGCTTCTTTCACCATCTCAAGGCGGTGTGTCTGTTCAACACCACCACCACCGGTGGATCAGTCATCTCCCCACACTTGATGTGGGGGACACACACACAGACATAAACACACACCCGCCTTTATTATTCATAAACAAAAAAGATCAACCAACACTGACTGGCCTTCAAGTTTTGGTCGGGCGTCACTGCCGCGTCACATATTCACCTATTAACAAAGTGTGCCGGTAGACATACGCACGGTGGTGTAGAGAGGGTTGGGGTGCGACGCACCCGCGAGAGAGAAAGAGAGGGGGAAAGGGACCATCCACGGGCCCGACATTAGAACGTGTCACTACGACGGCAGGTGCACATGTACCACACGGGCAGGCACGCCGAGAGAGGGGGGGCGCAGGCGGGGGCCATTGCCAGGGGCCCCGCATCTGTAAGGGGGCCCGGCCGCCCCGACCATGTCAATTTTTTCACAATTCATTGTTTATTAAGAGGCCCGCAATGATGTCCAGCCCTGGGGCCCGTGTTGGCTCTCGGCGCCCCTGCACACGGGGCCTCCATGTTGACCACACCTTGACACAACTTGGGGGGGGGGAGTAGGTCGCCCCCTAAAAACATCATCACCTGTCACCAGGCGTTTGTGAAACATCTTCTAAAGACACTGGATCAACACATTCATTATGATTATAAGACATACTCCCCGCGGCTTGGGGAGAGAAGAAGGGTGAGGGAGGGGGGTCGTTCTTAATAACACAGAGAGACTAGGTCCCCCAATGCAGTAAACAATTTGATGTTAAAGAGATTCTTAGAAAGTACTTTAGCCTTGGACCCCCACACACAAACCTGAAAACTGGTAAACAGGGGGGGGGGGCGGGGGGTGTATTGTTTCGAGAGAGCGTCAGAAGGAAGTAGAAATCGATTTTTGCACTAACTGAGCCGTGACAGGAAAGTTGTAGGCGGCGATACAATGGCAAGAGTGCATATGGAATCAATATGATATAAGGATGTTGTTATTGTTGTTGTACGCTAGAAAGTTTGAAATAGCGAGATTAGATTCACTCGTGAAAAAAGGGGACGGTCGCGGGATTCAAGTTGAGATCGGACGTCGACAGTGAGCGGATAAAGTCGGTAGAGATCTTCAGAAATGTATCTGCGAGTCAGGGAGTGGGATTTCGATGACACATTTATGCACATAAAGTCGTGCATTGTTGCTCCATAAAAAAAAACCTCTTATTTATCCAATTCCTAAAAAAAATTACAAATAACGTGAGCACATATTTCTGGGGAAAAAAATGGGGAAAGCCAACTATCAGTTTCAATCTGATGTGCTGTGCTCTCCTCGTACACCAGTCGTAATCGTCTCTTGTAGTGGCATCTAACACTGTTGTGTTACACAACTCTCTGTTGCTCAACTTTTATGATGTCCAGTCAGGTACTAGTAATTTTATTTATTTATTTTAAATTTTATTTCTAGAATCTAAGCATGACCTTATTTAATGTAGAAAAAAAAAATTTCGCTGAGTCTGTTTTCATGTGTGAAAATTCTCTAAACGAAAAATGATTCATAAAAAGTCCATACGACAATATAAGCAGCCCACCCCCTTCCAGTGGAACCTGTGGTCAGTATTATAAATCGGTTTGAAGTCTTTTGTAGAAACAGTTTTTGTTATTGATTAAAATAGACAATTTGTGGTAACGAACCCCCCACCCAAACCATCTTCAATATTTTTTAATGATAATATATATATATATATATATATATCGTGTATGTATGTGAGAGAGAGAGAGAGAGAGAGAGAGAGAGAGAGAGAGAGAGAGAGAGAGAGAGAGAGAGATAAATCGCGTGATATTAATGTGTAACGAATTTCACAAGTCAGGTAAACATTTCATTTTTGTTTCCTGGAAGAAAACGTAATACGCATTCTTGAGACGTACAGGGCGGCGGCTATTCCACTCACCACATCCCCCCCCCCTCACCAGCTCCTGATTCCCACTGCGTGAAAGCACACGACTGTATTAACACATTGGCAGTTTGAGATTTGTTATGAATGTACAGCGCGTGTTACTCCTGTCATCAGGTAGCAGTGGTTGTCAGTGAGCGATGGTTGTCAGTGAGCAGTGGTTGTCAGTGAGCGATGGTTTTCAGTGAACAGTGATTGTCAGTGAACAGTGATTGTCAGTGAACAATGGTTGTCAGTGAACGATGGTTGTCAGTGAGCAGTGGTTGTCAGTGAACAGTGATTGTCAGTGAACAGTGATTGTCAGTGAGCAATGGTTATCAGTGAGCGATGGTTGTCAGTGAACAGTGATTGTCAGTGAGCAGTGATTGTCAGTGGGCAATGGTTGTCAGTGAGCAGTGGTTGTCAGTGAGCGATGGTTGTCAGTGAACAGTGATTGTTATCTCTGGGTACACCATGGTGCGGGAAGACGATGCAAGCTCTAATTATAAACCACAACATATAAACACTGCGCCCGATGGAGGTAAGCGGGGAGGGGAAGGGGGGTGTGGATGATTCAAGGGCTGGCTTGGAATACCAAATGATACGTTCGGGAAATAGCAATCCAGAAAGACATAAAGGCGTTGTCTATCAATAAAGACATAACAAAGTCCCCTATAAGAACGGACTCCCGATCGTATTACCCCCCCCCTTCCCCATTAGGACATTAGTTAAGAGAACTAATAATAGATATTAAACAACAAGCAAACCTATGAAGTATTACTCCCCCCCCCCCCTCCCGCTTTGAATCAAGTCACAATTGGGCCAACTTACCACTCCATGAACCCATTTAGTTCTCTGAAGTGTTTTGAAATAAAAAGTCAGACAACTTTCAACTGACCGGGTCAGTGTAATTAACTTAACGAGGTGACCTGGTTATAAAATATCAGTGGCCGCCCGCGTCCCGTTTCTCCGTATCTGATCTTAATGTTTACACACACACACACACACACACACACACACACACACACACACACACGCGCGCGCGCGCGCGCGCACACATACACGAGAGTCAGTTACAAAATAAATAATATGTCCGTCGCATGTCCAGTTGCACTGTCCCTTTCATTAACAAGTGTGGTCGACAGTCAAAAGTTTAAAAAAAAAAAATAAAATAATGCACCGTTAGACGTTAAGTGGATTTCGCCTCCGCCCCCCCCCCATTCACTTCCCATCATCAGTATCGATCCCCCCACCACCACCACCACCACCACCAAGGCCAGCTACGCCTCTGGCTCCCTCTCGCTCCTTCTCCCTTCGCTCTCACTTCGCTGGGATCAAGAAAGGGGGGGGGGGGAGAGCGAGAAACGGTTAACATTCGCCGTGTTAAGGTGTAGTGTGCTGTGTCACAGAGTGCGGCTGGCTCTACACACACACGCACACACACACACACACATGCGAACCACAGGGGTCACCACAGAGTCATTAGTTGATTGATGGACGTGATTCAAATCGTGCCGCTGTCAGACTTCAAATGTCTGAAACACATTCATAGCACTTCTACTGCAGTGACACTACTTTAATATTTCTGCACACAAAGACAAGGTGTATACACTGGGAGTTGTTGTTAATTTCAACCTCTCCCTACCGCACACACAGGCTCTGGTCAGGCCCGCTGGAGAGACGCAATGAGTCCGGTTATCAAATCAACACTGGAAGGTCCCCTGGAGGAGGAGGTGAGACAACGTTTGGATGATTTTGTTTTTTAATATATAAGCATCTCGATGTAGCATGTTACGGCATGGTGATGTCATGGTCTGACTTCAATGCATGGTGATGTCATGGTCTGACTTCTATGCATGATGATGTGTTCTGTGATGGCATCAATGCATGTTGATGTCATGGTCTGACTTCTATGCATGATGATGTCATGGCCTGACTTCTATGCATGATGATGTCATGGCCTGACTTTTATGCATGATGATGTCATGGTCTGATGTCAATGCATGATGATATCATGGCCTGACTTCTATGCATGATGATTTTTTCTGTGATGGCATCAATGCATGTTGATGTCATGGTCCGACTTCTATGCATGACGATGTTTTCTGTGATGTCATCAATGCATGTTGATGTCATGGTCTGACTTCTATGCATGACGATGTTTTTCTGTTATGACGTCATTGCATGATGATGTCTTCTTTTGTGACATTATAGCACACTGTTTTTATTTGTGACGACATTTTTGCTTTGCACGATGCTTTCTTCCGTTATCAACGTCCTGCCCTATACTGTGACGCCAACGCATGCTGCCGTACTCACTAATATGTCTTGAGACGTTTATGCATAACATCTACGTTTAAAAAATGTCCTAACACGACGTGAGGATCATATGACCATGTTGTGGCGTTACTTTAATTTGTATTGGGTACTGTATTGTTGTGGCGTTATTTTAACATGCATTGGGTACTGTCTTGTTGTGGCGTTATTTTAACATGCATTGGGTACAGTCTTAATTATGCGACCGTCACTTAGAAGTGTTGACGTTAAAGCATCAAAACATGACACTGTATGCCGATTCACTTTTCCGTAGAACACTTTAGCAGATTGATAAACTGAGATAAATCCAAGACTGTCAACCAATTTTTAAAAGAATTATCCAGAAAATATAAGAAAAATACCCAGGTTATAACTATTTATACAGCAGAAAATAATTTTAAAAAATCTTATTTGACAAAATATAAGCATTTAGATTTATTATTTGATATCATTTTATCATGTCTAGATTTCTACTAAAATATCTGGATGTGAATACAAATAAATAAATAAAAACACCCAGGTTGGCAGCCCTGGATATAACGCCGGGACCACACCCACTTCAACGGGAGTAATGAACTCTTCATCGTGAGAGTTTGGTTCAAGAAATGTCGAATGTATTTTGACGGAAGGGGCGCGGTCGAGTACAAGTTTTAGCGTTACATTCACCGTGTTACACTTCCTCTAGACCCGCTCACTGACCTACACAGTTATACGTTGCCTGACTCTTCATAAATACAGAGAGAGAGAGAGAGAGGAGAGAGAGAGAGAGAGAGAGAGAGAGAGAGAGAGAGAGAGAGAGAGAGAGAGAGAGAGCACTAGGGTTAAGTATGCTAAACAAAAAAAAAACGTTTTATGAACTACAAGCCGATGACATTAATAGGTGACCACGTGACTTACAAATGACAGCTTGTACACAACAAACAATATTTTTTTTCGCGATTTCTTTTTGAAAAGTTTACTTGAAAAAAAACATTAAGAAGAAAAAGTGAAAGTTATATATGTTAGTATCTATTATGTTAGTTTTATGTGTATATATATATATTTTAGATTATTTACGTACAGGTTTATAGGTGCGTGTTCGTGTGTGTTCCGTGTGGTTATAGGCGTGTTTCCTGTCGCCAAAACAAAAGATACAAGAAGAATAGAATATTTTGTGATGTGAAGGGTTGGTGCGAGGTGTGGGATAGGCGTGGAGGAGAAAACAAACACGACATGTCCACTGCTGAAAAGTAAGACAAAAGACCGCCGAGATAGTTCTACTAAGTGACCACCACACAAAAGCACTGCTAAAACAACGGTTGCTCATTTAATACCAGTATTGTATATGTGTATAATATTCTGTTGCAGCTGTTACCAGCCATTTTTAGAGCATTTTCGAAAAAAAATGCTCTATTGTCCCCGTTTTGTCTGTCTGTCCGTCCGTCATCACCCTAGATCTCAACAATCATAAGTCCTAGACCCATGGTGTATATATCATTTTATAGGTCTTGGCCTGACACGAAATTACTTTTTTCCATTTCGCGATCTGACCTCTTAGGGCCGTAAAAGGGGCCTTATAAAGTACCGTTTTTTACTATATAAGCTATATTAATAATGGACCGCCCTATATCTCAGCAACCATAAGTCCTAGACCCATGATGTATATATCACTGTGTAGGTCTTGGGAGGGGAACGACTGTTGTTTCACCCCCACCCACATCTCTTATTTACACACCTGTCCAGGTGACGAATGGTGCAGCGCCGTGTGTTAGAATATGAGGGCTACATGTGCTAGAATTGAGAGGGTTACTACTGATACATAATACGAAAATGCTCTAACACGTCCTGTGTCCAGAATGGAACAGGCTTAGATTGCTTGTTTTTAAATATAGTAAGTCTTTGTTACAGCCATTTTCTTTAACGAGGTCATTTATAGCACTATTTTCTTTAACGAGGTCATTTATAGCACAATTTTCTGTAACCAGGCCATATATAGCACAATTTTTTCAAACAGAGCCATTGAGTTGTAGTGTTTCTTTATTTTGTTTTTATGCTAAGTGCACTCACTCAATCCATGGAAACATGAATACGGTATCCCCCCCCCCTTCCAGCGTGATCAAGCGTGTACCTGATGAAGGTTTAATGAGTTAGTGATTGGTACAAGGAGTCACAGTGTTGAATGTAGTTGGTATCTCAAGAGTTGGGCTGGTTTTAAATTAAAAAAAAAATTAGTCAATAACACTTCTTAATTTCGCCTGTGGCCTCGATTTCCTTTCCTCCTCCCCACCCCCACCCACCCATTCAACCTACTTACAGAACGACCTATTTTTTTTTTCCTGAAACACTTTTGTCTTGAACAAATTTTGTCATTCCTAGTCAAAGGGGAGGGAAATAAAATGTCAGTGGGTCATGTTTACATTTGAAAACTCTGCGGTCGGACCAACTGTCCACCAGAAGGAAGGAGGATAGTGTTCCATAATTGAACTGGTTGCAATCGCAACATGACGGAAGGACTGCACACCCCCCCCCCCTTTTTCCCAAACTTTTTTAAAACAAAGAAGTGATCGTCCAATGTATCGGGGGAGGGGGGGAGGGGGGGTGAGAAATCTGACATAATGACAGAAAATGAAAACTAATAAAAACCTGAACATAAACAGAATGTTGTTGTAGCTGCTGTTGTTGTTGCTGTTGTTGGTGTAGCTGTTGTAGTTTGTTGTTGCTGTAGCTGTTGTTGTTGTTGTAGCTGTTGTTGCTGCTGTTGTTGGTGTAGCTGTTGTTGTTGCTGCTGGTGTTGTTGCTGTATTGTTTTTCTTTTGTTTTTAATTCTGATTAGCAACAGAGGTGTCTAACTGATCATGTGCGTTCAACTGAATGACCTTTGACCTCAATTACCGTGAAACATAATACATTGCACCAGCTTTCACACAGGGGGAAATAAAATCCACCTGACAATAGGCGATCCTCAAGTCACTTCTGCAATCAAAATATGCAGACGGCGCCTGGTGGTACACACAGCGGCCCGACCGTTGAGTCTGTGTGTCAGGTGACAGCAAGAGGGGGGACTGCCGACTGAAATAGTCAGTCTATGCGGTGCCCTCAGAGTTGTATGAAGGAGGCATTGATTTATGGGTAGTGCCAATTAGAATATTTACTTAATTTACAGTATTAGGAAGGCCCATAGCGTGCGGGGGGGGGGGCAAGGGGGCCGCCCCTCTCCCTGCGTTTTGTCTGACCCCCCTGCTTATTTGTTCTACTTAGTAAAATGTATTACCTGCCCCCCCCCCCCCTGCTATTGCCTGGCCCCTGCTGTAGAATTTTCACGCTACGGGGCTGGTATTAGGTACCATAAAAAAATCGTCCCACTAGTAGTTTAGAGGATCTAAGAGATTAACATAACCCCTTAACAGAGACTTTACAAATAAAAAAAAAGTGAGTAAAAATTCTCTTACATATAAATATAGAGAGAGATCCAGTAGGATGGGAGCAGAGCCGAACCGAGGGATTTGGGGGGCCCGGGGAGCTTAGCTACTTTGTGGGCCCCTGCATTTTGACATTCGACACCATGAGATGAGATAATGTAATTAATATTTAAGGTAAAAGGAAATTTCGAGGGCCCTCCTCAAGCAGAGGCCCGAGGGCAATTTCTAGTTTGGAACCCCCCTCCTTCCCCCCACCCTAGGTACGCCTCTGAATGGGAGACGGTAGAAAAGAAAAATAGGGCGGGGGGGGGGGAGCTGGGGATAGGGCGCCCCCCCCACCCATTAATGTCGTCTGCTAAAGCCCAGTCCACCAGTTTCACATGGGCGGAACGTCGTGCAGACTAAATAAGAAACTAAATTGATGGTGCCGCATGAGTCGTCGTCCGCTCGACCACAGTGCCCCACGTAATGACGACCCTGTGACACAATACTCTCGTAGTACATCGACTGACACGTACGCTGACTAATAACAACAACATCAACGAAGACACCGTTTTCAAAAACAAAACATTTCAGACATGATTAAACACAACACACACACGGAAACAATACTGAATGTTGATATTCAACAGCACAACATAAACAAACCTGATCACCTAAGCTTATCATCACATTGCAGGGGGATTTGTCAACTTTTTTCAAATGTAAGCAAATAAGATCAATGAATGTGTCAAATCAAACTGGCTAACATTAAAAAAACATTTAAAGAAATATTTAAATATGATTGGTTGTTTTTAGATTCTTTGAATCAAAATAACGGACACGTCAATTTGAAAATACACGTATCGTTAAAGTGCACTGACAGAACGGTGAGGTTATTAGGCGTCATTCCGCCATAGGTCATCAATCGAATGAAGCTTAAAGCCATACGTCATTAATTGAAGTTTGCTGACATGTGTCATTAATAGGGTTCGAAAATTACGCGTAAGATTGGCGCGCGTAATTTACGCGTAAACTACGCGTAATTTACGCCTAAATTACGCGTACCATTAATTCCCAATTACTTGAAAATGTATATTCCTTTTGTTGCTCACGCTCACTGATTGCTAGTAGGTGTATTTTTAATAATGTTTTCAAAGGTTTCAACTTGTACTTAACCGGTCATACTAACTTGCCCCGTCGTCCACGTATTTCGTCGTGTACTGACTGCATCAGCGGCGGCCATCTTTGGTTGAGTAATACCGTCTAATACGGTCGACGCGGGACGGGTGCAATGTGCCGCGAAATACGGCCACCGCGGTTGCCGAACTCAGCAAAAGTCGGCACACGCGATCGACGCTAGTGCAATCCGCAGCGAAATACAGACGACGTGGGTGCAATACGCAGCGTAATACGGCCGACGCGATCGACGGAAGCACTATACGTTTCATGACATTTGGAACATATATAGATAATGTTTTAAAAAATAATTGGGTTTTTCCAGATTACAATAAAAAAAATTTCATGTCAGGGAAAAATGTTTTCTATACGTTTCATGGCATTTGGAACATATATAGATAATGTTTAAA
>JAGDYQ010000068.1:2504379-2511879 GCA_021962125.1 Bulinus truncatus
GAACATAGGCAACTTTTTGAATATGTTTCAAATTCCCAACTCTAAAAAAAAATTTTTTGACCCACCCTAATATATATATATGACTCCATATGACTTAGAAATATTGGTGCGCGTTTTGGTTTGTTTCTTTATAGTCATGGACTTGGCGAGCAGTTCCACAATTTATAATTCCTGACCTCTTTCTTTAACAATTTAAGAAGTTAACACTGATTCGTGTCCTGCTAATACCCCAACAAGGTCAAGCACTCAAATAGTCTGGTCTTGTACTCTCACAAAAGGTCATTAAGTACTGAACACAAAAAAAAAAAGGTCATTCCACTAATAGGTCAGACAAGTAGACGTCTATTTGCACACCGGGGGAACAGACAAGCTCGCGACGTGCCAGTAGACAAACTCGCTATTAGTACTCTCTACATACTAATAGACGGATGAACCATTGGCGGCACCGTTGCTTTCTATTTGTGGAGATAGTTTTCTTTCAACTCAGGTACATTGACCTTTCCAATCAAATGGGCCGTAATTGGTCAAACATGTTCCAACCAGTATACGCCCTACCCCTGCCATCCCTCACCCCCCCCCAACCTCCTAGATTTACCCCTTTTTCTGGAATCGTCTTGCTATGTATCAGTCATTTATGAAACTCTTTTCAGTACTGATGGACTACACCTCCCCTCCCCCACCCCTTCCCTTTAACCTGTATCCCCCCTCCCACAATCCCCCCCCCCCCGCAGTGACTCAGCAGTTGAGACTATACTACATGTCCGAAGTATTAATGTCAAAAGTGTAACTGTAAAAAAAGACGAGGACATGGAAGCTTCGGGTCGGGTCATCGGTAAATGAGAAAGGGTTTGGGTGGGGGGTGGGAGGGAGATATAGAGAGAAGGGAGCTGTAGGGGAAGGGACGGAGGAAGAAGAAGGTTTGAAATCAACATCGTGTTTACTATTATTAATGGGATTTCCCTGGTTTTAACCTTTAACCTCTAGTACACACACACACACACAAAAAAACCCAGACCAAGATATGCTAGCATAGCAGACGACCTCCATGCTTGATTCACTGTAGAATTTCTTGACTAATCTCCCCTTCCCCCCCCCCCCCCCCCCGTTTCCCCTTTCTCACTCCTAAATGATTCCATGATTTTCGCCATTATTGCTTATATATATATATATACATATACAGTCGATTCCGCTTAATTGGGACACATCGGGACCGAGGCTTTTGTCCCAATTAAGCGGCTATCTCAATTAAACATACAAATTTACTATTGGCTTCTTGGTTGGGTTTCTTTGAGATTTGTCCCAAATAAGCGGCTGTCCCAATTAAACGGTGTCCCAATTAAGCGGAACCCACTATATATATATATATATATATATATATATATATATATATTATTTAAAAATACGGAACAAAATCAAGTCAACGGAAGAATACAACAAAAGTATTCCCCTCGTCCATGGTCTCGGTATTTGATAAAACTTCTGCTGGATGGGGGGTCAGTTTATCTCCACCTTATCAATTTACTTAGCAGGTAGCGAGAGTCGCTTTGATAGTACCAACCACTCCATTAACATTTTTCTCAATGGACGTACCGAGCAGACAGGAGGGTGGCAGGGGAGAAGAAATGAAATGAGGAGGAGGGGGGCGGGGGAGGAGAGAGAGGTGCAGACGAGAGGTGAGGGTGGGTGACCGGAAGCAGGAAAGAAGCTAAAAGGGGTGGGGGTTAAATCAACACATATGTTAGAATCACAAAAAAAAAAGGAGAAAAAATGGAGAATGGAGTCGGGTAATCCACACCCGGCGCTGGTGTTTGAGGTGGGTGGGGGGGGGGTTAAGTGGTTGAAGTTGGGGTGTTGGTTTGACATGGTAACATGTTTATTTGTGATGGTAACATGTTTATTTGTGATGGTAGCATGTTTATTTGTGATGGTAGCATGTTGGTTTGACATGGTAACATGTTTATTTGTGATGGTAACATGTTTATTTGTGATGGTAGCATGTTGGTTTGACATGGTAACATGTTTATTTGTGATGGTAACATGTTTATTTGTGATGGTAGCATGTTGGTTTGTGATGGTAGCATGTTGGTTTGTGATGGTAGCATGTTGGTTTGTGATGGTAGCATGTTGGTTTGTGATGGTAGCATGTTGGTTTGTGATGGTAGCATGTTTATTTGTGATGGTAGCATGTTGGTTTGTGATGGTAGCATGTTGGTTTGTGATGGTAGCATGTTTATTTGTGATGGTAGCATGTTGGTTTGTGATGGTAGCATGTTGGTTTGTGATGGTAGCATGTTTATTTGTGATGGTAGCATGTTGGTTTGTGATGGTAGCATGTTGGTTTGTGATGGTAGCATGTTTATTTGTGATGGTAGCATGTTGGTTTGTGATGGTAGCATGTTGGTTTGTGATGGTAGCATGTTGGTTTGTGATGGTAGCATGTTTATTTGTGATGGTAGCATGTTGGTTTGTGATGGTAGCATGTTGGTTTGTGATGGTAGCATGTTGGTTTGTGATGGTAGCATGTTTATTTGTGATGGTAGCATGTTGGTTTGTGATGGTAGCATGTTGGTTTGTGATGGTAGCATGTTTATTTGTGATGGTAGCATGTTGGTTTGTGATGGTAGTATGTTGGTTTGTGATGGTAGCATGTTGGTTTGACATGGTAACATGTTTATTTGTGATGGTAGCATGTTGGTTTGTGATGGTAGCATGTTGGTTTGTGATGGTAGCATGTTTATTTGTGATGGTAGCATGTTGGTTTGTGATGGTAGTATGTTGGTTTGTGATGGTAGCATGTTGGTTTGTGATGGCAGCATGTTTATTTGTGATGGTAGCATGTTGGTTTGTGATAGTAGTATGTTGGTTTGTGATGGTAGCATGTTGGTTTGTGATGGCGGCATGTTTATTTGTGATGGTAGCATGTTTATTTGTGATGGTAGCATGTTGGTTTGTGATGGTAGTATGTTGGTTTGTAATGGTAGCATGTTGGTTTGTGATGGCAGCATGTTTATTTGTGATGGTAGCATGGTGGTTTGTGATGGTAGCATGTTGAATTGGGGGAGGGTGTCAATAAAGAGATGGTGATGGGGAAACACAGTAATTATACATTGGTAAAATCAAGGTGAAAGTGAGTATGGGAAGTGGTGATGGAAAGTGGTGATGGAAAGTGGTGATGGAAAGTGGTGATGGGAGTCTATGATGGAGACGGGCTCGACTAAACTATGTTGGCTGGACATTTGGCGCCCTCACTCAGCTTGTACTAAGCTTTTTTTTTTAAATATTATTTTGCATATAACCCCGACTCACACACCACCCGGGGGGGGGGGAGAATCGGTAAACATCGGATTGAGACAATTGGAAGATGAAATAGATCTTTAAAGTCTCTATTAATGAATGTCGTCGATGCACCAGGGTCGTTCATACGGGGGTGGGGGGGGGCGGGCATAGGAAAAGGCAAGCTTAAGGGCCCCAAGGCTAGAACTTCAGGGCCGCCTTTTGCAGATTATTAGGGCCATTTAAGTCTTTAAAAAACCTGGACTCTCCCACCCACTCCAAACAAGCATAACTAGAGCTAGGGACACCCGGGGCGGACTCTAATAATGTCCCCACTTTATCTGAACCCACCCACCCATTTTCGTCCCATCCTAGTTACACTACTGCTGACAGTGCCGAACCTAGGGACCTGTGGGAATCTGCATTTTGACATTCGACACCATGACATGAGATATTGTACTTAATATTTAATGTACAAAAATTTTTTAGGGCCCCGGAATGACTTTCGAATTTGGAACCCCCTCCCCCCACCCAATGATTACCCAATATGGGGCCCGACGTAGGGGAGGGGGGGCTAGGCAGCCGATTAGACTTAGGATCTGTATGGCACTACACTGCGGAAAAAACATTCGGGCAGACATTTCTCCCTTGTAGCGTGAAGGGGGTGTGGGGGAGTGGGGCGGGGGGTAGGGGAGGGTGCAGGCAAGGTGAGAACGGAGGACACGCAGTCATTGTTGACATCACGTGGTAGGTGTAAATGTGGTTGGAATTTACAAGTGACCGCCAGTGTGGGCGGCTCAAATTAGAGTCACCAGTGTGTGATGTCCCCCCTGTAAGGATGGGATGAAATCTCTTAGATCCTATAAGCCACTAATGGGACTGGTTTTTATTGTTCCCCATCTTTTCATAGACGATAGTGCAATGGCCATGGAGGCACCACGGGAGATATAGCCATGACCGGAAAATATCCATTGGTCAACACGGGAGATCGAACCAGGGACCCTCAGGTCGACAGTCGAGCGCTTTACCACACGGCCATCCGTCCACCAGTAATGTCACAGGGACCTTAGTTGGAAAGTTTAACCTTTAGTGACGTAACTGGAGGTGTCAAGCATGCCCCCCCCCCCCACTCCCTTCACATCTCGAATGGTTAAGTGAATCAAGGGTTAGAATATTTGTTTGTTTTTCTTCACGGGCCACCTCTATATTATGTTATTGTTGTTGTTTTTGGCTGACCGCACCAGGGGCCCAATCTTTCATTCCCTTCCGCGTATCTTCCCCCCCCCCCCTTTTCGGTGTGATGACGCGGTGGTCAAAATTTAATACGACCTAACCACTGTGTGGTGCTTTTTGTAGCAGGCCGGACCTTCATGCTGCAGCACGCCCTCTGCCTTTTGCGGGTTCTCGGTATCGACTCCCAGTCACCCACCTGGATTTGTCTCCCGTGGTGCCTCCATGGCCATTGCGCTATTAACTATGGTGGGGATGAAAGAAGAAGGGCACAGCAAAAAAAAAAAAATAAAACAACAATAACAAAAAAAAAAACGTCTCAAAAATGGTTTATAGTGACTCTGCAGTGGAACCTCTCCCCCCCCCCCCCCAAAGGTCAGAGAACGGTTGGCCGGCCAAAGACCAATTGGAGATCTTGCGAACAGGAAGATGAAAAGTTGCAAACATGATGTGAACTGAAAAAAAAGGAATCTCCCAAAAACAACAGAGTGCGCTGGAGAAGGATTGCAGAGTGCCATTCGCTCCTCAAGGAGTTCAAGGAATTAAGTAAGTCACGTGGTTTTATATGATCTAAGTCAATCTAAGAGATAAACATCTCGCCATCGTTTGACTTGTAAATCAATCACTAGAAGAGTTCTGGGTGGCGACTTGTAAAAAAATAATCTTGTCGGGGAGGTGTGTGGGTGAATGTGTGTGTGTGTGTGGGGGGGTAAACGTAAGGACCCGAGTTGGAACTATCTCGAACAATATATTTTAACTTGTAATCATTTTTATTATGAATGTTTATGTTCTAACTCTATTCAATAAACACAGTACCATTATATAGCATTTTCTATAAATATGAGTATGACCGGCAACACTCGCAAGTCACGACTCGTCCCTGCCTGCCAGGTATGTACGCGTAGCTTAAGTGCCGGCCGAACCCATGGATTTGGGGGCCCCGGGGTCTTAGCATCTTTAAGGGCCCCTGCATTTTGACATTCAACACCATGACGTGAGATAATGTATTAAATATTTAATGTACAAAAATTTTTGGAGGCCCCCCCTCAAGCTGGGGCCCGTTGGGACATTCGAATTTGGACCCCCACACACACACACGCCCTAGGTACGCCTCTGCGTAGCTCTCGTGATGAGTTTCATGTCGGCCATCTTCTCTGTATCCAACGTAATTATTGCTATTGTTTGTTTTTTTCTCGTATCTTTCAGCCGCCATCTTCTTTGGTTGGTTGTGTGTAGTGGGGGAGGGGGGAACCGACCGTCCTGGGGTACAGATTCCCCCCCCCCCCCCACTCAACCGTGTTGCCGCCTTGGTCATTGCATATTTGAATGTACAGTGACAGTAAGGCACCGGCGGCGGAACGAAATATTTTAAGGGGGGGCAAGCCAAAATTCAAGGGAGGGCGCCGCCCCCCCCCCTTGAAAATTTGAGGAGGGGCAGCACAAAATATGACCGAAAGACAAATTTTACCCCCTTAATTCTATAATAGAATATAGTAATTCTGTAGCAAGTATATAATCGATATTATTAAACAAGCAATTAAGCCTGTTCCATTCTGGACACAGGACGTGTTAGAGCATTTTCGTATTATGTATCAGTACGTATGCTATCTTTCAGTAAATATTTGTAAATTTTGTAAATGTTTATAAATTCAATTGTGTAATGCATATATCTGAAAAAAGATATTAAAAAGACGTTTCTTTATATTTGAAAACAAAATTATTTTCTCTTAAATCTAACTACAAGTGGTTTGTGGTCACTGAAATAGGACTCATAATTGAAACATTCTAAATTGTAGTCATTTAATCGTCCGAAAACTCCGTCAATTGTTGCATAGCTCTGATACTTTCAATTAAACTCAGAACACAAGCTTACTATTTCATTTGATGAGTTTCTTAATAAATCTTGGTGAAACTACGTGCTGCAGTATTTCGCACCAAATGAATGGGTTATTGAACGAACAAGGTGTATATATAATATATAAGCCCCTTAGGAGCCCTGAAGCCCGGCCCTCAGAGGTCCTGTCGCGAAATGAACTTTTGATGTACACATGGTCAAACTATATATATATATATATATATATTAAATATTTGTAACGCTAACCCAAACAAACAGCCTTACTTTATATCAGTAACGCTAACCCAAACAAACAGCCTTACTCTAAAAATAATATATTAAAAAAAATAAAAATGAACATTGAGCACTTCTGTCGCCAACTGATTCGTAATGTCAGTTTGTTTACAAATTTAATAGTGAAATTAGATCAGAAAATTACTGATAATTATCATGAATGATGATGAATATGAAACCGGAAACTCAATAAAAAAAAAGTAATTTATGAAAAGATAATAAATAATTGTATTTTCTTTAAACATTACATTTGCCGTCATTCGGTAGATGGCAATACTTCTCTATACTTATAAGACGCATTTGCTATCTGACTGTCTGTTCCCTTAAAACTCTACACGCAGTGGCGCAACCGGGGGGGGGGGAGGGGGGTCTTGAGCCACCCCCCATGCCAAATCATCAATACATAATTTACGTTATAAAGTTACAAAAAAGACTGTCAAACTGTCTTTTTTCAATATGTGAGCCCCCCCCCCAGCATTTTTTGCTGGTTGCGCCACTGGGTACACGTACACAAAATTACATGGGGAATGTTCTTAAACAGGTTTCGTTCCTTCTCAATGGGTACTTTAATTGTAATTAATTATTTTGGATATCAAAGACATGAAAATTGGCAAACTTTTACCCCGATTTCAGGTTTTACGAGCTTCTCTCCCACATAGCTAACTTACTATAAATATGATCGGTACGGAGAACCAAATATCACATTACTTACTATATTATTACATTCCATTCCTTCATCCATAGGAATTGTCATCTTTGATACAGTCATGCCCAAGAGAGAGAGAGAGAGGGAGAGAGTGAGGGAAAGATGGAGGGAGGGAGAGAGAGAGGGGGAGGGATGGAGGGAGGGGAGGGAGAGGAACTGCCAA
>JAGDYQ010000068.1:2514379-2607914 GCA_021962125.1 Bulinus truncatus
AACACACACGCAATCACAAACACACACACACAAACATCAACTGAATGCTGACACTTTACAAAAAGTAACTTCATTCGGACACAGAATGACGTCTTTCTCATTGTTATATCTGTGTCAACAGACACAAACTATTATATCTGTGTCAACAGATACAAACTATTATATCTGTGTCAACAGATACAAACTATTATATCTGTGTCAACAGATACAAACTATTATTTCTGTGTCAACAGATACAAACTATTATATCTGTGTCAACAGATACAAACTATTATTATATGTGTCAACAGATACAAACTATTATATCTGTGTCAACAGATAGCTACTAGTATAGCTGTGCCTACGGATACTGTTAAATCTTTGTTCTATGTTGACAATGTGCTGTCGTTATGGTATGTGTCATTACTCACAATTGTCATCAAAACATTGACTCGTGAATTTTGAATACAAGAAATATTTGTTCAACATTCAAACGAGCGATTTTGTAATAGAAAAATGGAAAGGGAGAGAGAGAGAGAGTGATGCAGAAGGCAATAGATAGAGAGGGAGAGAGAGAGAGGCAATAGAGAGGGAGAGAGAGAGGGGCAATAGATAGAGAGGGAGAGGGGCAATAGACAGAGAGGGAGAGGGGCAATAGATAGAGAGGGAGAGGGGCAATAGAGAAGGAGAGGGGCAATAGAGAGGGAGAGGGGCAATAGAGAGGGAGAGGGGCAATAGAGAGGGAGAGGGGAAATAGATAGAGAGGGAGAGGGGCAATAGAGAGGGAGAGGGGGCAATAGATAGAGAGGGAGAGAGGGGGGGGGCAATAGATAGAGAGGGAGAGGGGGCAATAGATAGAGAGGGAGAGGGGCAATAGAGAGGGAGAGGGGGGCAATAGAGAGGGAGAGGGGCAATAGAGAGGGAGAGGAGCAATAGAGAGGGAGAGGGGCAATAGAGAGGGAGAGGGGCAATATAGAGGGAGAGGGGCAATAGATAGAGAGGGAGAGGGGCAATAGATAGAGAGGGAGAGGGGCAATAGATAGAGAGGGAGAGGGGCAATAGATAGAGAGGGAGAGGGGCAATAGATAGAGAGGGAGAGGGGCAATAGATAGAGAGGGAGAGGGGCAATAGAGAGGGAGAGAGGCAATAGATAGAGAGGGAGAGGGGCAATAGAGAGGGAGAGGGGCAATAGATAGAGAGGGAGAGGGGCAATAGATAGAGAGGGAGAGGGGCGATAGAGAGGGAGAGGGGCAATAGAGAGGGAGAGGGGCAATAGAGAGGGAGAGGGGCAATAGAGAGGGAGAGGGGCAATAGAGAGAGAGGGAGAGAGAGAGGGGCAATAGATAGAGAGGGAGAGAGAGAGGGGCAATAGATAGAGAGGGAGAGAGAGAGAGAGGGGCAATAGATAGAGAGGGAGAGAGAGAGGGGCAATAGATAGAGAGGGAGAGGGGCAATAGAGAGGGAGAGGGAGAATTGAAGGAGATCTGCACGGGGAGGAACGAACATTTCCTACGGCCATTAACACGCCCCCCCACCCCACAGGGACTGTTTCTTCCCCCCCCCCCACACTCTCCTGCTGTATGGATAAAATGTAATCTCCCCGTCTCATCTTGTGTAAATTAAACGGCAGATTGGAAGATTACCTTTATATTTTATTTTCCAAAATATGAATATCAAAGTATGTGTATGTACGATTTTAACAAAGTTTGTGTATGTATGATTTTAACAAAGTTTGTGTAGGTATGATTTTAACAAAGTATGTGTACGTATGATTTTAACAAAGTTTGTGTAGGTATGATTTTAACAAAGTTTGTGTAGGTATGATTTTAACAAAGTTTGTGTAGGTATGATTTTAACAAAGTTTGTGTATGTATGATTTTAACAAAGTTTGTGTAGGTATGATTTTAACAAAGTTTGTGTAGGTATGATTTTAACAAAGTTTCTGTAGGTACGATTTTAACACTACTGGAAACAAAAATGTCAAAATATCAGTAATTAAAAAAAAACCCACATAAAATAATATGAATACCCACAATACATCTTAAGAAATTGGCGACTTGAAAACTTTACAAAGTGATTCACTTAGATGATTTTTTTCGAAACCCAAGATCAGGACAAGCCAAAAAAAAAAACCCAAGATCCGAGCCAAAAAAAACACACACACCGAAAACCAAGATAGTTAAAAAAATACTTTGATATGAAAAGGAATATTTACGTATTATTTTTAAATAGTTATAATACCATCTCGTCTTCATCGTATACCACAATATCAGCACCATAATGTAACAATATATGTGACTAAACATGTCAATATCAAGACAGACTATTTTTCTCGGTAAATGGTTTAGAATTCAAAACTTAATTCAAACTTTCTTCTCCCTGAACTATATATTTCCCATTCGTCATATTTACGTAGGGAATCCCCCCCTCTCCTCCATCGTTTGACCATAACTTGTTCCAGATTTAGTTGGTCAGTTCCAATGTATGGCGAGTTTAATTTCCAAACACGTGAATTTTTAAATTTCAGCCACTACTTTCTCGACACCCCCCCCCAGCAAGTATCCACAAGTTTAATGGTGAGATGCACGTCACAGGGGTAAAGTCGTTGGACAGCAGTTAACAGAAACTTGATCTGGTGACAATGAGATCTGGATGGACCACCACATCACAAAGGTTGAGAACTATAATGTGTGACGCCAATTCCCATTACCCTAATGTCTGGCACTGTTACTGGAAACAAATAGTTTCTCTGCAAAAAGATTGGTCTTTAAAAAAAAAAAAAAAACCCACCTCACAAAAACACAAGATAAAACCCTAAAAACCCAAAATCTTGGGGGGAAAAACTCAAGTATTGCCAGCGATATTCCCAGGTACATGTGTGTTGTGCATATGTTGTGGTCAGATGTGGGGGTCACAGATATAATAAGCCGGGTGGGCGTCAGGTCATGTCATTTTGGGGCTCAACGGGTTCTTAAATTTCACTGAAGTAATCAACATGAAATATAGACGTCGCTGTTGTGAATGAGAGGAGAGAAGCACAGGCTGGATCAAACAGCCAAACAGATAAAACAGCCAAAGTGATAAAACAGCCAAACAGATAAAACAGCAAAAGTGATCAAACAGCCAAAGGGATAATAAAACAGCCAAAGTGAAAAAACACCCAAAGGGATAAAACAGCCAAACAGATCAAACAGCCAAAGGGATAAAACAGTTAAACAGATCAAACAGACCAACTGACTGCCCATTGTGATAAACAAATAAAACACAGACCAGAAGAAAATATTAAAACAAAAAGAAATGTTACTGTATATCTAGTCCTTTATTTCAACATGGCATCAACAGGTCACATGGCAATGTCTCAAGTCACATGACAATGTCTCAATTCACATTCCTACCAATGGCTGCTTTTATTCAAATAAACTTTTCATTACTCTCTCCACACAGATGGTCTAAACTGTCACTAGGCTCGCCATCTGTTAAATAAAAACAAAAAAGAACAACCATTAAAACACTGGACACCAACTGGACACCAACCGGACACCAACATTGAATAGCTAAACATGGTCCCGCATTGGTCAAACTTTTCATCAGTAGAGTTCTCTCCCATCCCCCCCCCTTTACAAATCGAATACATTGCATTTAGATCCCTTAACCCCAAATACATTGCATTTAGATCCCTTAACCTCGAATACATTGCATTTGGATCCCTTAACCTCGAATACATTGCATTTAGATCCCTTAACCTCGAATACATTGCATTTAGATCCCTTAACCCCGAATACATTGCATTTAGATCCCTTAACCTCGAATACATTGCATTTAGATCCCTTAACCCCAAATACATTGCATTTAGATCCCTTAACCCCGAATACATTGCATTTAGATCCCTTAACCCCGAATACATTGCATTTAGATCCCTTAACCTCGAATAGATTGCATTTAGATCCCTTAACCTCGAATACATTGAATTTAGATCCCTTAACCTCAAATTAAAAAAAAAAAAAACTATTTTTGTGCAGAAAATGCTCTTGATTTTAAATGAAATGAAGTATAACTGTTGTTACATATATTTAAAAAAAATATTAACAGTAAAATATCTAAAAAAAAACAGTAAGAAAAGGTTGAAATTATAAAAACGACAGAATCAGAGCAGACGGCACGACAAACAACAAAGAAATGATTCTTCTGGCATTTGAACTCCAGAGCGAAAACGGATTCCATGGCATTTGTGACCAGATTCCCATTGGTTGGGAATTTTCGAAGGCGGGTGCTCTATAGATTTATTTATTATAAAATAGTGGAGATATCACATTCATGGTTTGAGTCTGAAAGAAATTTACGCCTGAAAGAAATGAAGAAAAAAAGAACCGAACGAACCAACCAACCAACTACTACCACTCACATTTTCAAAACTTTGTCTTTACCGCCACTGGCTACTCGCTGACCATCTGGACTCCAGTCAACGGCGAAAACCTGTAAGTGAGAAAACATCATATTATAATTATATTGACGGTGAGTTAGATGTCAGGGGCAGACGTAATGACAGGGGCAGACGTAATGACAGGGGCGCCAGGCGAGGGGCCCAACAAAACCAAACTTTTTGAAGCCTCGGTCTGTTTTTTTTTTAAGGGCCAATATTTTTTCGTCTGTCTTAGACAAGTAGCAGATGACTAGGTCCAGACAACCCATTCAATTTCAGCTGTGGTGAATAATTATCTGAGTTACTCCCCTTTAACAAATCAATTTGGCCGTAAGGAGTTACATGTGTTAATAATACATGTAATTCACAAATTCAAATGATCTTAAATTAATATGTTAAAATATGTTCTATCTTATGCCCTAGGGACTAAGTTGAGTACACTAGTACATGTACAAAAAACACAGCAATTAAAAAAACCAGTATGAAATGTTAGCACATGTAGTAATTAGTATTGATTATGACATTTCAGAATAATAAATTAATACAGATGCATCAAATTAAAAATATCTAGACAAAACGGAAAAAAACCACCAAAATAAAATTTAAATTTGTATAGAAATTATTTTTTTTTTTAGTCACCTGGTCAAATTTTATAAATTCGGTGAAATAGTTTTTAATTTTGGCCGTGTTAAACTGGTAATACAAAACATTGACAATGCAAGCTCAGTTCTAAATGTTAATGCTGTTGGTATCCACAAGTTTAATACAATGATGGATCACACACAGGTCCTGATATTTTAAACAATATTTAAAAAAAAAAAAAAACTGTAAATGTCACGAAAAAAAAAAACCAGATATGAAAATATCTGTGTGGCCTTCACCTCATCTGCATGTCCGGGCAGGTCACACAGAATGCTCCTGTCCTGTATCTTCCAGACTTTCAGGGTCGAGTCCTTGCTGCCGCTGACCAACAGTCGACTATCTGCTGACCAGGCCACCTGGTAGACCATGTTCACGTGACCTCTCAGAGTAGCCACAAACCTGGGGGAGGGGGGAAAAAAATTACATCTTAATAATGTTTAGGCTCTAGAAATCAGCCAACGAATGAGATGTGATGCCGTCTAAAGCGACACTGCCTCCACATTCGCAGATGGCCAAAATCTTATAACATAATTTGCCATTGTTAAAGATCAGAAAACTAAACTATATGGAGGGGTGCTCCAATGAAAAAAAAGGATCCACCTTCCAGAAAACTTCCCATCAAATCTGTAAAGTCCTGAAGGGATTTAATATACATATATGTGCTAGAGAGACTCAAACTGTTCTTTACCTTAGGGTACATACCTTAGAATAGCTCCCCCCCTCCCCCGTATAACTATCTATACTACACAACCAGGTTTCTTGTATTTAAGTTTTTTTTCTTTCTCTTACGCTCCAGTAAATCCATCCCATAATTTCACAAACTTGTCAAAGGAAGCTGAGGCTATAAGCCTCGTGTCTGGGGAGAACTTGACCTCATTCACCGGCTTCTGGTGACCGGTCATCCTGGCGATGGGTTTCTTGCTGTCTTCAGGTTTCCACAGGAACACGGTGGCGTCGTCGGAGCCAGAGACCAGTCTCTCGGAGCCTCCCTGCGGAGATACAACAGCTCCAGTAACACCGGGAAATATATGTAAAGCCAAGTAGGCTGACAACAGAACCATCACATCAAAAAATACAATATACATACACGTAGTTACAATCAAATTTAATAAACCCCAGACAGACAGTGAATAACATACACACGTTACAGCATGGGGATAGATAATGGACACAGTGGACTTTTATATGTAACAATATTTTGTATCATCACCCTTACCTGTGCTCCACCTATGGCCAGTGTGGACGTGTAACGTTCCTTTGCCTTCTTTGAAAGTTCTTCGGCTGCGTGAATAAAAAACAACACTTCAATGTCTACATAATTTTTTTGCTATACAACACTTGTAAGAACATATTAATAGAAAGATAGAAAACAAAACTGGCAAAAACAAAGGAACAATATATTAATAGAAAAGATAGAAAACAAAACTGGCAAAAACAAAGGAACAATATATTAATAGAAAAGATAGAAAACAAAACTGGCAAAAACAAATGAACAAGACCAGCAGGTTTATAGTTCAGGCTTGTCATTCAATGTGGGACCTGTTCTCCTTTACCCAGAACACTCAAATTTGGCTCAATGGTGAACACAACATAACATTACACTATTTTGGTCATTTCAAGCCCATAAATTAACATCTTGTAGAACTGAGAAACTAACTGCCATTCAGTAATGTTTATGATAGGGAAAAAGTATACAATGGAGATTATGTCAAAATAAATGGATGTTAAGTACAGCAACGGTAGAATAGTGGAACTTTTTATAGTTTTATTTAGACAAGTCAAATCAGGCTAAAGTGTAAACAATTGCAAGTAAATTGCAAGTTTATGTCTTTTAAAACTAAAAAGGTATGAAATAAAAAAAACAACAACAAAAAGACAAAAAAATCTGTTATTAAAATGCACTATAAGATAGATCATGAAAATATTCAAATAATTTATCATCACACATACAAAATAAAAGTGTGGGTGCTATTTATCTACATCTTTAAGTTATAATTTCAGACATGACCAAAAAAAAATTTAAATAAAATATTCTGGACTTGGTAGGCTGTGTTTCATTTCCAGCTTGATTACAACAAACTAGACTCAGCACATCTTAACATTAATTGATACACATAAAAAAATATTTTATGATCTATGGAACTAGATGGGCAACCTCATATTGAAATATTTTTAGTTATGATAATTTATCTAAATATCTGTAAGACCTACGGCAGTGGTTCCCAAAATTGGGTTCACAAAGAAATGAATATCTATAAAAATATAAAATAAATTTCAGATGGTTTTATTCTGTTTAATTTAGCGTAGTTTATTTTAGCTGTTATAGTAGCTGTTGTCATATTAGCTGTTGTCATAGCAGCTATTGTCATAGTAGCTGTTGTCATAGCAGCTGTTGTCATAGTAGCTGTTGTCATAGTAGCTGTTGTCATAGCAGCTGTTGTCATAGTAGCTGTTGTCATAGCAGCTGTTGTCATAGTAGCTGTTGTCATAGTAGCTGTTGTCATAGTAGCTGTTGTCATAGTAGCTGTTGTCATAGCAACTGTCGAAGTGGGCTGCAAAGTTTGAGGACCACTGATCCAAGGAATTATTTTGTATTTTTTAATGCAAAAAAGTTTTATTTTATGTTTTTTTTTTTAAATAGTTTACTATTTTAAATAGTTTATTATTACTGAAACAATCATTATATTAGTTTAACAGTTTAATGATAATGTTTTATCGCGTGTCGTATCATTGAAAGTTGTAGCATAAGAAGATAAATAAAAAAGGATAAAAAGAATAGACAACCAAGTGAATTTCGGATAGGCGCGTAATTATCTGAGTTATCCCCCTTTACCCATCTAAAACCCATGTTTGCAGCTTTGCACTGCCATTTTGAAATCTATGAGGTCTCGTGTTTATACCTTGATCGTATACATCCTACTGGTCAGTGGTCATCCATTAATTACGTCAACAACTTGGGGGGGGGGTCTGTAAAAGTTTGACAGCTATTGATGTGGGTTAGGGTGGGTGATTTGTAGACGTCAACAATCATACAATGTGCCTTTTTTTTAATAAAATTAACTCCCTTGTTTCTTTTACAACACACACAATGACAGTTTTACCGAAGTTTAATATTAACTTCGGGCAAAAATTATTCTCCGATCAATGAAATAAATTGATGATGTCTAAAACATTAATATGGCGTATTTTATATGAATTTTAGTATACCATGTATATATATATATATATATATATATATATATATATATATATATATACACATATGACAGTGCTCGATTTAAGAAAAAACAAGTGCCGGGGATGACAAAATATTTCTGCAGAGCCGGAGATAAATGTCTATGGTTTCATTCCCCGCCGGGGATATATTAGCAAAAGCAGAGCCGGGAATGACAGTTCTCAATGCCGGGGTTATCCCCGGCATCCCCGTTGGTAAATCGAGCCCTGACATATGCACGCGTGCAATGGCCAAATCATGTTAATTAATGTTATAAAGTTACAAAAAATACTGTGTCTTTTTTCATAATGTAGGCCCCCCCCCGACCCCCAGCATTTTCTGCAGGTTGCGCCACTGCATGCGTGTATACCGCAGCTTTGACCTATCAGCACGCGATAATCACGCGCTAGCATAGATCTCGATCTGAAACAAGTAGGATTATTATTGAAGCAAGGGCAGTAGCCCATTTATTAGTGCCGTTCATCATAGTTAAACGCGGTTATATCCCTTTATTAGTTTTTATATATATATATATATATATCACCGGCGGCGGAACGAAATATTTTAAGGGGGGGGGGGCAAGCCAAAATTCAAGGGGGGCGCCCCCCCCCCCCCTTGAAAATTTAAGGAGGGGCAAGACAATATATGACCGAAAGACAAATTTTACCCCCTTAATTCTATAATAGAATATAGTAATTCTGTAGCAAGTATTTAATCGATATTATTAAAAAAATAATATATTAAAAAAAATAAAAATGAACATTGAGCACTTCTGTCGTCAACTGATTCGTAATGTCAGTTTGTTTACAAATTTAATAGTGAAATTAGATCAGAAAATTACTGATAATTATCATGAATGATGATGAATATGAAACCGGAAACGGGAAACTCAATAAACAAAAAGTAATTTATGAAAAGATAATAAATAATTGTATTTTCTTTAAAAATTACATTTGCCGTCATTCGGTAGATGGCAATACTTCTCTATACTTATAAGACGCATTTGCTATCTGACTGTCTGTTCCCTTAAAACTCAAGATCCAGACAACCAAATAACGTGAAATTTGGTACACGCAGTGGCGCAACCGGGGGGGTGGTGAGTCTTGAGCCACCTCCCAGGCCAAATCATCAATACATAATTTACGTTATAAAGTTACAAAAAAGACTGTCAAACTGTCTTTTTTCAATATGTGAGGCCCCCCCCCCAGCATTTTTTGCTGGTTGCGCCACTGGGTACACGTACACAAAATTACTTGGGGAATGTTCTTAAACAGGTTTCGTTCCATCTCAATGGGTACTTTAATTGTAATTAATTATTTTGGATATCAAAGACATGAAAATTGGCAAACTTTTACCCCCATTTTCAGGTTTTACGAGCTTCTCTCCCAAATAGCTAACTTACTATAAATATGATCGGTACGGGGAACCAAATATCACATTACTTACTACATTATTACATTCCATTCCTTCATCCATAGGAATTGTCATCTTTTGATACAGTCATGCCTAAGATAGAGAGAGAGAGGGAGGGAGGGAAAGAGGGAAGGAGGGAAAGAGGGAGGGAGAGAGAAAGAGAGGGAGAGGGAGGGAGAGAGGGAGGGAAAGAGGGAAAGAGGGAGGGAGGGGAGGGAGAGAGAGAGGAACTGCCAAAAAAGTTGTGTATCACATTGCTTTAAGATAAATGTACCCTTTTATTGCATGCAAATAAACCCTTTTTTACGCGTCTTATTTTAAATCTTAATTAAAAGTCAAATTACGCTTCTTAAATAAACAGAAAACATTATTTAAACCCGGGCAAAGCCGGGTACTTGCAGCTAGTTTTAAAATATGCCACAACAACCCTCAATAATGTGATTACTGTAAAATGTCAATTAATTATAATTTCAAATATTAAATTTAAGAAATAAATCAAATGAATTATGAAAATGAAAATGATACATATAAACTAAAATGAATTACAAAGTTAAAAAAATTAAAATTTTAGGGAGGCAGACCGGAAATTCAAGGGGGGGGGGCGCCGCCACCCCTTAAAAGTTTTAGGGGGGGGGCCGCTGCCCCCCCCTGCCCCGCCGCCGGTGATATATATATATATATTTTACTCAAATTAGTTTAAGAAAAATTAATTAATTGCAAAATTAATTATTGAATCATGCATTGTTATGGAGCAAGAACATGCATGTAAAATTTCAAGAAAGTCTATCATTAAAAAAGTGACTCATAAATCGATTCCAAATTTTCCCCGACGAACCCTCCCCCCCCTCCCCCCAGAAGTTTCGAGTTAAGAAAACGGTTAGAAAGTTTGCCTACTATGTGTATCAGTCTGCGTAATTTGTCAGATATTTCTGTCGGCAGAGCGTTCATTCAGCAATGTAAAACTGGTACAGTGTGTTTTAAAAATGTGAAATACCATAACCGTTTATTGTGGACTTGGCATGGCTGATATGATCCGTTACTAGTAAAAAAAAAAGGTATTATCAGTTGTACATGCAACATTAAAATGTCACACATACACCTAGAGATGGACAACATAAGCTGTTGCAGTGAATGCAGTGCATTGAAGTAACTGAAGAGTAACTGGTTACTTCAAGATATTTCAGAGTAAGCGGGCCGTAACTTTAGACTTAATTCTGGAGCTGCCAATTTAGTAGCTTTAATTCAATGTCCCCTTAATGTGACGGCCTACGCTGGGACGCTGGTCAAGATTATCGTCAGTGGTGGACTACCGAGTCAGAAAGTCACTGCAAGTCAGAACGTGTCTACAATCACTACAGCTGTGATTCTATAGAAGTTTGTGCAAAATACTGGAATGAAATAATGGTTAGATGGATGTGCAGGACGTATTCTTAGAGAAGAAAGAAGGGCGCGTGAGGGACACTACACAGAGAAAAGTCAACGTATAAAGAATGTGATCTTACACACTAATCTAATAAATAATCGTTTGACGTAGTAGACCGTGTGTATCCCTTTCCCATGTACTTTTCATACCGTGTGATGTATAAGATGTTCATGGCAATAAAAGCCCAAATGTCTGCACGTTACAATACACGGCACCCACGAAATGAAAAGCACATCACTGTATTAGTTCGCTAGCTCGGCTAAAAATAGTCTGGGGAATTCCAAAATTTTCGTATCCATCAGGCTAATGTGGGGAGGGGGGGGAGAGCAACTACATAACTATAAGCGGGGGAAGGGATGAGAGGTGGAGTGTTTTATTTATGTGGGAAATGGGGAATTAACTCGCTTGCTAGGCTAAAAATAGTCTGGGGGAATTCCAAAACTGGAAATTTAAACACAACAAGGATTTCTTATTATATCGCTGTTAGCAGCCAGCTTCAGCAGGCTTTTCAACTAGTTAAACATGGAATGCGTGGTTAACAAATTAAAAAGTGCTAAAATTTGTTGACCTAATTAGCTGACGATTCCTAAACACTGCTAGGACAGTTATGCCGTGCACATTCTATACCACGGAGGTGCCACGGGGGTTTAAGTCTTAAAGAAACTTTTACTTGAAAGTGCAGATGGGGAAAAGGAGTTGTGGGGTTACAGAATCACATTTTTTTTTGTTTGTTTGTTTACGAGACAAAAAAACATTTTTATCAACTGCAGTACGTTTCTAGCCAACGGTATATGTATGTAACCTTACTTATTCAAATCTTAACATTGGTATCTCTCAGCCAATCATTTGTGTCAACACAACAAACGAGGTTTAGAGAGTATCGCAGTTACGTCTTACACAGATCTTATCAAAACGTCAACAATGACGTCATGACGACGAACCTTGGAGGACCAGAGAAGATAAGACTAAAAAACCCATTTATTTCCCCCTTTTTTTGTGTGTGTGTCATTGAAAGTTTTGGTTAAATAAATAAAGAATTGGCTGTTTTATCTGTCAGTCAGGTCAAGACAACGTCAGCCCATGTATCTAAAATTAACTTTTCCAAGGTCGCAGCCAGCCGACAAGGCCCGTGATTGGCCGAACAGTCTGTGATGAGAAGGCCGTGTGTCCAATCAGGTGAAAAGTAAAGATCCCTTAGCCCAAATCGGGGCAGATGAAGTGTAGAGTTCATCTGTTTCTATAACATCGGCATATGAAGGGATTGTGTGGTTAGCACAATGCCCAGCCGCCTTTACTTCCCCAAGTTAAGCCAAGTAACCATTTAAAGCTGGGTGGACTTGTGGGACGACTTTGCACCAAATTCCACGAGCCTCACCGAGGATCGAACCCAGGACTCTCAGGTCGACGGTCGAGTATCTACACCACTCGGCCATCCGGCCCGCCCAATCAGGTGACCGACGGCCGATATAACTAAAGCCAAGATATAAACGACAAAGAGCAGACAATGTAAGTAACACGGCCAACCAGGTGTACCATGAGCCCACAATGTAAGTAACACGGCCAACCAGGTGTACCGTGAGCCCACAAGACCCGTGTGACCAAGACGTGAACGCCCTTTGACCGAACATGAACACATATAAGATACTGTAAATCAATACATGTTTTTTTTTTTGTTCTCTTTTCTTCAACACATTTACCCCCCCCCCCCCCATCCCAAGCAGGTGTAACAAAACACATTTTTAATGGCCATCTAGGTGTATAACAGACGAACTGCGATAGACAGCAACCTGGACTTACAACAAACACGTGAATTAGATCGATACAAGGGCATCCCCCGAGAGACATGTTTATTTATTTTTTTTACTGTCCATGTACCTTCCACTGTTTTTAATTGAATGAAAGAGTGATTAAATTTTTTATTTATAAAACTAAATACAGTATGATTAGTGTCTGTGACATAGAAATAATACAATTTTATTTTAAAATAACGTATGGAAATTCTTTAGTGGTATTCAAACTTATTAAAACCATTCTAAAGTACAAAACAATCTATACTTATAAATTATAAGCACATGTTTACCAAAGGGCATCGTGTGCAACAGTACATTCCAAAATGAAGTAGCTGGTCGGATTAGAATTTAGTCGCACGTCAAGAGAAGATAACACCTTTGTGGAAGTTCACTAAAGTGATAAGAGTTACCGGCCTTGGAACGAAATCTACCCTCCCGCCCCCCACAACATCAATAGCTGCCAATCTATTATTTGAACTCTCTACAATTCCTACTCTGCTCGTAGTTATTGATATATTTTGTTTAGAAACACCATTATATAAGATCCCTACAAGGCAACCAATAATATCTGACCAAGGTTTCAACGTTTATCAACTTTCTCGACGACATATCGAGGGCACGAGCAAATAACGAGTCACTGATAAGGATATTTATAGAGGGATTTATCACCAAGATGTATACACCCAGATCTTACCACAATAAAAACACCAAAACAACCCAAGTCTCTGCAGAAATAAATTGTTCAGCTAAGGGGCAAGCTAGCCTGGCCAGTTGAAGATCGTTTCTTAGCCAGGAACTTTGGGAAATTTTCGGAAATTCGTAATACATGAATTTGTGAGATCGAGGTTGTGTTGACCAACCTGTGATAAACTTTTAAGACAATAATTTACTGTCTTTATAGCTTAAAACGGAAAAAAAATATTGGTTTTAAAAATATTCTTTTACAATAAAACTACTGGACAGTGTTTACATATGAACCGTTTTTTGAATGACCGGCGAATTGCTGTTGCGTAATGAGATGTTAAGGACGCATGGAGAATTATTCCCGTAACAACGTGTCCAGCAGTGTGTAACTGGGCATGTATGACACAGAACTATTCCCGTAACAACGTGTCCAGCAGTGTGTAACTGGACCTGTATGACACAGATCTATTCCCATAACAACGTGTCCAGCATTGTGTAACTGGACCTGTATGACACAGATCTATTCCCGTAACAACGTGTCCAGCAGTGTGTAACTGGGCCTGTATGACACAGATCTATTCCCGTAACAACGTGTCCAGCAGTGTGCAACTGGACCTGTATGACACAGATCTATCCCCGTAACAACGTGTCCAGCAGTGTGTAACGGGACCTGTATGATACAGAACTATTCCCGTAACAACGTGTCCAGCAGTGTGTAACTGGGCCTGTATGACACAGATCTATTCCCGTAACAACGTGTCCAGCAGTGTGTAACTGGACCTGTATGACACAGATCTATTCCCATAACAACGTGTCCAGCATTGTGTAACTGGACCTGTATGACACAGATCTATTCCCGTAACAACGTGTCCAGCAGTGTGTAACTGGGCCTGTATGACACAGATCTATTCCCGTAACAACGTGTCCAGCAGTGTGCAACTGGACCTGTATGACACAGATCTATCCCCGTAACAACGTGTCCAGCAGTGTGTAACGGGACCTGTATGATACAGAACTATTCCCGTAACAACGTGTCCAGCAGTGTGTAACTGGGCCTGTATGACACAGATCTATTCCCGTAACAACGTGTCCAGCAGTGTGTAACTGGACCTGTATGACACAGAACTATTCCCGTAACAACGTGTCCAGCAGTGTGTAACTGGACCTGTATGACACAGATCTATCCCCGTAACAACGTGTCCAGCAGTGTGTAACTGAACCTGTATGACACAGATCTATTCCCATAACAACGTGTCCAGCAGTGTGTAACTGGACCTGTATGACACAGATCTATCCCCGTAACAACGTGTCCAGCAGTGTGTAACTGGGCCTGTATGATACAAATCTATTCCCGTAACAACGTGTCCAGCAGTGTGTAATTGGGCATGTATGACACAGAACTATTCCCGTAACAACGTGTCCAGCAGTGTGTAACTGGACCTGTATGACACAGATCTATTCCCATAACAACGTGTCCAGCATTGTGTAACTGGACCTGTATGACACAGATCTATTCCCGTAACAACGTGTCCAGCAGTGTGTAACTGGGCCTGTATGACACAGATCTATTCCCGTAACAACGTGTCCAGCAGTGTGCAACTGGACCTGTATGACACAGAACTATTCCCGTAACAACGTGTCCAGTAGTGTGTAACTGGACCTGTATGACACAGAACTATTCCCGTAACAACGTGTCCAGCAGTGTGTAACTGGGCCTGTATGACACAGAACTATTCCCGTAACAACGTGTCCAGCAGCGTGTAACTGGACCTGTGTGATACAGACCGATGACGCTGAGAAGTGTCCGTGTTGCGAGCACCGAGATGTCCACCCCCAAGGACGACACCACGCCAGCCCGGGGAGGTGACGGGTCGGAGAGTAAGTCTATCCAGGGCGGAGCCCGGGTCAAGGGTAATGATGGACGCACGAACGGATCGTCTAAAAATGGAGGAGCGAGGGAGGGCACTGACGTGGCCAGTGGGAAATCGGATGAAGAGAAAATGACCAAAGAACCGAATGGGAGTAAAGACAAGGGAGATAAAAAGGTAACTCGGAGAAAATTATTACATTGACTTTCATTTTGTAGTGTACTCATAAACTAAATAGTGGGACGGTTGGCCGAGTGGTGTTACGTGGTGCAGTTGCTCGACCTGAGAGTCCCGGGTTCGATCCTCTGTAGGAACCAGTGGAATTTTTCCAGGTCCGAGTGAAAGTTGGTTTTTAAAAGGTCCCACAAGCACAACCATCATTTAAATGAGTACCTGACCGGGCACAATCCCTTTATAGAAAACAGGGTTAGGGGAAATTTACACATAAACTAAATGTAACACTTTGAAATAATGACGTTGGTCTTGACCCTTTTGTATTGTATGTAGCTGTACATCATAGGTCTATTGTGTGTAGCTGTACATCATAGGTCTATTGTGTGTAGCTGTACATCATAGGTCTATTGTGTGTAGCTGTACATCATAGGTCTATTGTGTGTAGCTGTACATCATAGGTCTATTGTGTGTAGCTGTACATCATAGGTCTATTGTATGTAGCTGTTACATCATAGGTCTATTGTGTGTAGCTGTTACATCATAGGCCTATTGTGTGTAGCTGTTACATCATAGGCCTATTGTGTGTAGCTGTTACATCATAGGTCTATTGTGTGTAGCTGTTACATCATAGGCCTATTGTGTGTAGCTGTTACATCATAGGTCTATTGTGTGTAGCTGTTACATTATAGGTCTATTGTGTGTAGCTCTACAGTCTATGTAGGTCTATTTTGTATTTAGGTATCTGACACCATCTATAATTCTTCTAGCTAAGGGGTGTAACTGAATTTAATTAATGCAAGTGTATATTGTAGTCCCCCCCCCCGCCCGCCAAACAAGACTGCCAATACGTATCCACCCTTTTTAAAGACGCGGATACAAAGATCTGTGAGGTACAGGAAATCAATCTCATGTCACTGATATACACACACACACACACACACATACATACATACATATATTACTGAAAGATGCCCTGGAATAAACTTTTTGTTTTATTGTTTCCTGTTTTCAAACAAAAACTTGAACAACATCCCCCACATACAGAATAAGGCCGGGGGTTTGGTGGGGGGGGGGTGATTTATTTTGTCCTACTATGTCTGTAACGTCAGCACATATAGGCTTACAATGTGTTTACTGTCAGTATATATGTGCCTACCATGTGTCTATCGTCAGTAGCTATATGCCTACTAGGGAGCGACCGATATGCCTTTTTACCGATAGTCCGATACCGATATTTTCTCCCAACATTTTTACCGATATTTTATTTTTAGGGGCTGTCCAATATTTATGTCAACAAATTTTTGTCGATTTTTACCTCCCCCCCCCTCCCCCTTGTCACCAACTTGTCAAACTTCCAGAGACCCCCCCCTATAAAATTACGTCAACATTTGATTACCCCCCTCCCCCTAAAAAAAGGTGGCTTCCAAAATGTTTATGTGACAAAATTAGTAGGAATATAGTTAGTTTAATTAAAATACTGAATGTTAAGCGAGTGTGTAACACAGAACTACAAACGCTGCTTAATTTTCCTATTTATTAAGTAATTATATTAAATTTAAAAAAGTAACATTGTTGACGTCAACTTTTCTTGACCTCCCCCCCCTCCCCTATTTTGTTGACGTAATTAATGGACAGCCCCTTAAGCAACAACAATGCCAATTGCCAAACACGTGTTTCTCTCGTGCTAATACAGATAATGACGTATGTCAACCCATGCTTACCCCTTCCCTGTCACGCCCACACGTAAGTCTTGTTTCCCCCCCCCCCCAACTTCCCATCCCAACAAAAAATACGCACAGATGTTCACTAATTGTATCATTCAAGGTCATACATTAGAATTAAGAAATGCCAATCCTATTGTTTCAAGGTCGTATCTCTGATGTATACGTGACAATTTCTGTGTACGGGTTTTTTTTTTCCTTTTTTTTTTAAATCTTGTCTGATCTGGTTATAGAATTGGGTTATTTACTGATTTTCTTTTCTGCAACTCTGTTGTGAAAAAAAAAAACAATGTATCGGCAGCCATAGTGCCAATATCGGTTCGACTATCGGTCGCTCCCTACAACAATCGGCCGATCCGATATTAACCGATAGTGCCAATATCGGTCCGATACCGATAGCGATCCGATTATCGGTCGCTCCCTAATGCCTACCATGTGTCTATCGTCAGTAGCTATAGGCCTACCAATCAGCCAACAATGTTATGTGGTAGATGAAAGCGTTTAAGTAGCCGATCATGTTTCTGTTCCTTGACGATGCAGGTCATTAAAACGTCAGAGGTAGATAGAGTGACGCCGTCGCCATGGAGACACGACCTTTCCCGCCAAGTGTTCTGTCAACAGTTAAGAGATTGATAATAAGATCGCTCAATAAGTTGCATTGTGCGGCGCACGGGTGTGTCTGATCTGACGGTACTCTGGTGTGCCGGGGGGCTCAACATTGGCAAATCCACAGAATATATAGTGCAATCTAACATTCCTTTTCAATCAATCTGCTGATTTAGTATTAGGAGATACTCGACAAACAACGATCCAGTCATGTATAGCAGTAAACCACTCAGCGTTCACGCATAACAAACATGGCGGCGGTCGGAGACAAGTTACCCATACAACAAGGGGAGCGCACTCTGTATAACGTTATATATATATATATATATATATATATATATATATATATATATATATTCTGTGGGCGTGGCTTCACTATAGGGTTGTGATCTAAAAAGACCATGGTGCTTACCTAGCACCACTCTGTGGTTCCCCCCAAGAGTCGACGCCGATGAAAGGCGACATGGGTATCAGCCTACGATCCCAACTGTTTAAGCCCCCCACCCCCTTTCCAAAATGAGTTTCTAATTATATCGGATAGATTGATAGAAAAAAAAAAAGAATGTACACAAAGATATATTTCTTCTCCGGACTGACTGTCCTTCAAAGAACGCCATTTTGTTGATGTTGTGGTGGCAGCCCCGTAGCGTGAAAATTCTACAGGAGGGGGCCAGGCATTCTACAGCAGGGGCCAGGCAATACCGGGGGGGGGGGGCAGGTAATACATTTTACTAAGCAGGGGGGGGGCAGACAAAACGCAATAAATGATGATGAAATGTCGCACACGGAGTATACAAGGTGTTCATTTCAAGCATGCAATTTCTTCTGATGCAATCTATCTGACATTTCATACATACGTATTTTACACATAGAAAAAAAAATGTAATTACACCGGCAGCTGGATGACGTTCTACCACCTTCCGCTCGCACCCCCACCCCTTCCCACCCGACCAGCACTTCCTGCACACAAAGAATCAACACGCCTCTGAATCACGCAAAAAAAAAAAAGGTCTTCGGTTGCGCCCCCCCCCCCCCCACCACACAGTCTGGCCACAGTTTCTCCCTCACAGGAGTCACAGCACACGAGAGAGAGAGAGAGAGAGAGATCAGTGAATGAGATTTCTCTTGTCTCACCGTTCATTTTCACTTCCCGTATTGTGTCATTGTGTGTGTGTGTAGTTCTGTCCCTCTGTCTGGATGTCGCCCCTGCATCACGTAACGGAATAATATCACAGAGTTAACAGACCGTGTACATTTGTCTCCACCTGTTTTCATCTGAAGTTTTCGATAACCTGTGCGCGGGGAACAACACACACGCCTGCATGGTGAGTAGTAGCAGCAGCACACAATTGTAAACAAACCGGCCCTCACGTCAATTATTAAAAAAAAGGGGCGTGTCAAAAGAAAAACAAATGGCGGCGTCTTTCAAGGGAAATCACCGGTCGACGTAAAGGGGGAAATAACAAAACCAACACGATTAAATAATTAATCAATCAAAAAACAAAGTTTGTTTTGATGCCGTACCTACACTATTAAAGAAAGAATTCCGTGTTCAAGCAATTTATCGATTAGTTTCGGTTTGTGACCGGCGGACCGTGAAAAGTTCATGACAGCTTAGCGTGCGGACTGTGTGCAACTGCAGCATCGCAGACGACAGGCGAGTAAACAAAAAACAAGACGTCTTCGTCTCCCCCCCCCCTCCCTTACCAACCCCCCCCCCCCCATCCGTAGATCGAATATTTCCGCCAATTACTAAGCATCTTTAGCCAGTCACGTATCAGTGGCTGGTATAAGAAACTTAACTCTCGTGAGACAGTACTAATCGCCATGTTATGTGGGGAAAACTACCACACACTCAATCGATGATCCTATGTGGTGGATTTATTTACGTTAACCGAGAGACTTTGATAAAGAAGTAGTTGACAATCATCGATAACTGGCGAGCGTTTGTTTAAAATGAAGGTACTGTTGGCTTTTTATGTTTCTTTTTTAAAATAAATCTCCCACCTATACACTGACTGTACACATTCATTCATCTCTGGCACGTCTTGTGTGACGTTTCGCCTTTAATTTTAATCAATAATTAAAACCTTTCATGGTTGGAAAAAAAAATAATTATATTCAAAAAAAAAAAAAAAAAAGATTTCTAAAAAATAAATAAATAATAATAACAATATTGAATAATTATAATTATAAAAAAAATAATTGTAAAAAAATTAATAATGTTTATTAATTTACACGACTTCGTAAAGAAAACAACTTTTGTGTTGGGTTAGACAGAGAGAGAGAGAGAGAGCAAACCAACATAAACAAAAAATAATAAACCAATAAGAAAACCTATGGTCAGCTTGTTAATGTGTGACGTCAAATCACAAACATCATTTTGCCCCCCCTTCCCCCCCACCCCACCGTGCCCCATTTCGATTGTACATATTTTTCTTTTATTTTTTGTATTCAAAATTATAAATATAGCAGAACTGGGTACTCCCCCCCCCTCAATCAAAATATAGTTTTTTTTTTACTTTTTAGCTCAATTTATACACACACTGATCTAGATACTCTTCTATTTCTTCCTTCGGCTCTACAGCCCATTTAGGGCCCTGGCCTGCCATACTACTTTTCCAGATAATCATTGTGGAAAATAGTTCTCCGGCCTACTCCCCCCCCCCCACACACACACACTGCCGCCACATTTCCCAGCTCCTCATACACATAATTCATTAAATTCATCCACCCCACACACACACACTCTCCTTTATTCACCCGCTCCTTGACAGAGTTTCTGTAAGTGAGTTGACTCCCCTTTACACGCGAGCAAAGTTTTCAACTTTTTATTTTAAAACAACTTTGACCGGGCACCTGAAACAACAACAATAACAATAACACCACCAACAACAACAACATAACCAACACCTGGCCATGTATACCAATAAAATATCAAGACATTCCCATTAAGTGCACAGTTGTCAAAACTTAAAAGACAACTGGCAGCCATTTTAATAATATATTTTGACGACGACATGGAAAGCTTACAAATATTTGCATTGGTCTGCAGAGGCGTACCTAGGGTGGGGGAGGGGGGCCCAAATTTGAAAGTGCCCCCGGGCCCCAGCTTGAGTGGGGCCCCAAAATTGTTTTACATTAAATATTAATAACATTATCTCATGTCATGGTGTCGAACGTCAAAATGCAGGGGCCCCCAAAGAGGCCAAGCCCCCCCCCGGGACCCCAAATCCCAAGGTTCGGATCTGTTGTTCTGTAATTCTAGAATGTTTTTTTTTTCTTTCAATACGGGGGGAAACACCAGTCAGTTATTTAACTCTTTGAAAGTTCAGAGTTCAAACAACGTCACCAGCAGGTGGAACGCAAAACAGGCCGTGTCAGAGTTTTAAAAATAGTTTCACGTCTGCTTATTGTCCGTTAATCAAAAGTACATCGCGGGTAGTAAATGAAACACAAAACATGTTTTGCAGTACATGTAGTACAATAATAAATAACCAAATCAATGGGATCTGCCCCAGACCCAAGTGCATGATGGGGGGCAGCAGGACGTGTCATAATACAGCCCCCCCACCCCTCCCATACACTACACTGGTATATTTATTAAAAAAACTCTCCGGTGTAACAGTACATTTGGAAAAAGGGGGGGGGGAAAGAGTGGCGGGACAGGGAGGAGGGGGGAGGGAAGGCCGGCCATCTTTGTTTCTATTGTCAGCCAATAAGTGGATCAAGTGAGTGTGACGTAAACGTGTGATACTTTTTTCAAAATACGAACAAGTTCCTCGTCTTGTGTCTATTGCATGTGCTTTCATTTTCACAATTTCACTGACTAATCTTTGTACATTACCCCCCCCTCCTCACTTCCGCACCCATTCCCCTCCATGCTCAACGAAAGGTTATTTTAGGAAAAAACGATTTAGCAGGAAACCGTTTTTTTTGTTTTCCCTTAAAAATGATTATTAAAAAAAAAACCCAATCCCGGTCAATCGGAAAAAACAAACCGAAATCAGTTGAAGAATTGTGCTGGTACCGTGGTACGTGGACATATCTCCACTGGTCGTCACGTCTGTTAATAGTGTTAGACTTTTCCCGTTAGTTGATCATTGTCACACACACACACCCACAGACATACACACAATTTCGTTAATAACTTGTCCGATACATAATTAGCGAGACGTGTACATATGTGTGTGTGTGTGTACAAGTCTCTGCATTATGTGTTACCAGTGTTGCCACTCTAAAAATATGAGAATCCCAAGTTTGGAGCCTTAAAAAACCCAAGAAAACCCAAGGTTATTTTCCCCTATTGTTTGTTCATAAAAAAAAAGGTAACATAAAGAAGCAGTATATAATATAATGTAATTAAATTGCGTGTTGTTGTTTTTGATCCAAAAAAAAAAAAAAATTTTTGGTTTTTGAAACTAATTAAAAAAAAATATTGGGAATTCTAAAAAAAAATTTTTTTTTGTATTTAATGTGTTTGTATATTATGGCTCAACTTTCTACAGCTCTTAAGTCCAAGTTTTCTCGACTCACAAAAATAGTATAGGCAGCCAGTGCCGGCTTTAGGTATAGGCGATATAGGCAGCTGCCTAGAGCGGCATTATTTCAATGAGCGGCAAATTCCAGCAAAATAAAACAAAATCAAAAATATAAAAATTAAAAATAAAATAAATGAATTTGAGAAAGTGTAGAATTAAAAAAAGAGCACAAAATTGCTTAGAATGGCGACAACAAATAAGTCACGTGGATTAACGCTCTTAATTTATTACATCACTATTATGACATCACTAAAAAAAAAAAACTTCCAAAAATACACTACGTATACTTAAGACTCTTTAACTTTTTTAAAGTTGCCAAATTTTAAAAATGTTATGAAGAATTTGGACCAGTAATACAACTATAAATATATCATATTTTTATTTTCATAATTTGGATTTACTTCAAAATAAATAGCATTTATAGAGTTTTCTTAGAAAAATGAAACTAAAAAGGGCGGCATTTTTGTCCTTGACTATATCACAAAAATGTCTAAGGCCGGCACTGCGTACAGCTGATATTAAGAACTTTTTAACCCTTGTCTCGACATGAGTGATTTGTAAAAGATAGTTACAACAAGCCCAACTAACGCCACGCCCCCTCCCCCGGTCTGGGACAGCTTTATGTGACACTTTTGTGTTATTGAGAAGAGACTAAACACAGGACATAGGATACTTTCGGAAAAACTCTAACCCCATGAGTCCCCAAGTACATTCCACAACAATTTACCGGTCGGGATGTTTCTAGGCCCTACGTTAAGTTTTTCACCCTTTTCCCACCAAAAATGACCCAGATAAAGGGGGGGGGGGACACTTGTACAATAGAGAAAAAAACAAGGAAAAAAAACCCCAAGATTTACAGCCGAAAACCCCATTTCCCAAGTTGGTGTCCGAAAACCCAAGATCTTGTGAAAAAACCCAAGGAGTGGCAACACTGTGTGTTACGTGTGTGTAAACATAGGACCGTGTGGCTGTGTCAGTGGAAAACATGAACATAATGAGATCGCGTCACACCTATGTCGTTGTTTTTTTCTCTCCCATTTTATATATTTTTTTTTATTTTAATACACAAGGATAAGGGTGGAGCAGCGTAGGGATGGGGGTGGGGGGGGGCCGCTCAACGGGTCAACGTTTGCCCCAATTTTCCCCACCCACCCTTCAAAAGAACGTTGCCAGGCTTCTTTCACCACCTTAGGGCGGTGTGTCTGTACCAGAGGTGTGCGGATCTTGAAATTTAGCGCCCGCGTCCGTCCGCGGATTTCTATCAATGATCCGCGTCCGCAGAATCTTACAACATTGGTCTGCGGACCAGTCCGCGCGTCCGCATAGCTGAAATTTAGCTGTTTAAATGACTTGAAATTTTTTTTATGGTAACGCTAAAGAAGATCCGCGTCAGTCCGCAACTTAACCATACAATGCGTCCGCTGTCAGTCCGCGGATTCGGAAAAGTCTGCGGATCTGCGTCCGCTGTCCGCTCATCTCTGGTCTGTACAACACCACCACCGGTGGATCAGTCATCTCCCCACACTTGATGTGGGGACACACACACACACATAAACACACCCCGCCTTTATTATTCATAAACAAAAAACATCAACCAACACTGGCTGGCCTTCAAGTTTTGGTCGGGCGACACAGATTCATCTATTAAAGTGTGCCGGTAGGCATAAGCACGGTGGCGTAGCGAGGGTGGGTTGTGGACTCACCCGCGAGAGAGAAAGAGGGGGGGGGTGGAAAGGGACCATCAGTGGGCCCGACATTAGAATGCGTCACCACGACGGCACATGTACCACACGGGCCTCCACGTTGACCACGCCTTGACACAACTTGGGGGGGGGGGGGGAGGAAGGAGGTCGCCCCCTAAAAACATCATCACCTGTCACCGGGCGTTGGTGAACCATCTTCTCAAGTCACTGGATCAACACATTCATTATGATTAATACTTACTCCCCGCGGCTTGGGGAGAGATGAAGGGTGTGGGGGGGGGGGGGAGTCGTTCTTAATAATACAGAGAGACTAGGTCCCACAATGCAGTAAACAATTTGATGTTAAAGAGACTCTTAGAAAGTACTTTAGCCTTGGACCCACACACACACAAACCTGAAAACTGGTGCACGGAGGGCGGGGGGGGGGGGAGAAGTGTACTGTTTCGAGAAGAGCGTACGAAGGAAGTAGAAATCGATTTTTGCACTAAGTGAGGCGTGACAGGAAAGTTGTAGGCGGCGATACAACGGCAACAGTGCACATGGAATCAATATGATATAAAGCTGTTGTTATTGTTGTTGTACGCAAGAAAGTTTGAAATAGCGAGATTAGATTCACTCGTGAAAAAAAAAAAAGGGGGGGGGGGACGGTCGCGGGATTCAAGTTGAGATGGGACGTCGACAGTGAGCGGATAAAGTCGGTAGAGATCTTCAGAACGAAATGTATCGGCGAGTCAGGAAGTGGGTTTCGATGATACATTTATGCATGTAAAGTCGTGCATAGTTGCTCCATTAAAAAAAAAACAAAAAAAAAAATTTCTTATTTATCCCATTCCTAAAAAAAATTGCAAATCACGTGAGCACATATTTCTGGGAAAAAAAAATGGGGGCGGCCAACTATCAGTTTCAATACGATGTGATGTGCTCTCGTAAGACAGTTTTAATCGTCTCCTTAGTGGAATCTAACACTGTCTCCATCAGTGTTACACAACTCTCTGTTGCTCAACTTTTATCATGTCCAGTCAGGTACTAGTAATTTTATTTATTTATTTTAAATTTTATTTCTAGAATCTAAGCATGACCTTTATTTAATGTAGAAGAAAAAAATAAGAATAATTTCGCTGAGTCTGTTTTCATGTGTGAAAATTCGCTAAACGAAAAATGATTCATTAAAAAGTCCATACGACAAAATAAGCAGCCCCCTCACCCCATTCCCGTGGAACTGTGGTCAGTATTATAAATCGGTTTGAAGTCTTTTGTAGAAACATTTGTTGTTATTGATTAAAATTGACAATTTGTGGTAACGAATCCCCCACCCAAACCATCTTCTAAATTTTTTAATGATAATGTGTATATATATATATATATATATATATATACAGAGAGAGGGAGAGAGAGAGAGAGAGAGAGAGAGAGAGAGAGAGAGAGAGAGATAAATGTGTAACGAATTTCACACGTCAGGTAAACATTTAATTTTTGTTTCCTGGAAGAAAACGTAAATCACATTCTTGTGACGTAAAGGGCGGCGGCTATTCCACTTCCCCCCCCCCCCCCCAACATCCTGATTCCCACCGCGTGAAAGCACCAAGTGGTGTCATTACATTCAGTATTACAGTGTTAACACACGACTGTATTAACACATTGCCAGTGTGAGATTTGTTATGAATGTACAGCGCGTGTTACTCCTGTCAGGTAGCAGTGGTTGTCAGTGAGCAGTGGTTGTCAGTGAGCGATGGTTGTCAGTGAGCAATGGTTGTCAGTGAGCAATGGTTGTCAGTGAGCAGTGGTTGTCAGTGAGCAATGGCTGTCAGTGAGCAATGGTTGTCAGTGAACAGTGATTGTCAGTGAGCATTGGTTGTCAGTGAGCAGTGGTTGTCAGTGAGCATTGGTTGTCAGTGAGCAGTGGTTGTCAGTGAGCATTAGTTGTCAGTGAGCGATGGTTGTCAATGAGCGATGGTTGTCAGTGAGCAATGATTGTCAGTGAACAGTGATTGTCAGTGAGCAGTGATTGTCAGTGAGCAGTGATTGTCAGTGAGCAGTGATTGTCAGTGAGCAGTGATTGTCAGTGAACAGTGATTGTCAGTGAGCATTGGTTGTCATTGAGCGATGGTTGTCAGTGAGCGATGGTTGTCAGTGAGCAGTGATTGTCAGTGAGCAGTGGTTGTCAGTGAGCAGTGATTGTCAGTGAGCAGTGATTGTCAGTGAACAGTGATTGTCAGTGAGCAGTGATTGTCAGTGAGCAGTGATTGTCAGTGAGCAGTGATTGTCAGTGAGCAGTGATTGTCAGTGAGCAGTGATTGTCAGTGAGCATTGGTTGTCAGTGAGCATTGGTTGTCAGTGAGCGATGGTTGTCAGTGAGCGATGGTTGTCAGTGAGCAGTGATTGTCAGTGAACAGTGGTTGTCAGTGAGCAGTGATTGTCAGTGAGCGATGGTTGTCAGTGAGCAGTGATTGTCAGTAAGCAGTGATTGTCAGTAAGCAGTGATTGTTATCTCTGGGTACACCGTGGTGCGGGCAGACGATGCAAGCTCTAATTATAGACCACAACATATAAACACTGCGCCCGATGGAGGTAAGCGGGGAGGGGCGGGGGTGTGTGTGGATGGTTCAAGGGCTGGCTTGCTCTGGGTGGCGGTGAGAACTAAGAACCCTTCAGCACGCGGGGTTGGTTCGAATCAATGCGAATTAAATCATTCGTGATCTCTTTAAAACCTTCCAGCCCTCCACTAGGACGGTGGAGAGGTGTAGAAAGCTGGAATACCAAATGAAACGTTCGCGAAACAGCAATCCAGAAAGACACAAAGGCGTTGTCTATTAATAAAGACATAACAATGTCCCCTATAAGGACGGGACTCCCGATCGTATTACCCCACCGCACCCCTCCTTTCCCCATTAGGACATGAGTTAAGAGAACTAATAACAGGTATTAAACAACAAGCAAACCTATGAAATATTACTCCCCCCCCCGCTTTGTATCAAGTCATAATTGGGTCAGCCCCACCACGCCATGAGCCCAATGAACTCTCTGAAGTGTCTTGAAATAAAAAGTCGGACAACGTTCAACTGACCGGGTCAGTGTAATTAACCAGGTGACCTGGTTATAAAATATCAGTGGCCGGCCGCGTCCCGCTTCTCCGTATCTGATCTTAATGTTTACACACACACACACACATACATAAGGGTCAGTTACAAAATAAATAATATGTCCGTCGCATGTCCAGTTGCACTGTCCCTTTCATTAACAAGTATGGTCGACAGTCAAAAGTTTAAAAAAAAAATAATGCACCGTTAGACGTTAGTGCATTTCTCCCCCGCCGCCCCCCATCCACTTCCCATCATCAGTATCGATCTCCCCCCACCACCACCACGGCCAGCTACGCCTCTGGCTCCCTCTCGCTCTTTATCCCTTCGCTCTCACTTCGCTGGGATCAAGAAGGGGGGGGGGAGAGCGAGAAACGGTTAACATTCATCCATCGCGGTGTTCAGGTGTAGTAGTGTGCTGTGTCACAGAGTGCGGTAGGGCTCTACACACACACACACACACGAACGACAAGAGGGTCACCACACGAGTCCATTAGTTGATTGATGGACATGATTCAAAACGTGCCGCTGTCAGACTTCAAATGTCTGTGAAACACATTCACCTATCTATTGCAGTGACACTTACTTCAATATTTCGCACACAAAGAGAAGGTGTATACACTGGGGAGGAGGAGTTGTTGTTAATTTCAACCTCTCCCTACCACACACACAGGCTCTGGTCAGGCCCGCCGGAGGGACGCAATGAGTCCGGTTATCAAGTCAACACTGGAAGGTCCCCTGGAGGAGGAGGTGAGGCAACGTTTGGATGAATTTTTTTTTAATATATAAACATCTCGATGTAGCATGTTACGGCATGGTGATGTCATGGTCTGACGTCAATGCATGATGATGTCATGGCCTGACTTCTATGCATGATGATGTCATGGTCTGACGTCAATGCATGATGATGTCATGGCCTGACTTCTATGCACGATGATGTCATGGCCTGACTTCTATGCACGATGATGTCATGGTCTGACGTCAATGCATGATGATGTCATGGCCTGACTTCTATGCATGATGATGTCATGGCCTGACTTCTATGCATGACGATGTTTTCTGTGATGGCATCAATGCATGTTGATGTCATGGTCTGACGTCAATGCATGATGATGTCATGGTCTGACTTCTATGCACGACGATGTTTTCTGTGATGGCGTTAATGCATGTTGATGTCATGGTCTGACTTCTATGCAAGACGATGTTTTCTGTTATGACGTCATTGCATGATGATGTCTTCTTTCGTGACGTTATAGCACACTGTTTTTATTTGTGACGACATTTTGGCACGATGCTTTCTTCCGTTATAAACGTCCTGCCCTATACTGTGACGTCAACGCATGCTGCCGTACTCACTAATATGTCTTGTGACGTTTATGCATAACATCTACGTTTAAAACATGTCCTAACACGGCGTGAGGATCATATGGCCCTGTTGTGGCGTTACTTTAATTTGTATTGGGTACTGTCTTGTTGTGGCGTTATTTTAACATGCATTGGGTACAGTCTTAATTATGCGACCGTCACTTAGAAGTGTTGACTTTAAAGCATCAAAACATGACACTGTAGGCTGATTCACTTTTCCGTAGAACACTTTAGCAGATTGATAGCTGAGATAAAACCAAGACTGTCCACCAATTTTTTAAAAGAATTATCCAGAAAAATATAAGAAAAATGCCTAGGTTATAACTATTTATACAGCAGAAAATAATAAAAAAAAATCTTATTTGACAAAATATAAGCATCCAGATTTATTATTTGATATCATTTTATTATGTCTAGACTTCTACTAAAATATTTAGACGTGAATACAAATAAATAAATAAAAAACACCCAGGTTGGCAGCCCTGAATAAAACGCCGGGACCACACCCACTTCAACGGGAGTAATGATCTCTTCATCGTGAGAGTTTGGTTCAAGACATGTCGAATGTATTTTGACGGAAGGGGCGCGGTCGAGTACAAGTTTTAGCGTTACGTTCACCGTGTTACACCACCTCTAGACCCGCTCACTGACCTACACAGTTATACGTTGCCTGACTCTTCATAAATACGGAGAGAGAGAGGGAGAGAGAGAGAGAGGGAGAGAGAGAGAGAGAGAGAGCACTAGGGTTAAGTATGCACAATAAAACAACAACGTTTTATGAACTACAAGCCGATGACATTAATAGGTGACCACGTGACTTACAAATGACAGCTTGTACACACCAAACAATATTTTTTTTTCGCGATTTCTTTTTGAAAAGTTTACTTGAAAAAAATAAACAACATATTATAAAGAAAAAGTGAAAGTTATATATGTCAGTATCTATTATGTTAGCTTTACGTGTATATTTTTTTTTAGATTATTTACGCACAGGTTTATGGGTGTGTGTCCATGGGTGTTCCGTGTGGTTATAGGCGTGTTTCCTTGTCGCCAAAACAAAAGATACAAGAAGAATAGAATTTTTTTTTAAAACATCTCGGCAAGGTCCATTTCGTGATGGGAAGGGTTGGTGCGAGGTGTGGGAGGGGGGACAAAACAAACACTGGACATGTCCACTGCTGAAAAGTGAAACAAAAGACCGCCGAGATAGTTGTACTAAGTGACCACCACACAAAAGCAGTGGTCACTTCTAAAACAACGGTTGCTTATTTAATACCAGTATTGTATATGTGTATGATATTCTGCTGCAGCTGTTACCAGCCATTTTTTTTTAATATAGTGAGTCTTTGTTAGAGCCATTTTCTTTAACGAGGTCATTTATAGGACACTTTTCTTTAACGAGTTCATTTAAAGCACTATTTTCTTTAACGAGGTCATTTATAGCACAATTTTCTTTAACGAGGTCATTTATAGGACACTTTTCTTTAACGAGGTCATTTATAGCACTATTTTCTTTTAACGAGGTCATTTATAGCACACTTTTCTTTAACGAGGTCATTTATAGCACTATATTCTTTTACGAGATCATTTATAGCACACTTTTCTTTAACGAGGTCATTTATAGCACTATATTCTTTAACGAGGTCATTTATAGCACGATTTTCTTTAACGAGGTCATTTATAGCACAATTTTTTCAAACAGAGCCCTTGAGTTGTAGTGTGTCTTTATTTTGTTATTATGCTAAGTGCACTCACTCAATCCATGGAAACATGAATATGGTATCCCCCCCCCCCAAATCCAGCGTGATCCAGCGTGTACCTGATGAAGGTTTAATGAGTTAGTGATTGGTACAAGGAGTCGCAGTGTTGAATGTAGTTGGTATCTCAGAGTTGGGTTGGTTTTAAATTTAAAAAAAAAAAAATTAATCAATAACACTTCTTAATTTCGCCTGTGGACTCGATTTCCCTTCCTCCTCCCCACCCTCACCCACCCATTCAACCTACTTACAGAACGACCTACTTTTTTTTTTCCTGAAACACTTTTGTCTTGAACGAATTTTGTCATTCCTAGTCAAAGGGGAGGGAAATAAAATGCCAGTCAGTGGGTCATGTTTACATTTGAAAACTCTGCGGTCGGACCAACTGTCCACCAGAAGGAAGGAGAATAGTGTTCCAACATTGAACTGGTTGCGATCGCAATATGACGAAAGGACTGCACCCCCCCCCTTTTTTTTCCAAACTTAAAAAAAAAAAAGAAGTGATCGTCCAATGTATCGGGGGGGGGGGGGGAGAAATCTGACATAATGACAGAAAATGAAAACTAATTAAAAACCTGAACATAAACAGAATGTTGTTGTAGCTGCTGTTGTTGTTGCTGTTGTTAGTGTAGCTACTGTAGTTGTTGTTGTAGCTGTTGTTGTTGTAGCTGTTGTTGTTGTAGCTGTTGTTGGTGTTGTTGTAGCTGCTGTTGTTGGTGTTGCTGCTGTTGTTGTTGTTGAAGCTGCTGCTGCTGTTGTTGTAGCTGCTGTTGTTGTTGGTGTAGCTGTTGTTGTTGGTGTAGCTGTTGTTGTTGCTGCTGCTGTTCTTTTGTTTTTAATTCTGATTAGCAACAGAGGTGTCTAACTGATCATGTGCGTTCAACTGAATGACCTTTGACCTCAATTACCGTGAAACATAATACATTGCACCAACTTTCACAGGAAGAAATCAAATCCACCTGACAATAGGCGATCCTCAAGTCACTTCTGCAATCAAAATATGCAGACGGCGCCTGGTGGTACACACACCGCGGGCCCGACCGTTGAGTCTGTGTGTCAGGTGATAGCAAGAGGGGGGGGGGGGGCTGCCGACTGAAATAGTCAGTCTATGCGGTGCCCTAAGAGTTGTATGAAGGAGGAGGCATTGATTTATGGGTACTGCCTTCTAGAATATTCACTTCAATTGCAGTATTAGGCAGGCCCGTAGCGTGCGGGGGGGGGGGGCAAGGGGGCCGGGCCCCCCTGCGTTTTGTCTGGCCCCCCTGCTTATTTATTCTACTTATTAAAATGTAGTACCTGCCCCCCCTCTGCTATTGCCTGTCCCCTGCTGTAGAATTTTCACGCTACGGGGCTGGTATTAGGTACCATAAAAAATCGTCCCACTAGCAGTTTAGAGGATCTAAGAGATTAACATAACCCTTTAACAGAGACTTTACAAATAAAAAAAGTGAGTAAAAATTCTCTTACATATAAATATAGAGAGAGATCCAGTAGGATGGGAGCAGAGCCGAACCGAGGGATTTGGGGGGCCCGGGGAGCTTAGCTACTTTGTGGGCTCCTGCATTTTGACATTCGACACCATGACATGAGATAATGTAATTAATATTTAATGTAAAAAGAAATTTTGAGGCCCCCCCCTCAAGCTGAGACCCGAGGGCAATTTCTAATTTGGACCCCCCCTTCCCCCCACCCTAGGTACGCCTCTGGATGGGAGGGGGGGAGAAAAGAAAAATAGGGCTGGGGATAGGGCGCCCCCCCCCACTCATCAATGTCGTCTGCTAAAGCCCAGTCCACCAGTTTCACATGGGCGGAACGTCGTGCAGACTAAATAAGAAACTAAATTGATGGTGCCGCATGAGTCCGTCGTCCGCTCGACCACAGTGCCACCACAACCGCTCGACCACAGTGCCCCACGTAATGACGGCCCTGTGACACAATACTCTCGTAGTACATCGACTGACACGTACGCTGACTATTAACAACAACAACAACAACAACATCAACGAAGACAACGTTTTCAAAAACAAAACATTTCAGACATGATAAAACACAACACACACACGGAAACAATCCACGGAATGTTGATATTCAACAACACAACATAAACAAACCTGATCACCTAGGCTTACCATTACATTGCAGGGGGGGGGGGGGATTGTCAACTTTCTTCAAATGTAAGCGAATAAAATCAACGAATGTGTCAAATCAAACTGGCTAACGTTGAAAACATTTACATAAATATTTAAATGTGATAGGTTGTTTTTAAATTCTTTTGAATCAAAATAACGGATATGTCGATTTGAGAATACACGTATTGTTAAAGTGCACTGACAGTACAGTGAGACTATTAGGTTATTAGGGCATCATTCCGTCATAGGTCATCAATCGAAGCTTACTGCCAGATGTTATTAGTTGAAGTTTGCTGACATGTGTCATTAAACGTGAACAAGACTGAGACTTGAATCACTGACTGAGACCTGAATCACTGACTGAAACTTGAATCACCGACTGAAACTTGAATCACCGACTGAGACCTGAATCACCGACTGAGACCTGAATCACCGACTGAGACCTGAATCACCGACTGAGACCTGAATCACCGACTGAGACCTGAATCACCGACTGAAACCTGAATCACTGACTGAGACTTGAATCACTGACTGAGACCTGAATCACTGACTGAAACTTGAATCACCGACTGAGACCTGAATCACTGACTGAAACTTGAATCACCGACTGAGACCTGAATCACCGACTGAGAACTGAATCACTGACTGAAACTTGAATCACTGACTGAAACTTGAATCACTGACTGAGACATGAATCACTGACTGAGACATGAATCACTGAGAACTTAATCACTGACTGAGACCTGAATCACTGACTGAGACCTGAATCACTGACTGAGACTTGAATCACTGACTGAGACTGATCAGTACTGCTAAAAGGTAAATGTAAAAGCATAACACATATAATTAACATATTCGTTTGTCCATCTTCTACAGGAGTCATCCAGGCCGAAGGGATGGAAAAAATTTGTCCATGCTGTGGCCTTCCTTTTCCTGCTGGCCAACGACATTGCAGACTTCGTCAGCGACTGGCTCTTCTTCGTTGACGTCAAAGTGGCCGGCAAAGGTATTGTGTATGGGGAGCCTGACCAGGCGGCAACATGGGCCCTGCTGGCCTTCTGCATCATCGGCACAGTCACGTTCGTCTGTGAGATTGTCAACTTGTGGTGGGAGTCCTTCCGGGGAAACCCGTGGGTGGACTCTGAGATCCTGTCAGCGGTGGTCATATGGATAGAGGATGTGCCGCAGGTGATCATCAGCTTGTACCTGGTGCTGTGCCGGGAGGAGCCCATCAGCGTGTTTCAGGTGGCCAAGGCGGCGGTCATCGTCACCGGCATATTCATCCGCATCATCGTCAGCCTGGTCAAGTACTGCAACAAGGACGCCATCCGCTCGCACCACCACGTCAAGTACAAGGTCTGCATCATGCTGGGGATGTTTGTGGAGGCCATCTTTGCGGTGGCCATCTTCGTGCTGACCCAGACGGAGCGAGACAGCTCGGGATCCATGAGCTTCAGGGTGCCGACCACCATCTTGGAAGACCAACTCAATGACCAACACTATTTCGCCAATGTCAGCATCTTTGTCAGCTACAACCATTACTTTGATGCCAACCTGCTTGACCCAAACAAGTCTGACTCTGAGGTCAACTGGCTAAGACTGACCAGCATTAACAGGCTCAGAACTAATCCAAAGGAGGAGATAACTTTCAACGTTCAGTTTGAGCAAAACGCCACCGGTGTGCTGAAAATGGCCGTTTGGGAAAAAATTGTCGCCGCCTCTGTTTCATGGACACTGGTAGTTTGCTACACGGTGAACAGCATGACCCCTGATATACAAAGTGTGGCAAATACAACCTGCGCAGCCAGTGGCTACTTCACCAACCCGTCCAACGCATTCATAAAGTTCAGGTACAGTGAACCTGGCACATACTTTAAGCCGAACGTCCTGGGGGACATTTATGTCAACATGAAGCTGAACCAGAGCGGACAGTGCAGACCGTTCAGCGATTACAGAGGCACCATCGTGGACAGCCTCCGTGATAATGTCAATATGACCTTACACTACTACCGCACCAACATAATTTTACCTCCGACTGATACAAATCACATGAAGCACAACGGAACGGAGCCTCCAAGATTTTTCAGGAACACAGAGTCTGACATGACCGATGTCCAGACGGCCTGGAAGACGGGGTGGATGCAGTGTGAGGCCACGGGTCACACTGCCCCTGTGCTGGACACAGAGATGGAACTAGACTGTACAATGACTTAAGTGGTTGAATGTGAGCAACTAATTCTTGACCTCTTTCTCTCTAACAACACTTGGATGACAAGCACTTCATTAAAGTCTTCCAGTTTATCAATGATGTTCCAGCCATGAACTTATTGACAATACATTTCATTACTATGCAGATGGAATGGACTTCATGTATAATTAAATCTAGTTTCGCCAGAATTAATGTTTATTTTATAGACTCGACTGAATCTTGCATGTACATTGAACTTCCTCAAACAACAAAAAAGACATTAGGTCCAAGTCAACAACTGGTCATCTTCACACAGACATTTGAGACAATAAAAAAGAAGCTCTAACAATGGAACTCCGATAATAGAGAATGGAATTTGATCTTAAACATTTATGATGTTGTATTCTTTCAAAACAATTCTAGACAATCAGTTAATCATTTAAATTTTGCATGAAACTTGATTTATCTTAGGCTTTCCACGATAGTAGTGATGCCATTCTGATTGACTTGAACAGTTAGTTTTATCCATGAGTCAGTGCAGTGCCTTTCTACATTTAAACAATTAAAACCTACTAGCAAAGAATGATAAACAAAAAATATTCCCATATGGGGATACAAATTTTAAAAAAATAAAATTATGAAATTAACCTACAAAAAAAAATATTTGAATGATAGTAACATTAAATTAAGGCTAAAGGTCACAAGACCTAAGATTTCGCTTTTCTTTAAAGTCGGGGTAATGTTCCCTTCAGATAGGTCATGGTATCACTGTGTGGGTTTATAAAGGAATAGAAACAAGACAGATACAGATAACAACAGGGAAAATAGAAACGGTCATCTAAAGTGATGTTGTTTTTTTGTTTTCTTTTCCAAGTAATTAGACAAGTGTGAAAAGTTTTATTCTGTAATGAAATCAAAATTAAACAGATAAATCAGCCAAAAATTAAACAGATAAATCAGCCAAAAATAAACAAATAAATCAGCCAAAAATAAATTGATCAACAGCGTATTATGAATGTATGTAACTTTGAACAAAGGGGGGTAAGTGATCAACAGTGTATTATGAATGTATGTAACTCTGAACAAAGGGGGGTAAGTGATCAACAGTGTATTATGAATGTATGTAACTCTGAACAAAGGGGGGTAAGTGATCAACAGTGTATTATGAATGTATGTAACTCTGAACAAAGGGGGGTAAGTGATCAACAGTGTATTATGAATGTATGTAACTCTGAACAAAGGGGGGGTAAGTACTGATAAGCTGGAGATATCTATCACACATTTATACCCCACCCCCCCATCGACCATATCCCCCCCCCAGGGGATGAAACCCTAGTAAAGTTGACTAGTGCCTTGAAAATATTTGACACGAATTCAATAATTTTACAGGACACAGTTTATCTTTTTTTTAACTTATAATCTTTTCAAGTCAGAAATAAATTTTATCACATTGAATTATGAAACCAGCCACTTCAAGTTGTCATTTTTAAACGTCAAATTTGAAACTTTTTGATACCATTCTGCTTGTTTTCTTCTTCAACATACTACATTCTTATGTCTTTTTTAAAAAAAAAATGATTATCAAGTGTGTGTACGAGGGTGTGTACGTGTGTGTGTGTGTGTATATAAGTGTGTATTGTTTTTAAAAAAAATTTTTCTTCATTATTTAGAGGTATTCAATTATTCTGAAACATATATATTTTTTTTTACTTTAATGTACTGCTAGAATACATCACCAGAACTGCAACATTCCAGAACTGAATGTTGTCTACAATTCTCATCATCAACAAGCTACTTATGAATAAAGTTTTGTTTTTTAATCATGTGAATTTTTTCTTTGCTAGCAGTTGAAATCACCTTATATATTTATTAAGTTATCTACTTTGATTCAATTGACAGTGAAATCAAATATAATGGACATATTTTTATCAAAAAATAAAGCTCTCATTATGTTTGTATGTACAAATGTATTCGCTTGAAATAAAAACATGTATTTAAAATTAACTTTCAGGCGTATTATTTTGTGTACCGGCTGCACCCTTCAAATCATTTGCATAGAGATTGCATAGAGATTGTCCACAATTAATCATTTGTTGTTTCTATACCTTACAACAGAGCATAAAGGATACATTATTTAAAAATTTGAAAAAGATTATACGTGAGAAGGAATTGAACACAGGCAGCCTGCCTATAATACCTTTTAATAAAAAAAATGGCTCCATGATTTTGAACTGGTGATTTTGAACAAGGTGTAAATTCTTATTCTTAGTATCCAAGTCCTAATTGTAATTTAAAAACAAAGCATTATTTCATTTAAACATAAAATAATATAATAGCTGTGGATTTTAATTTTTACATAAATTTTGAAGAATTTCTTTCTTTTTGTACTAGGTCGACTTGTAAAGAATTTTATCAACAAATTTAGTCCAAAAAGGCAGCTATTCATATCATCTGAGAATTTTTTGATTATGATAACCTTTTTTTCGCTTGACGATTTTAAGATGCTATCTGTTGTAAAAAGCAACAACAATAATTTAAATGATATTTTATCATTACTTTTTAATATTTGAGAATTTTGCTTCTCATATTTAAAACTGTACATTAAAAAAAAAAAATCAAATCAAGACAAAGGTAAGAAGCCATAATTAATATTTTAAACAGGAAACAGTATTCTTGATTCTTACTTTCGATTTAACTCCCAACAAACGGCATACAATAAAATGTGACTCTGGTGATCCATAAAGTCAAACCATGAAAAATATTATTTTTTTAAATATTTTTTTTGTTACAAATGTAATATTTTTATTAAAAAAATGCATTCTAAATACTTTCTAATAAAAAATATTTATTTATTTTTTATTTAACTACAATTTCTCGCAAATAAAATAACACTATCAGTTGACCGGCACCGAAAGCCATTTTGATTTGTTAACGTTTTGTCAGTCACTTTGACTACATTAAAATGGACTCAGATTCTCATTATTTAGTGGAAAAAGAACTTAAATCTAGTGACAAAAATGAAACTAACACTCGCTAAATCAAAAAAAAAATATAAAAACATTAAAAACTGACCAAAAAACATTTTTTTCAACTTTTTCAAGAAAAAACACAAGGTAGCCTCACGACACAGGCGCGCATAAGGCCATACCCCTCACTTTTTTGACAAAATGTCAAAAAAGTGAGGGGCAGTGCAAAAAACACACTGTGCATTATGTCTTTTTTAATAAAAAAAAACTTTTTTTTCTACATTTTTTGCGTTTTTCATAAAATTAAATTTTTTTATGTGAATAATTAAAGGAAAATATGCATATTTGAAAAAAAGTCACCAAACATTTATTTTTTGAAGAAATTGATTGATAACTGAATATTTCATTTCAGAAATATATGTCTTCTTCTTCCTTTGGCTCTACAGCCCATTTAGGGCCCTGGCCTGCCATACTACACTTCTCCACTTTTCCCGATCCAGGGTCTTCTTCCTCCACTCTCTCACTCCTATGGCTTTAAGGTCCTTCTCCACCTCCTCCAACCATCTGCTTCTTGGCCTGCCTTTAGGCCTTTTCTCATTAGGTGTTGTCTTATAAATCATTTTTGTACCTCTGTTGTTTTCCATAAGTGAGAAAAACGATATAATGATAGAGATAAAAAACAGAATAGAAGTAGGGAACAGAATATATTATACACTGCATAAAATACTGAAAAACAGACAGATCTCCAGAAAAATTAAAAAAACCATATACAAGACAATGATCCGGCCAGCAGTAACATATGGTAGCGAAACATGGACCATTAGCAAACAAGCAGAAAATATGCTAAACACTTGGGAAAGGAAAATATTTAGGAAAATTTAGAAATATATGTAGATTAATAAAATGTCTGAAAAAATGTTTTTGTTTTTAATACTTGTTTTTTGTCTTATTTCTGTTTGTACACTTTAAAAAAAAATAATTTTGTTTTGTTAAATTCTTTTTTTAAAAATATTATCAAGTTTCATTTTCACAAAAATAAGCTGCACAGTTTTAAAGCCTATTCAAAGTAGAAAAAAAATGATATATCACACATATATGGGCTATAAAGGAAACAGACAATATAGTCCAAAATGTAAGGACACCTGTTAGATAATAAAAAAAATGACCAAAAACCTGCCGTCGATTAAGAGTTAAAGCAGATAGACGGACATGGGGCGGTAAATATTTATTAAGATTGTTGAAAGCAAACTATCTATGCCCTTTCTTTATTTTAAAACTCTGTGTTTGTTGAAAGCAAACTAACTTACATTAAAAAAAAAAAGCACCAATTTTTTTCATAGACAAGAAACATGAACTCAAGTCTCCATGAAAAACGTACAAGAGCAAGCTACCATCTCTGGTGAGATCTGGACACACCTGAGGCTTATAGAACTTTAACTGGATATGTAACTTAAACTGTGCATTGTCCTTTGAGCTGGGTGCAGTTGTGTGGACACACGCGTGAACAGTTGTGTTGTCAAGTAATACGACCATTTCCAGTTCAATGAATTACTAGTGATGGTATAATTAACAAAACAGTGTAACAATAGAGGGTTTAGTTAACAATAGAGGGTTGAGTTAACAATAGAGGGTTTAGTTAATAATAGAGGGTTTGTTTTCCTGGTGTTGATTGGGTGGTGAATGGATATATATGTATATATCACAGACCAATTAGAGTCTAGGCAGCAGAGCTTTTTATATTGAGTCTTCATTGGCTCTAGAGGTACTTGGAGGTCGCCAATTTTGCCAGTCCATAAGGACAAGTCTTCCAAATACAGCAAATGGCAAAGACAGGGGAGTTAACAGGGGTAACAGAGGTATCAGGGTAATATAAGCGAACAGGTAACAAAGGAACTAGCAAGGTAACAAGGGAGCTAGCAGGGTAACAAGGGAGCTAGCAGGGTGACAAGAAAGCTAGCAGGGTAACAAGGGAGCTAGCACGGTAACAAGAGAGCTAGCGGGGTAACAATGGAGCTAGAACGGTAACAAGGAGCTAGCAGTGTACAAGAAAGGTATTTGTAAGAAATATGTCTTATCAGACTATATTATATATATATATATATATATATATATATATATATATATATATATATATATATATATATATATATATATTCACCTTTAGAAAACAAAACAAAACAAAAAAAAAACGCCAACATAGAAAGACAAACTCAATATTTTGTAAGATAAGAAACAAGTGATGTTTGAAGTACTGGTAATACATGTACTCTCGATTCAAAAAGACGAGATGCAATAGCCAAAGGGAGATCATCAGTTAAATTCTATGGTAAACTTTGAGAGCTAAGTAGTTTCCCCTCTAAGACAGACCACAGTCACAGCCTATTTACAAACAAAAACACGATGATTATTTGTCTAAGAACAAAAGTATTTTCTTACATAATGACTAAAGCTTGTTTTTTTAAATAGTGAACCCACGGTTGGTAGCCGGGTTACTGCTGACCTAGGGGACGGTTAGTCATATGGTAAAGCACTCGACTGTCAACAAAAGGGTACCTGGTTCGATCTCCGGTGAGGACCTAGGAAAATTTTTCAGGCCTTGGCTTAAGTCCCGCTATGTCTCCCGTGGACCCCTCCATGGCCATTGCACTATCGGCTATGGTGGGGGATGAAAGAAGGGCCTCCCATAAAAACCGTCCGATAAGTGGTTGATAAGATCTAAGAGAGTTCATCTCATCCTTGCAGGGGACATCACTCACACATTCTGCTGACCTTGTCTGTTGTTGTTTTTTAAACGTGTATCTGTTTTCGATAACCTATGAGCACAAACTAAAGACCAAATAGAATTGCTGTTTCAGACACTGTGAACTGTGGCGTCCAAGAACACGTCTACTGGACATTCATGCTATGTGAGAATCCCGCGGTAACATTTCATACACACATAAAGGTGTTACACTGTATATGATTACCTTCCATCGCTGGCCGTTTTTTTATAAAACGACACACACACGCACGCACGCACGCACACACACACACACACACACACATATATATTCCAGCTGCCTTTTTTCACAGCTTCTATATTCAGGCCCGTAGCCAGGAATATTGGATTGGGGGGGCCGAAGACATTTTCGGGGGGGGGGGGCGAAGAAATTTTTTTCGGGGGTGGGGGGTGCCGAAGAAATTATCGGGGCGAATCTAGACAACTTTGACGGGGCGGGGGGATACATTGACCCCGGGGGGGGGAACTGTTTCATTGTTGAAAATTGGTCTTAGAACAAAAAGTATTTCGATAATTTAATGATGTATTACCTAAACTTGCGATAACGGGGGGGGGGCGAGGACCCCCCCCCCCGGCCCCTCCCCCTAAATCCGCCTCTGGTGGGGTAGAAGAAATGTTCGGGGGGGGTTGCGAAAATAGAGGCGTGAAGCGCCGAAAGCTTGCGAACGGAGAGGAGGGGTTTGGGGAGAGGATCTCAGTGAGTTCCCTCCCCAAGACATTTTTTGCAGTTCCATATCTGGAATGGTGCATTTTAGTACCGATTGTTTAGCTATTAATTAGAAATATATAATTTTAACTACGTTTAAATAATGCATGGCATGATGCAGTTTTGTTAAAAATAATTAAAATAGTATAGAGTTTTAATGATAAAATTTATTGAGGCTGAGCAATTTCTGATTCCTGTTATAAATATATTGACCAATAGTTCTGCTACACAATTGTTACATAATAGATACCTGATTTATATTATTATACTGTGTGTTTAACGTACAATCCGGGAAGAACGACAAAGATGCATGAATAAAGCTTAGCTATTTGTGTGATATTTCTTATAAAATATTGAAAACAAAGAACAGATCTATCAACAAAAACAGTCGCAATTATTCAATTTAAAATAAAATTAATTCTGCTAAAAAGTAAATTTGCAAATTAAATAACATCACTCAAAAATCATGAAGTCAGAAGCCAATGTTATTTTATTAACTTATTTAAGTTGCTATATAGCTGTCCTCAGAAGATATCAATATATAAAACTATTACAAGGTTGCGAACAGGCCCATCGACTAAAATTTCGAGCCCCTGGGCTGATATTAATATTTTAAAAAGTTGATTGGTCAGCTCAGTCCGGATCCCTAAAACTCGCCGGGCCCCTGGGCATTGGTCCCCTGCCCCCCCACTCGTCGGCACTTGTTGCGAACTTATATTATTATACGTTTCGAATTTGCAAACTTCGTGGTTTAGCCAGCCCCGTAACCAAGGGGGGCACTGGGGGGCTAGGTGTGGAGTGCCCCCCCCCACTTAAAAAAGATGAAAAAGATGAAAAAAATAAAGAAAAAGTAAAGGTTCCCCCTTGCTGGGTATTGGTGCCTCCCTGCTTACTTTGACCTAGCTACGTGTGAGGGTTGAGAAACTGCTCTCACACGCGGCTGTTGAAGCACCAAATGTCAATGCTGCCCAAAATACCCAGAAGAGTACTTCAATAAGATTCAATCTTTTATGCCCAAAAATTAGATAAGCTATATATGTAAGTATATATAAATAGCCTGAATGATTGCCAAAATATAAACTTTTAAGTTTTTATTATTATTGATTTATTAAACAAAATGATTGATGTTTTATAGCCGTTATTATTAAAATTGTATCAAAAAACTCAAATCATGCACAGGGGGCTCAGGTCATGCACGGGGGGGGGGCTCAGGTCATGCACGGGGGGGGGCTCAGCCTCCCCTAGCCCCCCTCTGGCTACGGGCCTGTCTATATTATATGCATTCATTCTTTACCCAATTACTAAACTCCTTGATAAAGTTCTTGCGTTTATAATTAATGTACCCCCCCCCCTCCATTTTACTGTCGGTTACTTCAGAGCCAAGCCCCCACGAGAAACGTTTTACATCTTAACTAGCTCGGACAATGACACAACCACCGCCCAGTGTCAGCCCCTTTGCCCTCGGTACAACAAACAAACAAACCAGTAGAACACAACAGACCGTGTAATTAATAAATAAATAAATAAATAAAATATATATATATATATATATATATATATATATATATATATATATATATATATATATATATATATAGTTTAATTTTCAAAAGGGAAACAGTCCAGGATAGAGTGTAAAGAGTAAACATTAAAGTAGACATGGCTTAAACCCAATTCTGGTCAACATATAAATCAACATTCCTCCTGGAGACATGGCTTAAACCCAATTCTGGTCTACATATAAATCAACATTCCTCCGGGAGACATGGCTTAAACCCAATTCTGGTCAACATATAAATCAACATTCCTCCGGGAGACATGGCTTAAACCCAATTCTGGTCTACATATAAATCAACATTCCTCCGGGAGACATGGCTTAAACCCAATTCTGGTCTACATATAAATCAACATTCCTCCGGGAGACATGGCTTAAACCCAATTCTGGTCTACATATAAATCAACATTCCTCCGGGAGACATGGCTTAAACCCAATTCTGGTCTACATATAAATCAACATTCCTCCGGGAGACATGGCTTAAACCCAATTCTGGTCTACATATAAATCAACATTCCTCCGGGAGACATGGCTTAAACCCAATTCTGGTCTACATATAAATCAACATTCCTCCGGGAGACATGGCTTAAACCCAATTCTGGTCTACATATAAATCAACATTCCTCCGGGAGACATGGCTTAAACCCAATTCTGGTCTACATATAAATCAACATTCCTCCGGGAGACATGGCTTAAACCCAATTCTGGTCTACATATAAATCAACATTCCTCCGGGAGACATGGCTTAAACCCAATTCTGGTCTACATATAAATCAACATTCCTCCGGGAGACATGGCTTAAACCCAATTCTGGTCTACATATAAATCAACATTCCTCCGGGAGACATGGCTTAAACCCAATTCTGGTCTACATATAAATCAACATTCCTCCGGGAGACATGGCTTAAACCCAATTCTGGTCTACATATAAATCAACATTCCTCCGGGAGACATGGCTTAAACCCAATTCTGGTCTACATATAAATCAACATTCCTCCGGGAGACATGGCTTAAACCCAATTCTGGTCTACATATAAATCAACATTCCTCCGGGAGACATGGCTTAAACCCAATTCTGGTCTACATATAAATCAACATTCCTCCGGGAGACATGGCTTAAACCCAATTCTGGTCTACATATAAATCAACATTCCTCCGGGAGACATGGCTTAAACCCAATTCTGGTCTACATATAAATCAACATTCCTCCGGGAGACATGGCTTAAACCCAATTCTGGTCTACATATAAACCAACATTCCTCCGGGAGACATGGCTTAAACCCAATTCTGGTCTACATATAAATCAACATTCCTCCGGGAGACATGGCTTAAACCCAATTCTGGTCTACATATAAATCAACATTCCTCCGGGAGACATGGCTTAAACCCAATTCTGGTCTACATATAAATCAACATTCCTCCGGGAGACATGGCTTAAACCCAATTCTGGTCTACATATAGATCAACATTCCTCCGGGAGACATGGCTTAAACCCAATTCTGGTCTACATATAAATCAACATTCCTCCGGGAGACATGGCTTAAACCCAATTCTGGTCTACATATAAATCAACATTCCTCCGGGAGACATGGCTTAAACCCAATTCTGGTCTACATATAAATCAACATTCCTCCGGGAGACATGGCTTAAACCCAATTCTGGTCTACATATAAATCAACATTCCTCCGGGAGACATGGCTTAAACCCAATTCTGGTCTACATATAAACCAACATTCCTCCGGGAGACATGGCTTAAACCCAATTCTGGTCTACATATAAATCAACATTCCTCCGGGAGACATGGCTTAAACCCAATTCTGGTCTACATATAAATCAACATTCCTCCGGGAGACATGGCTTAAACCCAATTCCTGGTCTACATATAAATCAACATTCCTCCGGGAGACATGGCTTAAACCCAATTCTGGTCTACATATAGATCAACATTCCTCCGGGAGACATGGCTTAAACCCAATTCTGGTCTACATATAAATCAACATTCCTCCGGGAGACATGGCTTAAACCCAATTCTGGTCTACATATAGATCAACATTCCTCCGGGAGACATGGCTTAAACCCAATTCTGGTCTACATATAAATCAACATTCCTCCGGGAGACATGGCTTAAACCCAATTCTGGTCTACATATAAATCAACATTCCTCCGGGAGACATGGCTTAAACCCAATTCTGGTCTACATATAAATCAACATTCCTCCGGGAGACATGGCTTAAACCCAATTCTGGTCTACATATAAATCAACATTCCTCCGGGAGACATGGCTTAAACCCAATTCTGGTCTACATATAAATCAACATTCCTCCGGGAGACATGGCTTAAACCCAATTCTGGTCTACATATAAATCAACATTCCTCCGGGAGACATGGCTTAAACCCAATTCTGGTCTACATATAAATCAACATTCCTCCGGGAGACATGGCTTAAACCCAATTCTGGTCTACATATAAATCAACATTCCTCCGGGAGACATGGCTTAAACCCAATTCTGGTCTACATATAAATCAACATTCCTCCGGGAGACATGGCTTAAACCCAATTCTGGTCTACATATAAATCAACATTCCTCCGGGAGACATGGCTTAAACCCAATTCTGGTCTACATATAAATCAACATTCCTCCGGGAGACATGGCTTAAACCCAATTCTGGTCTACATATAAATCAACATTCCTCCGGGAGACATGGCTTAAACCCAATTCTGGTCTACATATAAATCAACATTCCTCCGGGAGACATGGCTCCAATATGGACCCTCCCCCCCCCCCCCAAAAAAAAAAATCTGTCCATTTCTATTTAACGGAGAAATGTTTTTTTAATGACTTATTTTCTTTTTTTTTTTTTGCTGGTCTACTATGCTATGTCTGATATTTTCTCTAACCAAAGGGCATCGGCCAATAACCTCTCCAGCGCCCCCGGTTTATGGGGAGCCCCCTATTCAGTTCACCCCTATCGCAGGTTGCGACACTTCATTTCCTGCCTAGAGCGAATGACATTCAATAGTATGGGCGACGCACACATAACACATTTCTCTTCACGGTTTGCTGAAACACTGGGACAAGGACCTGTAGACTTAAAAAAAAAGTGCAACAAGGGAGAAGAACTCGATTTTACTTTGTTAACTAAAAGGAATAAGGAAAGGGGGGGGGGGTGTGGTGTATGAAAATGGAGTGAATGGAATCAAAAAGGCTGAACATGTTCTATTGACGTCACAGGGACTTCTTCCCAGAACTGAGAAATGTAATGCGGGATGATGAAACTAGAAATAGTAGAAGGTACACTTTGTGTGTGTGTGTGTGTGTGTGTGTGATTCACAATATTACGTGAGATCTATATAGTTCTCAGAAATGGGCACGAATCCCCAAAGGAAATCAGTTTCGATAGCTTGAGTTCATTCCATACGCCCACCGTATCCAGGCGAATTTTGTTGATTACCGACAGAGTCGAACATCAAACATTATTTCATCGTGACATTTTTATTGTTTAAATCAGTAAGTAGAAGATTTACTTTCACGTGTTATTATTATTACCAGTACCTTCATTTATTTTTTATTTATGTTTGTTTACAGGGTCATTCTTATGTATTCTGGTGGCCCCCAAAGTTTTAGTTACATTTGGGAGCCCCAGGCGAAACACAAGTCGCAACCCCCCCCCCCCATCCACAAGCGAACAATTTGGCTGCCAATCGTACCAGGTGGTGTTGACTTATTTTGCCTATCCACAACAACGTTTCTGATTACAGTCAGCCTGTTAAATTTTGTACATGTCATTGTTGATGTTCGGTGGATGTCTGGTAACCAAGCAACCAACCGTATATTCAACCAATAACAAAACTCGTAGTGTTTGTTTTGAATTTAGCTGTTGTTGTTGTTTTCATTATTCTCCGTTGGTGATACATGCAACGCAGTGCCAGGACCTTTATTGTGATTGGTGAAATATGTCACGCAGTGCCAGACCTTTATTATGATTGGTGAAATATGTCACGGGTGATTCACCAGATTAAAACAACTAGCGACAATGGTCATGGCGTCTCTGGCCGTCCAGAGATTTGGTGTTAAAGTTACAGAGACAACGGGCTAAATTGCCAATTATCGATGGCGTGCATTAAACGTGCGTAAAGTGACATGGGAATTTCCCTTTCTCTATTTTTAAATCTCATAAATCTTATTATGATGTCAGAGTGTAAGAATTACTAGTCGTATTTTGCCTATGTCTGCAACCTGTCACTCAGCGAACGTGCATCGGTGTTAAAAGGCAGCGAGCAGACATAATACAAAATAATTATTACATTATAAAAAAATATTTTATAAAAAAAAAACAACGATTTTCTTGCGTACTAAAAATCAGAAAATAATTTTTAGAGTATTCTTTCTACAGCCACAATAATTTTATTTTGCTGAAAATACTTAAGAAACTCATCAAATCATAATGAAATAGTAAGAATTTTGCATTGTCATCGGGTTCTGAGCTATATTGAAAGTATCAGAGCTATAACTTATCGGAAAGTGGTCTAAAATTGGATTGCCGAATTCAGTGACTGAGTTTGAAAAAAATAAATATATCTATTGGGAGTTGAGTAACCTAAAATATAACAGGTGTGAGAATCACTGATGAAATTCGCTACCTTTACCCTGCTTGAGTAATTAAACTGCTTTCGAAAAAACATATCCCCCCTCTCTCTCTCGCTCGCTGCCGAATGTTACGCTGTACAATAAAAAGGGGAGTGTAATCTGCAGTACTATATTTAGCACCAGTAACTTCCCTTGGTTTAGACAAGGTTGTAAACTATTCGCCATACATATTAAATTTTATTTATTAAGAAACTCATCAAATCATAATGAAATAGTAAGAATATTGCATTGTCATTGGGCTCTGAGCTATATTGTAAGTATCAGAGCTATAGCTTATCGGAAAGTGGTCTAAAATTGGATTGCCAAATTCCGCGGACAGACAAACAAACAGACAAGTTAAGAAAAACGTTGTAATGTAATATTGGCAAATCATTTGATACTTTTTATTTTTGTCTGTTCAATCCAGGAAATACCCCACAATGAAGCAATGTAAAAAAATCGCCCACGTTGTGCTCTTCTTGTTACACTTGGTCAACGAACTGGTAGACTGGCTCTTCTTCTTCGACGTCAGAGCGGCCGACAAAGGTATTGTGTACGGGGAGCCTGACCAGGTGGCAAAGTGGGCGTTGCTGGCATTCTGTATTATCGGTTCTGCCTTTTTATTCTGTGAGATGATCAACCTGTTTTATGAGTCCTTTCGGGATAAAAAGTTCGTGGACTCTGAGATCATGTCAGCGGTGGTCACATGGCTAGAGGATGTCCCGCAGGTGATAATCAGCTTGTACCTGGTGCAGTGCCGGGAGGACCCGATTAGTGTGTTCCAGCTGGTCAAGGCGTGTGTCATCATAACGGGAATAGTGATCCAAACCATTGTCATTTTGGTTAAAAACTGCAAAGAAGATCCGAGTCTCCCAAAATACCATAAGGCAATGAAATCCTTAATCATAATAGGGGCGTTGGTTCAGTTAGGCTTTTCAGCGGCCATCTTCGTGCTGACCCAGACAGAGCGTGACAGCTCGGGATCCATGAGCTTCAGGGTGCCGACCACCATCTTGGAAGACCAACTCAATGACCAGCACTATTTCGCCAATGTCAGCATCTTCGTCAGCTACTCCCATTACTTTGATGTCAATAAGCTCGACCCGGACAAGACTGATTCAGTGGTCAACTGGCTAAGACTGACCACCATTAACAAGCTCAGGGCTAGCCCGAAGGAGGAGATAACTTTCAATATACAGTTTGAGCAGGTCACCACTGGATTGCTGAAGATGGCCGTTTGGGAAAAACTGGTTGCCATCTCTGTTTCATGGACACTGGCTGCCTGCTACACGGTGAACAGCCAAACAGCAGATATACAAAGTGTGACCAATACGACTTGTGCAGCCAGTGGCTACTTCACTAACCCATCCAACCACTTCAGATACGAGGAGCCAGGCTTATTTTTAAAGAAAAACATACTGGGGGACATTTACGTCAACATGAAGTTGAACCAGAGCGGACAGTGCAGACCGTTCAGTGATTACAGAGGCGCCATAGAGGACAGCCTCCGTGATAATGTCAACATGACCTTACACTACTACCGCACCGACCTATATGTAAATGACACGAATCTAATGAAGCACAAAGGAACAGAGCCCCTCAGATTCTTAAAGAACAAAGAGCCTGACATGACCGATGTCCAGACGGCCTGGAAGACGGGGTGGAGGCAGCAGTGTGAGGCCAAGGGTCACACTGCCCCAGTGCTGGACACAGGGATGAAACTAGACTGTTCGATGATTTAGCTGGGTGGGATGTGAACAATGCCCGAATGAACAAGTGGGACCAGTCAAAAAACACTACACGACATCCCTCTGATTGGTCATAATGCAACAGTTTGAACACCGATCTTTGGCCATCTGAAATAGGTCAACTAAACTAATAACACACAAAATGTATTTTTTAAGTTTAGAAGAACTTCATCGAAAACAAATCACCACATTCACGTCAAACCCAACTGTCCATCACGACGTGTACAAACTGGAGACGACGACGACAATAGAGTCCTCAGCAATAGAGCCAGTCACACACACACACATACACAGAAAGTATTCAGACCTATAACATCTCTGATTATAGTTTTTCATGATATAATCGCTCCACTGGGTAACCTTTTTCTTTTTACAGCACGCCCCCCACACACACACAGCTCGTTGTTTTTATTAACTCTTTATTAACTAACATTGGCTGTTTCATAGCAACATGTGACCTATTTTTTTTAAATGACCTGAATCGCCTTTAGTTATCGTATCCAATATAGCAAACCGATGGTCGGGCGAACAATTGAAAAAAAACAAACAAAAAAAAACAAAAACAAACAAACAACGGATGATAAATAAATATAAACAGCTTCCTTTTTTCATAACAGAATGAAACTAACCCAAATGACTATACAACGAGTATCAATCAGTTAAGTCAGAGTCAGTCAGACTATGGGAGCCAGACAAAGGACTTCGTTCATCTATTGGAGTCGTTTATGTTTTGTTTACGTGATAAATGAATAGCGAATGGACAGGCTGGGATATAAGTGCACAGTAATGTTCACATCGTATCACATAGTGCAAAGTAATGTCCACATCAAATCACAGAGTGCACAGTAATGTCCACATCAAATCACAGAGTGCACAGTAATGTCCGCATCAAATCACAGAGTGCACAGTAATGTCCGCATCAAATCACAGAGTGCACAGTAATGTCCGCATCAAATCACAGAGTGCACAGTAATGTCCGCATCAAATCACAGAGTGCACAGTAATGTCCGCATCAAATCACAGAGTGCACAGTAATGTCCGCATCAAATCACAGAGTGCACAGTAATGTCCGCATCAAATCACAGAGTGCACAGTAATGTCCGCATCAAATCACAGAGTGCACAGTAATGTCCGCATCAAATCACAGAGTGCACAGTAATGTCCGCATCAAATCACAGAGTGCACAGTAATGTCCGCATCAAATCACAGAGTGCACAGTAATGTCCGCATCAAATCACAGAGTGCACAGTAATGTCCGCATCAAATCACAGAGTGCACAGTAATGTCCGCATCAAATCACAGAGTGCACAGTAATGTCCGCATCAAATCATATAAATCAATTTCCCCCATTGCTGGTTGATTGTCGCTGGAAAGATTTCCCCCCCCCCCACCCAATTGAATGTTTCAGAATAACAAAGAGAGTGACACACGTTCCACGATCGTCTTTTTTTATTCGGTAAGGGAGACAGACTAAATCTTTTTTTTATTGGTTTGTTTTATATTAAATTTTATTTTATGTGTTTGTTTTAATGCTTTTTTTTAAACACGTGAAGTAATGACTTTTGAAAATAGTTTTTGTCAGGTAAATGTCCCGGATGTTCAAAAAATATAACACGATTATTTAATCTTGAAACGTTCATTCTCTTTAATTTGATGTTCGGGTTACGAAAGTTTCGGTTTACGAACCGAGTTCTGTAACAAAGTATATATATTTCCCCTTTTATTATAGCACATTTTTTTTCACGAACTCTCTCACTCTCTCTCTCTCGGATCTGTCCGAAACCAAAAATAACCTAGCCTTCTGATCAAACCCAGGGGAATATAACTCTATGCGCCGAAAGAGCTCTGTTCAAATAGTTCAATTTTTTTTTTGGTGTGCACTTATATTGGGAGGATAAAGACAACAAATGCCATTTAAAGCATGAATGAGTGCGAGAGAGTGCGGGGTTATGGCTTGAATGTAACCAAGGAAATGGAAGATGTTAGAAGACTTAAGGAGGGGAAGGATGGTCGTGCGATAAAGCGCTCGACCTGAAGGTACCCGGTTCGATCTCCGGTGAGGACCAAGGCTCAAGTTCCCGATATATCTCCCGTATCTCCCGTGGTGCCCCCAGGGCGTTTGCACTATCGTCTGTGGTGTGGATGAAAGAAGGGCACCATAAAAACCGTCTCACTAGTGGTTTATAGAAATATAAGAGATTTCATCTCATCCTTATAGGGACTTCACACATAAGACTTAAGAGTGGGTAAACAGGAAAGGGAGATTACAGCAAGACAGGGGAGGTAATCGTCAGAAACCGTTCTGCGGATTAAAAAAAGGAAATTTCCCTTATCGGGCCCCAACTTAAGTCAGGTGCCCATTTAAAGATGGGTGGACTTGTGGGACGACTTTGCACCAAATTTCACCATGGAAAAATTCCATGGGCTTCACGAGGATCGAACCCAGGACTCTCAGGTCGAACTTTGTTTGTACTTAAAGTATACTATATAAAATAAGATAAAAGCATAACTTATCGATTGGACGGATGGCTGAGCGGTGAAGAGCGTTTTTCTGTCGACCGGGTTCGATCGTCGGTGAGGACCAGGGAAATTATGTGTAAAATCCCCTAAATTAGGGGTGCTGATCAAACAACCCATTTATATGTCGAGGTAACAGAAACAAGTGAATTCTACACTTTCATCTGCCCCCAATGGTCTATTTTTATCGATTACTTTGGCGCCATGACCGTAAAGACATTTCTCTCACAGGCCATGGGAAGGAAGTTGTGTAACAGTCTCGCTTATTGAGGGGGGGGGGGAGGGAATGTAAAAAAATCCCATTCACAGGACCGATTACTCCTGTTTATTTTAAAAACTGAAGTCAACTCGTTACAGACGACTGACTTTAAGAATTCAACATTCAACTCGTGGACTGACACACACACCAAATCACCCAAACCTGTGATTCAGTGGTCGCCTGGGATTAATCTTACGATTCATGGCGCGAACCGACTAAAGAAGTTTATTTGTTGCTACAACATCTGCAGAGATTCGTTTTGTCTGTTTGATCCAGGTAATACTTTATTATGTTTTTAAATCTACTCCTCTCTTGAATTAGAATTCAAGAAACGTACCGTACACATTTATTTTAGGTCAACCCGGTACAAATCTCGGACACTGTTTGTCTAGGTACTTGTATCGTGATCTGTTTCCCCCATTTAACGTAGTTCGTGGCTTGAACTGTGTGGTGCCACGAAGTTAGTCACGGTCAATTTGTTTGCGCATTTTCAAGAGCAGTAGTCCAACAATCACCCCACCCCCTCGTCCATCTCTCACCCCCCACCACCACCACCCCTGAGTTTGGTCCACCGCAAGCCCCCCCCTCCCCCAAACCCCTACCCTATCAACATTGAAACCTGAGCGGAAACCCACAACACATCTGACCTTGAGTGTATAACAGCACAACCGATCGACACGCCAGCAGTGGCGTCGTAACGGGTGGGAAGTAAACAACGAGGCGAAGGGTGCCGGTCCCGGCAAGAAAAAAATAAATGTTTAAGAAACATTAACGGCCCCTCCCCCCCCCCCGGCTCCAAGTTGTTATCGACGGTGCTGCACCACCGTGAAACTGTGTCAAAGGATCGTTCATAGCAGACACTATGTAGAACAAACCATGTGTAAAACAGAATACTGTGATTATTATTGGTGTATATATTTTATTTTTGAACGCAAGGCTCAACACGTTAGCGACGCAAAGAAATCATTGAATGAATCAATTCGGAAATATTTGACAGCGGGGAGAGTGTTTTCATGTGGCTACAGACTGTTTCATACAGTCACACGCGCAATCCCTCTTTTTTAAAAAAAAAAATTTCACGTTAGAAAAAAAACTATCTCTCTGAATAATACGTGAAAATATCCCCTTGGTCGCCTGGCTGTTACAATTCCGTTAGTTGTCGCTGCATTTGGCGGCATTAGAGCTGACACACAGACACAGCGCCTCGGAGAAAAGTGTATGATAATTGGTTGCACCACTCGTAGGGGCTGGCAACATCTAACCTTGGGCCCCCTGACACTAAGTCAGGGACTGGCGCGATCTTATCTTGGGCCCCCTGACACTAAGTCAGGGACTGGTGCGATCTAATCTTGGGCCCCCCGACATTAAGTCAGGGGCTGGCGCCATCTAATATTGACGTGTTCGGATTGCTCCCCCCCCTCCACCCCACTGCAGCTGTCCTAAGCTAACATAGAATGAGGAAGGAGGACACAGATACACAGACAATCCCCTCCCCCCCATCAACATTCATTACAAAGGTCAGAGACTACTGACCTTCGACTTCACAAGTTATTCCCTCGTGAGGCCGATCGGAGAGGCACGGGTAACGGGGGGTGCGAACTCCAGCTGACGCCAGATACCCTGTGGAACCCCCGTGATACCGCAATGGCCATTCAAGCCCGTCGCAGCCTCGGCCGTGGTGAGGGGTACATAGGTATGGGGAGAGGGCGCTACAAAAAAGAAAAAAACAACAACTGCCCCAACAGGGTCGTAAGGTTTTAAATTGAGACCGAGAGAACAAACCTCCTATCTCTACAAGGGCCTCACAATCTGATGACGGTACATTTTACTGTGCAGGCGCGGGTGTAGGGAGTGTGTGGGGGTGTGTGATCGCGGAAGGCAAGATGGCTGGACTTGATAAATACTTTTATACCCAGAACTAAAAAAAAAAGACTCCAACGTTGGAAAATTAAAAAAAATGGATCAAATATGAGTTTTAAAAGATTAACAATTGACATGTAGTAGAATCAGGCGCAATGGGTTCCAAGAAAAATTAAAAAAATAAACAATATACAAAAAAAAATATTTATAAATAAAAGCAATTTGGGCTCTGCGTTAAATCGAAAGTAAATAATTAATACAACAGTATTGTGCGGCTCTTTCGATGTCAAAATGTAGCCTTCCAGTTCCATGCGCAAATAATACAAATTATTTCATTTTATATACCTAATCCTAATCATCAAATACCATAATATTGAAACAACAATTTTAGTGGCTCTTTAAAAACTGAGAAAAATGTAAAATAACTTTTGACTCTTCCGTCTCAAAAGGTTGCCGACCCCTGACCTAGCCTACCGATCAAGCCCAAGGGGATATAACTCTATGCAAAGGTTTTGCAGGGTACAGCTAGTAAATAATTACAATTTTAAAAAATCATAAAAATCCGATCTCTATTTATAGACGTGACATTATCAACCCTTAATATTGTCACAGTGTCCCCCACACACAACCAAAATGTGGTGTATGTATTTAAGAAACCAAAAATAAATTAAAAAAAAAAACAACAACGCGTCATTGGGTATTTTAATGAGCAGCCCTTAATATTTGTACAAAAATACATCACTGGCTTTGAACAAAAATATTAAGTTTTTTTCGATGGAAAGAGGCTGCCCCCCCCACCCCCATCTGACAAGTACAAGAGACCTGAACACCCCTGATAAAGAACGGTTCATTCCTTATACCATTGACAGACAGCGAGTCTTGACTGACCAGTAATGTTTAAAGAACGCAAAGCCGAACTAAAGCCATATTTAAAAATAAAACAAAAAATAAAAAATACACGTGAACACGTTCATTTATGTCTGTTCCCACCCAGGAGTCACCAAGGATGAGTAGTTGTAAAGAAATCGTCCACATCGTGGGCTTCATCTTCCTGGTCCTCAACGACATCGCCGACTTCATCAGCGACTGGATCTTCTACGCCGAGGTCAAGGCCAGCGGTAAAGGCATTGTGTACGGGGAGCCCGACCAGGCAGCGGAGAGCGCCCTGCTGGCCTTCTGCATCATCGGCACGCTCACTTTCCTGTGCGAGGCCGTCAACCTGCTGATGGAGCACAGGGGTGCGGCCCTGGTAGACTCTGATTTGCTGTCAGCGGTGGTCATATGGATAGAGGATGTCCCGCAGGTGGTAATCAGCTTTTGCCTGGTGCTGTGCCGGGAGGATCCCATCAGCGTGTTCCAGCTGGTCAAGGCGTGTGTCATCATAACGGGCATCGTCATCCGCATCATCGTCAGCCTGGTCAAGTACTGCAACAGGGACGCCATCCACGCGCACCACCACGTCAAGTACAAGGTCGGCATCGTGATAGGGATGTTGGTTGAGTTTGGCTTTGCGGTGGCCATCTTCGTGCTGACCCAGACAGAGCATGACAGCTCGGGAACGCTGAGATACAGAGTGCCGACCACCATCATAGATGACCAGTTCAATGACCAGCGGTATTTCGCCAACGTCAGCATCTTCGTCAGCTACACAAATTACTTCGATGTCAATAATCTTGACCCGGACAGGTCTGACCCAGTGGTCAACTGGCTCAGACTGACCAGCATTAACAAGCTCAGGGCAAGCCCGAAGGAGGAGATAACTTTCAATATACAGTTTGAGCAGGTCACCACTGGATTGCTAAAGATGGCCGTTTGGGAAAAACTGGTCACTGCCGCTGTCCACTGGACACTGGTTGCATGCTACACAGTGGACAGCCAGAGTACAACTATACAAAGTGTGACCAATACGACCTGTGCAGCCAGTGGCTACTTCCCTAACCCATCCAGCCACTTCATCAAGTTCAGATACGAGGAGCCAGGCTTATTTTTAAAGAAAAACATACTGGGTGACATTTACGTCAACATGAAGTTGAACCAGAGCGGACAGTGCAGACCGTTCAGTGATTACAGAAGCACCATCGAGGGCAGCTTCCGTGACCAAGTCAACATGACCTTACACTACTACCGCACCGACCTATATGTAAATGACACGGATTACATGAAGCACAACGGAACAGAGCCCCCCAGATTCTTTAGGAACACAGAGCCTGACATGACGGATGTGAAGAAAGTCTGGAAGACGGGGTGGATGCAGTGTGAGGCCACGGGTCACACTGCCCCAGTGCTGGACACAGGGATGGAACTAGACTGCTCGATGGCTGATAAATCAACAGCAAAATTTTTGATGTACAGCTCTCAAACAATGATGACATTGTGTATCTTTTCTTCTTTACACGCCATTTTTATAGTAATTTGATAATCATTATATTGTCTCAAAATAAAGTTCTATTTTTACTAGGATGTGCTATCAATCAATGTTTTAATAATAATAATAATTTAATTCTGTCAATTATCTAAGCCATTTGCAGCTATGAAATCAATGCAAAAATCTATGTCCATATTACAAAGATTAATTATTGTTATTGTTGCCAAGAATTTGTTCAAATAAATAATAAAAAAGAATGATGTGAATGCAATTTTTTTAATCAAACAAGAAAAACGTTTCTCCATCTCCTTTGTTTGAAATAAGACAATATTTTTTTGTGTACTGTGATATCATATCTTAAACAAAATCCATCAACACATATGACCATGAACATGAGTAGGTTAAAAAACTTGGATTAATTACTCCAACTCAGATTTTAAAGAAACAAAAAGCTGTAAAATAAGACTGGGAAATACCACAGTGAGAATCAAAACAAATTCTCAAGTGTGATTGTAACAGACATGATTTAAGTGGATAGAAAAAGGGGGGTAAATGGTGCACATATTATAAAAGATAACAGATTAACAAGACACAATTAAAAAATAAAGCGTTAAAACATAATGTCAAAAACGCTATTCTCTCTAAAACAAGATTTCAACTCATGAAAAGCTCACAAACACTATTACAGCAATGCCTTTACATCTGAATTTAATAATCAAACTGTACCAGATGTCAATCAGTTTTTAATCTTACTTTAGCCTCACAATGAGTTTATCCATTCACTGGGCCCCCCACAAACTCGATTACTCAGATTTATTTTTGGCTGGGGTGTGGATGGGGTGTAGGTACTGTAGGCGAAAAAAAAAACCTACCAACATTTGTAAAAGAATAGATAAAAATAATAAGCCAACGTTTAAGAATAATATTATCCATCAAGTTTTTCTTAATAATTATTTTTTTGATCAGTTTATCATCAGGATGCTTCATACGACTCATTATATAAAAAAAAGTTTAACTTATTACATGTAGTGGAGAACAAAACTGAATATTTTAATCCTTTTGAAATTTTTTTTTACCACAAACATTGGATAGGACAGATGATACACATGTGACAAAAATAAACAGAACTTCATGTGATAAATTGGACTGTGGATTTTTTAAGGCAGTAAAACAGGACATGCAACCAACCAGCATTCAGTCCATGCCACCACATTTTGAGTGGGACGATGACCTATTGGTGTAGATACTTAACTGTTGACTTGAGAGTCCTGGGTTCGATCCTTGGTGAGATTTGTTTCTAACTCACCCCACAAGTCCACCCAGCTTTAAATGGAAACTTGAATTTAAGTTGGGGGAGTATAGATGGATGGGCGTTGTGCTAACCACACAATCCCTTCAGATGCGGAGGTTATAGAAATAGATGAATTCTACACTTCATCTGCCCCAATGGCCCGAGAAGGTTAAGGGGACTTTACTTTACATCCCATTTTCACATTTATAAACAGACAAAATAGCAGGTATACACACAGGTATACACACAGGAGGTATACACACAGGTATACACGCAGACATACACACAGACATACACGCAGACATACACACAGGCATACACACAGGCATACACACAGGCATACACACAGGCATACACACAGACAGACATACACACAGGCATACACACAGGCATACACACAGGCATACACACAGACATACACACAGACATACACACATACATACACACAGGCATACACACAGACAGACATACACACAGGCATACACACAGACAGACATACACACAGGCATACACACAGGCATACACACAGACATACACACAGACATACACACAGGTATACACACAGGTATACACACAGACATACACACAGGTATACACACAGACATACACACAGACATACACACAGGTATACACACAGACAGACATACACGCAGACATACACGCAGACATACACGCAGACATACACGCAGACATACACACAGACATACACACAGACATACACACAGACATACACACAGACATACACACAGACATACACACAGACATACACACAGTTTCATAAAAGAGATGGCCTGTTATTTAATAAATTTGATCTATGTCCCAGAAGAGCTACCCTTCCGTTCTTATGTGTGTGGACTGTGTGTGTGTGAGTGAATGGGTAGCTGTGTCAGCTATTGTACACTTTCATTATGTTCATTACATGAGAGCACTGTGGTAGATTTATATAAGAAGGGTCCAAATTTTCACCATAATTATACATGTGTTAATATTTTGTAATCAGTTGAATTAAAATTTACATAAAACCTCATTAATCTTGATGTGAATGCAACATCAGAATTATTATCCATCTCATAAGAACATATTTGAGCATGTTTAATTAATAAGGTTGTCAACATGTCTGTAAAACACAATTCTGAAAAACTACTACAGTGAGGTTAGGGGGTTCACCTCGGTGTAGGCCTCTCTTGGTACGCTCAAATTAAAACATGGAAGTAACCTTACTCATGGCTTTATTTTGAACTTTATATCAACGAATTTGGTATTGAGTAATGTGAAGTAATATTTTAGAGAACCTAATGGGGCTTATTCAATGAGTTGTAATTACATTTGTAAAAATAACCACACGAAAATTACATTCATAATTAAACAGAACAAAAGCTTAAAAATGGCCACAAAAAAATTATTAAATATTATCTAAGATGCTTTACTTAAAGTCTCTAACACAGTAAAAATTTAAGTTGCCAGAACACTGGACATTAATTTTTCAAACCATTTGCATGTTCTGACGTTAAATTAGCTTATTTTTTTTAAAATTCCAGGTTTAAAGTTGTTCAGATTAATAGATTTGGAGTTATCAAATTATTTCAATTGATAATAAAGAATGAAAGAATGCCAACGATAATAAAGAGAGAAATCTATTACCTGTGTCTGTAACAGGTTCATGAACTATTGTAGCTTCAGCTGGCTCAAAAGCTCCAGTTCTCATTACGTAATCTGTGCTGAGTGCCAGTGTGTTGACCCAATGACCATGACCTTCCAGATTTCGACAAAATACACCCTAAAAAAATGATTAATTGACAATAAATGTTGTTAACAATGAGATTTTTTTATTCTAATATTTATTAAAAAAGAGGTTTCAAAATTGTATAGAACAATTATTATTTGACAGTTTGTTTAACATTTTAATCTGTAAAAAAAACAACTAATAAAACGGATAAAATGTAACAAAGAGAAGAAAACTTCAACGTGCCTGAGAAAATCCAAATAGCATATAAATTCTATAAATAGCAGTAAAAAAAATAAAAAAACACTCACATCTGTGGCCCGCCATACTTTTATGGTCCTGTCATGGGAGGCTGAATATAATAAGTCTGAACCTCCCCACTTGACAAATGAAATATGACCACTGTGACCAGAGATAATTAGGTGTGTCTTGAAGGCTATTACATCCCATATTCTTATTGTCTGATCCTAGAGAAAAGTAAGCCATGACAATTTGATCAAATATATATAACAAAATATGAATTCCTACAACATTTACACCCGTACCATGAACACATATTCTTATTGTCAGATCCTAGAGAAAAGTAAGCCATGACAATCAATGTTCCCTCTAAGCTGAGAGCATGAGCGATCGCTCACACATATTCAGAGCGTCGCTCATACTACACGTATGATCGCTCACTCCGACGGACGACAATGCTTAAATCGCTCACAAATTTTGGCCTCAAACAAAATGTCGCTCAGAGACAAAATTTCTTGCTCACTTCATACCACAACTTAGAGGGAACATTGATGACAATTTGATCAAATATATAATAAAATATGAATTCCTACAACATTTACACCAGTACCATGAACACATATTCTTATTGTCTGATGCTAGAGAAAAGTAAGCCATGACAATTTGATCAAAATATAACAAAATATAAATTCCTACAACATTTACACCCGTACCATGAACAAAGAGAAGACAAAATGCATGGACTAATGACGGTCAATGTTAAACAGGAAGTCCACAAACTATCTTTACAATTTTTTTAATTAAATTACAAAAAAAAAAAAAAAAAAGAATAGACAGATTTGTGGAAATTATTAGAAAATGACGAGGTGGTATTTATGCCCCCCCCCCGCCCACCACCCTAAATGAATATCCCAAAAATTGGTAAAATTCAAAATGGGCACAGACTGTTGCATGGGTAACATCACATTCGTGCTGATAAATGTATATTCTAGTATATGTTAACTACAGCATAGTAGTTGGGAATGAAATAGAGCTGTATCTTCATGGACAAATATATAACAAGAAAAAGCTCATGAAAAAAATAAAGCTTGATATACCCTAGACATTAGAAGAAAAAAAAATTGCTCACTTTAGATGAACTAGCTAAATATCTACACTCAGCATCTCTGAAAATAAAACAAAACAAAAAAATATAAAAAATTTTTGCATGAAACAAATAATGCTATAAAATTTAATACATGTTACACATCCTCACTGGTGTTTCAAACATTTGGCTTTTTAAAAATAATTGTGGTCATAGTGTATTATTGCAAATATTTTCTCCAACTTCAACATACAAATGTAAAGGTTTCCAGGCTAACGCTGAGATGTAATCTCTATGCCCTGTCATAGCTTTGGCTATCTGTTTGCCAGTTTGTGGGTTCCATAAACAAATCTGAAAACAAGCAGCTTAAATTAAAAAAAAACAAATTAAGCTAAAAGTTTAAATTACAATGTAATACAATAATAGATGTGGTCTACAAATAAAAAAAACAACAGATGTACCTTTCCTCCTTTACAAGCAGAGGCCAGCTTACGGCCATCAGGTGACCATGCAAGAAACAAAACCCAATGCTGATGACCTGAGAAAAACGAATTTAGTCAAACATGGCAGTGAACAATGAAATATTTGAAATTATTGTATCAATTCATATTTCGAGGTACCACAGACAATTTTGTCTATGAATTTATTTTGTGTTTTCCATTTTATTGTATCTTTTTTTTAATAACTAACCGCAAGTTGCCAAATCAGTCTTAATACAAGTAGAGAGCTTTTAAAAAAAAAAAAATTCACAAAACTGTGTATGTGATGCAAAAAAAAAATTATTTGGTTTTCGAAGAATATGATTTTAAGAAGACTTGAATACATATACATAATAAAACATATTTTTAAGGAAACTAATTTCAGGAATTATTTATTATTATATTCAATTTGAAGTTGGTAGGTATAGCCATGTGGTCAGCTGACCAGATGGTCCAAACTTTGAACCCAGAAATGTGCAGGACTTTTCTCCAGTCAGGGAAATGTCCCCAAGTCCTCCCAGCTTAAAAAGGAAAATATGATAGGAAAATATAGGTAACAATATTGTTCCATTTAATTTTCCGAGGACTGTGTGTGGCTACTAAATAGGCTGTGTGCAACTTAACCGTATATAGGAAAACATAACAAAACATAATGTTGTTCTGTTGTAATGTGCATGCTCAACCGTGCACAACTCAGAGGGAACACTGCGTGGCAGGGCATTGAAGGGGCCATAATTCTTTAGAAATTCTACAGAAACTGGAGAATCTATTCAATTAGCTTCAATGATCCTCAATCTTAACTTTTTTACTATTAAAATTGTGGGATATTACCTTTACAACGATGTTCTGGAGTTTCTGTATTTATGTCCCAAAATCTAACCGTAGTGTCTCCTGATCCACTTGCCAAATGTCTAGAAATATTTCAGTCCAAAGAAGAGGAATGACAGCAATTAAAAATAAGAACACTCATAAGCATTTTTAAAAACTGATTGTTAAAAACATCAAAAGCAATAATATGTGATAAAAATAAAAGGGAAAAACTATGCTTTCTTGGAATTGAAGTAAGAAATGTTTCTTGGAATTGAAGTAAGTAATGTTTAAGGTGCACATAAAAACAGCTACCTACCTTCCATCAGGGCTGAATGCAACATGCAAAACAGCATCAGCGTGACCTTCTAGTGAACTGGTGCAGCGGGTGACAGCACGAACTCTGAAAATTGCTTGTGGTTGATAGATGATTTCTATTGTGGATTCAGTTTTGTGAATGGCATCTTCTCCAACTGTTTTAATCAGACTCTCACTAATTTCCACACCATTTACAAAGAACGAGTAAAGAACTTTGTCCTCCTAAATTGAAAAAATATAAACATATTGAAATATGTCATTAACAAAAAAATTATCTTTTTTTTTCTTTTTTATTATCACTTTGTCTTTGGAAAGTCCATTATTGTTGTAGGCTCCATTCAGGACACTTTCAAGATGTAACCTATGGTCATCATCCATGGTTACTCTGGTTGTTGGCCCTTTCATCCCCAGGTATGCCAGTTATTTAAGCTAAAAGTTTTCAATTTTAATTCAAAATCTACTTAACTAAAAAAAAAAAAAAAAAAAAATGAGACCATGAGATATCAGAACCACATGATTTAATGAGCCAGAAGATTTGTTTGTTGAACTAAATGAAGTGTTTATGTTAAATGGAATTAATGTTTTTTTCCCTCAGTAAGAACAATGATGCATTAAAAAAATATAAATAAAGCTTAATGGGTAAAAAAAAATGCAAATGGGTAGGTTTATAAATTACATTTTTTATGACGGCATCAAAGACAAGTTGAAGTTTATCTTTGCTGATGTCTATTGGAAGTTCAAATGGTGCTCCATCTGTCTCACCATTTTCAGATTTAAAAATACACTGTACTCTCTTCTCTTCACCATCAGCCTCCATAGGTGCAACCTCTCTGGAGAAAATACAAATTTTAATCTTTTACTCAAAGCTTTTCTTTTTAGCCTAGATTTATCAAAGGTCATCAAGAGAGATCAGATACTTCCCATTCAAATATATTTCTAAAACTAGTAGAAAGTTTAGACAAAAGAAAACTAAAAAAAAGTTATGAATAATTACTGAAACATACAATAATAATTATTAAAGAAAATATACAATTTATCCCAGCTTAACCAACACTTCCGCTTTTTGTTACTATATCCATTGAGTTTTTTTTTCCTGAAGAAATTACAAGATCATTCAAAAATTCTAACTTTCTATAGTGTAAACCATTTTTGAAGTTTATGCTTACATTTCACATCTAGACTTTTTTTGTTTGTTCAAAGTTATTAGTGGACATTTAGGTTAAGTAGGTAGAAAACATTCAATAAAACTATTTAAGACATCCTGAGACTTAAAAATTTTATTTATTCTGCAAGAAAAACATTGTTTATCTTTTCATTTAAAAACATAAACACAATCAATTATCATAATGTAGTGGTTTTTTAGATGATGATATTTAGATTTTTTTTCCTAAATAGCATTTTCATCTATATTAGCAGAATTATACAAAAATATACCATTATTTATAATATCTGATTTTTCAGCCTGAAACTGATCTTTAGCAGGGATCCTTTAAATAACTATGTAGCAGTGTTTGTACTGCCCTTTTTATTGGTGTTTACATTTTTAATTATTTTGCATGTCAGGAAAACTTCATTTAATGTAATTGCCATTGTTAGTGAATGTTCCTACAGCCTCCATCATAGCTGAGGCAGCAGTGACATTACCACAGTGTCCACAGTGTGGTGGATGGTAGTTTAAATAGTAAATTTTCTCACAGGGACTCAAACCCATAAATCGCACCAAACTGATAACCTTACTTGTTAATGCAGCCAAGTTTTCTTTCATTTAAAAGTTTGCATTTTAAATACTGAGACTTAACTCTTAATCGACGGCAGGTTTTTGGCCATTTTTCATTACCAAACAGGTGTCCTTACATTTTGGACTATATTGTCTGTTTCCTTTATAGCCCATATATGTGTTATATATCATTTTTTTCTACTTTGGATAAGCTTTAAAACTATGCAGTTTATTTTTGTGAAAATGAGACTTGATAATGTTTAAAAAAAAAGAATTTAACAAAAAAAAAAAAAAAAATTTTTTTTTTTTAAAAGTGTACAAACACCAATAAGACAAAAAACTAGTATTAAAAACAAACACATTTTTTCAGACATTTTATTAATCTATAGTTATTTCTGAAAGGAAATATTCAGTTTTCAAACAATTTCTTCAACAAATAAATGTTTGGTGACTTTTTTTCAAATATGCATATTTTCCCTCATTATTCATATAAAAATGGTATATTTCAATTTTTTTCTTTCCCTAAATATTTTTTTTCTCAGTATATATTAAATATATCATTCTTTTGATAATAAAATGGTAGTTTAATTAAATCTATATTTTATCATAATATTTAGCTATTTTATTAGAATTATCAATATATTAAAATCAATAAGACAAAGTAATAATCAGGTTTGAATGCAAAAAGAAAAAGATATATAATTAGTTAAAATGTTTGGCTTACATAAACTACTATCAATTCTGAATGAAAAATCTAAATGTGAAAACAAAGTATTTAGAAATGATTTATTTAAAAGTAAATTTTATTAATTAATTTTCATTAAAAAGATAATTCCGAACTAAATCCACACAGCATTCTTTCCCACTCTTCTTGATACATGGACTTGTAGCTTTCAGATCTTTCTCTACATCAATGACCCAACTGTTTCTTGAAATCACAAATTGTTACTTGGTATCCTGAATATGTATATAGGGAAAAAAAATTAAATTTAAATTAGCTTGTGATACTGAGATAAACAATTTCTATCTTTCATAACGCACAAAAACATATCACACACTACACTTGACATTTGTTCTTCTCTAAACCTTGTCATTTGAATCGCACAATCTACATTTACTACATTTATTTACTATTATTGGGTCTATTGCATGTTTTAAAAAAAGAGTGGCTTAGTCGCAAGAGGTACTGGAGCACTTTCTGAAATATTACCAAAGTCTCCAATGAGTTCTTCAGAAAAATGTAATTGTCCATAATTATTAGGTCTGTGTAACTCTTAAGATTCATCTATAGAAATATTTTCATATGGTTGAAAACTATGTCATGCATTTCATTTTTATGTATGTCAGTAGTGTTCTTACTTTACATAATTTGTCATTAGGGTTTTCATTTTTAGGATTTGTAATTTTTAAGAAACTCAGAATAGTTTTAAATCTGTCAAAAGACATGAATGCACAAGCCCAGAATCCATTTTAAAGAGGCTTTTTACTCCAAAATCTAGAGGTTTTAGCCATTCCTGCATACATTATCAGCCCACAAAAGCTATAAAATTCCTCTGGTGTAATACCAAACTAACCCTTGTAAATACTTACTTTTGTGGTCCATGAATCTTTGCGTAATCATTAGTATACTGGCTTATGTGAGTTACTATATCCAGTGTGAAGTATAGTTTGAAGTAATCCATGGCATGGAAGAACCTCTTTGCACTATCTCTTGTTCTAACTTCTTTCAAGTGAATACCTGGAACCCTTTGTGGTAGAATTAAAGGAGGTGATTTTCTCATCTTAGCCAATGAAGCTGTGTCAAATAAAAATAATGTAATTAATTATAATAAAGAGGCTTTTTACTCCAAAATCTGTCAATACTAGAGGTTTTAACTATTCCTGCATACATTATCAGCCCACAAAAGCTATAAAATTCTTCTGGTGTAATACCAAACCAACCCTTGTAAATACTTACTTTTGTGGTCCATGAATCTTTGCGTAATCATTAGAATACTGGCTTATGCGAGTTACTTTATCCAGTGTGAAGTATAGTTTGAAGTAATCCATGGCATGGAAGAACCTCTTTGCACTATCTCTTGTTCTAACTTCTTTCAAGTGAATACCTGGAACCCTTTGTGGTAGAATTGAAGGAGGTGACTTTCTCATCTTAGTTTCTTAGCCAATGAAGCTGTGTCAAATAAAAATAATGTAATTAATTATAAATTAAGTTTTTTTTATTTTTTTTTCATATAAAATAATGTTTTAAATGTAATAATAAAATATATAAATAATATATATCAAACAAAACAGAAGACTATAGTACATAAATCTGTGTGCTCTCTTATCAGCTGATTTATGTTTATCAATCAGCTGAGAGCTAAAGATTTATATAGTACCATGCTTTAAATGGAAAAACAAAATATTTAACATGTATTTTTAAGTTTTTTTATTAATAATACACTTACAATATTTTTCTGCTAAAATGTTATAACTAGCGTGATATTAGGTGATTATTTAGCATATAACAGACCATAACTCGTAGAAAATAAAACGAAAAAAAAATACAGCATGTTGTTGTGAGCATTGGTATACTTACACATGAGTATTAGATGCATTAAAACTTCCATTGAACGAAACATTTTCATCATCTGAAACATCAGAAACGTCGGTTAGATCCCAGACTTCATCTTCACTTGAAACTAACTTGGAATCGGGCTGAAAATCTGAGTCAGAATCCATTATAATGAGCAGGTCAAAGTGCGTCTTTCCTTAGCCGGCTTCAAAATGGCGTGCGGAGGAAGTGTCGTTATCGGCTTTGTTTACGTTTTTAAAGTCGCAAGAATTTATATTTGTTATAAAATTTCGTAAATATTTTTATAATTTTAATGTATTAGGTCCATTTTTTTACAATAAAATAACAATTAAATTTTATAAAATAATAAATAATATTATTTGTATTAAGTTGAACAAAATTTCCAAAAAAGGCCCATTTCTTTGTATTCCGTCGTTTAAGATTTAATTCTTTTTAATTATAAAGAACTTTACTATTATATTAATTTTTTTTTTACGCACTAGCTCCGGTACCGTCATATGACGGTGCCAGTATCTTTTTTTTACCTCTTCCGTCAACAGAATGAACTCTTATGATTTGAAGTTATTTTTTTCTAATTATACATTAAAATGAGAGGTTAGTATGTGTGGCGCGCTAGTGATGTAGGTTGTTCGCTTGGCTGAGACCCAGCTAGGCTAGCTATGTGCGGGTTCGATTCCTAATAGAGACATAAATTTTTTTGTTCAGATTTTATTTTTCAGGATCAGGGTTAAGGATAAGGGTTAAGGATAGGGTTAGGGTGTGGAGCAATATCTATTGATGGTCATTTTTTTCTAATTATACATTAAAATGAGAGGTTAGTTTGTGTGGCGCGCTAGTGATGTAGGTTGTTCGCTTGGCTGAGACCCAGCTAGGCTAGCTATGTGCGGGTTCGATTCCTAATAGAGACATAATTTTTTTTGTTCAGATTTTATTTTTCAGGATCAGGGTTAAGGATAGGAGTTAAGGATAGGGTTAGGGTGTGGAGCAATATCTATTGATGGTCATTTTTTAATAAATCATAAATTTTTGTTTCAAGATTTTTTTTTCAGGATTAGGGGATAGGATTAGGGATAGGGTTAGGGGTAGGGTTAGGATTAGGGATAGGCTGTGGAGCAATATCTATTTATGGTCCCCGAAAAAAAATATCTCCGATTTTTAACAGTAAATGACGTCATCAACGTCTGCAGTAAACAAGAGTTCTCATTCATTCTGTTTACTCTTTAAATGTGTTAAAACGATCGCCGATTTTGAGCACCATCATTGTGTAAATAATAATATCATTCTGTTGACGGAAGAGGTAAAAAAAAGATACTGGCAGCGTCATTTGACGGTACCGGAGCCAGTGCGTTTTTTTTACACCATTGAATTATTAAAGCACTGGATTAAATTCAGAGTGACCAGGTATTACAAAAGTAAACATCAAAGAAAACGTTCAGAAAGTTCCTTCAACCATCTGTATAGTTATTAAAATCTGAAAAAAGTACTTAGAATATAAGATGCCTTTACTTTTTGTTATCGTGAAGTTTTCTTTTCGGCATTGTTGTACGTTCGTCAAGATGTAAACAAACACATGAGGAAATATCTTCAATGATCGATTACTTTATCCTTTTGTAATAAATCCTAATTTTTGATGACTCCAAATATATAAAAACTATCTCATATTTCCCATTTTAAATAAAATCTCACATTTATTTAATAATTCAATCAAGAATATTAATATGATTTTGTTCGTTAAATTCAATTAATTCAAAACAATAATTTATATGTTACAAGTGTTGTATTATTTTAAAATATTACACTGAGTTACATAAAAGCACTGAAATTAGTGATTAGTTCAAAAAGGTTAATCTTATCTTGATCGCTTACAAACTATACAAATTTTAAGTCGAAATGTCTCAATTAAATTTTAAATAAATAAATACAATTATTTTTAGAATATTATTATGATCAATATCATTTTTAAATATAAAATATGCTTGCCAATTACAAAAATTTACACCAAACTTTGAACTTTTTAAGACTTTAAGAGGCATCAATAATTAGTTTGGCTGGTTGTCAAGTTTAAGATGAGTGAAACACTACTAACCTGCACACAATTCAAGAATGGACTCAGAATATTGGGATAGTCCTGGCGCATCACAAGGAGAAGAACTTATAAGAGCTTACGGGTCAACAAACTCTAATTTATCACCTGGCCCAAAGATACGTGATACTGAAGATCTGGAAATTCAACTTCACGATTTTAAAGTGAGTTTTTTTTTTTCTCTGTAAGCAAGACTTACACTAAAATGCCCAATGTAATTGTACAGACAATCATAAATTAGGTTTATGTTTTTTCAAAGCCATGTGCGATTCTTAATGACTTAAAAGACTGAAAGTTGTCTTAAAACTTATTCATAAGTCAGGCATGATAAAGCTTTTAATAGTTTTATTAACTTAAATTAATAATTAAGTAATGGCATACACTGTGACTGTGCTTTTAGCTTTTGTATTGCTATAACTTATAACTGTTATCATTTTATTATATATATATATCACATCCACTAAGTAGAAGCCAAATAGGGTCAAAACGAGAATCTTTGCATCTTTTCTTTTCAATATAAACATTGTTCTCTTTGCATAAACCTTTCACCCCCAATAAAATTAAAAAACAAAACAACAAATATATTGATTATTTCTAGTTTTTCCAAGAATGAAGTGATGAAACAAACTGTTTAATTTTTTTCCTTGTTCCTTTTAGCTCCTGTAGGGGCATAGGGTCTCAACAGAGTCATGCAGTCTTCTAGAGTTTAACCCATCACATCCCTGTCTCTTTTATTTCATTTTAGGTACTTAATGTCCAAGTTTTGGCCTTCCTGTTTTTCTCTTTCCCTGCATGCTTATATAATTGATCTTGGAAAGTAGGCATATTTAAGTCAACTATTGGTGAAATATGTATATTCTACTTAGCATTTTTCGAAAGCAGTGTATTTATGTAGGTCATTAGTGTGTGTGAAGTCCCTGAAAGGATGAGATGAAATCTTTTAGATCCTATAAACCACTAATAGGACGGTTTTTTATGGAGCCCTTTTTTCATCCCCACCATAGCCGAAAATGCAATGGCCATAAAGGCACCACGGGAGATATATCGGGGGGACTTAAGCCTTGACATAAAAATTTTATTGATGATCACCGGAGATCGAACCAGGAATTCTCAGGTCGACAGTCGAGCGCTTTACCATATGACCATCCGTCTCTTTCTTACATTAGTATAACACCCTGTTTATATGATAAAAAATTATTTTTTTTTAATATAGATCCACTTTTTGCTTGCCACTGAAATTTCTTTTTTATTGCATTGATTATTTACACAGACAAGACTGTCCTGTGAATGACAATGAAAACCAGACTTTTAGATGGTATTCTCCTTCACATTATTTTTGGACTAGCGAGTCGCAATAGAAAAATGGAAATAATAATCATACTATAGAAAAATTTAATATAGATAACTATTTAAAAATTCTTAATTACTCAAACTGTTTTCAAAGCAAATGACCCCCATCACTTGATTTCCAATGCAAGTTCTCTAAGAGGTAATTTTCAGCTCCCTCTCTCCCTCTATGTCAGGGTGTATTGTTTCAATCCCTTATGCCACGGTGCATTGTTTTAATCTCTCCTTTGCCATAGTGCATTGTTTCAATCCCTCCTGTGCCAAAGTTCATTCTTTCAACTCACAAGACTCTCTCTAAGTGGTCTTCAGTTTGTTCCAAAACTAAAAACAATAATCAAAAGCTAATTGTTAATTTTTTTTTTTATAGAAGTGTTGCCTTGTAATCCAACTTACAGTATATCCAAATACTCTGCATTAAGCCTCAAAATTGAGTGTATTTATTGTGAAATGAATAAAGAAATAACTTATGATGCTCAGGAAGGTTTGAATCCGATATATACATCATTTATGTAGGAAAAAACTGAATCAGAATTCAAATAATTTAAAATTCAGGACTTTATGGGACAAATTAAAATTAACTTTGAAAGAATTATTTTTTTATATACCGAAAATTGAATGTAAATCTCTTGTAGACCAACACAAATTTATCTGGTAATGTGAAAAATAATTCATAAGTCACTCTTCTTATACATTAAATATTGCAACACTTATTTTACTTTAATATTCTTTTTGAAAACTGTTGTCTCTTTTTTTTCTCATTGTCATATTTTACATGTTTATACATTTTACTTTTCATGTTTATACATTTTACTTTTCATGTTTATACATTTTACTTTTCATGTTTATACATTTTACTTTTCATGTTTATACATTTTACTTTTCATGTTTATACATTTTACTTTACATGTTTATACATTTTACTTTACATGTTTATACATTTTAATTTCATGTTTATACATTTTACTTTTCATGTTTATACATTTTACTTTTCATGTTTATATTTTTTTACAGTAGAAATTGTAAATCTAAAAAATATTCTGTCATGTCCTGCTCAAACCTTTTTTTTTATGTATACTGAATTTCCCCTTTACAGCAGATATAAATCAATAAAAAAAATTCAAGTAAATATTTAATACATTCATATTTTGGAAAAAAGTAAGTGCTACAAATACATTGATAGTTAATTCATTGTTTGTTGATATATGTCTTTTATATACAGTGCTCTTTTTTTGTAAAAAAAAAAATAGGTGCCGGGTACACAGTGATGGATTGCCTAACTTTTAACTACCAGTTCACACCTATTTTAATTGTTATTGTGCTCAATAATTCAATTTTAACAAATTAATAATATAATAAATTAATAATAAAAGTTAAAATAAAAGAAAAGTAATAATTTTTTCCCAACATTGAAAAAGGTGCCGGTATGCAGTACCGGTGCATTCCGGCACAAAAAAAGCACTGTTTATATATATATATATAAATTTAAAAAAAAAATTATTCAGCTGTTTTTTTTTTCTGCAGGGTGCACATTTGAAAGAACCTTTAATATCTGATGCAAACACAGTCGTTATCACGTAAGTAGAAAAAAATGCTACTTATTAACATAGGAATATAAATTAGTATAGATTTAAAATAGATTTTGCTCAATAAACACTTTGATTTGTAAAATTTTAATTTTTTTTTGTCTTTCAAAATTATTAATTTATTATTGTTAAATTTTAAATAGATTCATCAAAATGATCTTTTACATTTAGTTTCCCATCTTTCCAGTATAAGACATTATCCTAAACTTTAGGTAAAAATAGCTTTGTACACTTTTTCACTTAGTGGTGATAAGAAAGCAGCTATAAGACCAACATCATTACATTCACTTTTGAGTAGCCATTCTGGTGGTCATCGAAGTAATTACTCAGAAACCTCATTCCATCAACATGCCAGGTAAACAAATTTACTTGGTTTTCTCAGTTATTAACTTATTTAGGACAGAGTATTTTATATAGTATGATGTAGAACATTTTCTGTTGGAGTTACCTAAATATTTTTAGATTCCAAATATAGTTATGGTACTTAAATTTTACTAAAAAAGTTCTTGTTCTTTTTGTTAAGTCTGTAAAAAATGTGAGATCTTATCTCTTAAATCCTACAAACCACTGTAGCCCCCTTCTTTCATCCCCATAACAAATGTGCAATGGCCATGAAGGCAGCACAGGAGACAAAAGTATATGACTAACACGCAACCCACAGCATGTAGCCTAGTCTACAGCATGCATATCCAGCTCACTAAAGTGCCTTCAAATAAGTCCCTTAGCAGCAGTTGCTTTGTTATATTGTTATGATGTGTTTGTGATTCTTTTTTTCTCTTGAAATGGCAGTTGGATCAAACATCCTAAAGTGCGAGAAAATTGGAAAATAGTTGCAGCATCTGCTTTTCTTTCTCTTCTTGGAATAGGTAATTTCCAATTTTTTTAGCCTTTCTGTTTTTATCACAGGTAAATGGATTTTTATTGAAAACTAGCTGCAAACCCTTTTCATAGAGATAGACTATTGTTCAGCTTTGATGCAAATTTTCAAAATAATTTTTTTTTTTTTGAACGAAATAAAAAAATCTAATTAGTTGTTTTTTTTTCCTTGCAACATCCTAAAGGATAAATTATTTCAATAAAAAAAATCTTTTAAAAATTTGTCAAAGATATCTAATTAGTTGTTACTTTTCATTAAAACAATCAAAAGGATAAATTATAAAATAAAAATAAAAAAAAAAAACATAATGTCTGTTAGAGGAAACAAACCTGGATAGCCAGCATAAAAAAAAGCAAAAAAAAAAAACACACCAGCTTAGCCATTCAGCCACCACGTCATATGTGAAAATGTAAATATTGATTATTTTGCACTTCCTCTTGACTTGTCTTAAAAATATAATCTTATTTTGTCGTTTAAAAATAAATCAAAGCACTATTTATTTTAAAAAATGAAATATTATAATACCTGAGAACTTATTTGTATAGATATTAGCAGAATTTCTTTTTTTTGTATTAGATCGACTTTGAAAAGAACTTTATTTACGAAATTAGTCACGAAAACACGCTCGCTAATCTCATAGTCAGAATATTACTATTGTTTACGTTTGATGATTTTAAAATGATATCTGTTGTCATAAAAACAACAATAATTTGAATGGTATTATGTTATTGTTACTTTTTAATATATTTTGACTTTTACGTTTCATAATAAAAACCACAGAAACTAGATTTTTTAAAAAGAAGCCATGATTAATATTTAAAACTGGAATACTGTTGTATTAATTCTTTACTTTTGATTCAATGCAGAACCCACACCGCTATTATTTAAATAGATACTCCAGTGGTGTTTTGTATATGGCCCAAGAACCTGCTTTAACATGTTTCTAATTTTCTTACTATGTTAATTTCACTTGTGTTTGAATATCCAAGCTAGTCTACTTATAAGGCATTTAGTCGATTTCATTGTTTTTATTGTTATGAGTTTCTAGCTAATTGTGAACTTTATTAATACATTTACTTGAAACAACCCTCTTTGAGCCACTCAGACAAATATCTAAAATATCGCCATTTGGAAGGATTACAAAACAGAGTTTTTTAAAAGCTTTTTTCATACTTAAAATTTTTTTTTTAAAACAATCACAAAATGATTTTTGAACGTAATAAAAAAAAAAAGGAATAGGAAGACATGATTAATTAATTTGCCAGTGACTATTGATGTAACAATGTTTGCTGAATTTCTTTCCCAGCTCTAATCCTCACTGGTCTGGGGATTGCTCTAACTCCTTCAAGAGGTTGGTCTGCATTTTTTAAAATTTTTTACTGTATCTCTTAACATGAACATTCAATTACTTTATTCATTAGTCTCTTTGTTAATTATAACATTTTTAAATTAGCAAGCTTAAATAATTTCACATTAAATAATTGCAGATGAAGCTGCATTTTAATGTCATAGTTTTTAAAATAAAAAAAAACTAACATGTAACTTATAGAATGTAAGCTGTTGTGTTAATTACATCTCTATTGAAAATAATGTTTTATAACCAAAATACAAATTCAAATAATGACTTCTTGTCAACTATCTGGCTCGCATATCTCTGGACTTAAAGTACTTATTAAACCTGACGTGACATATTTGTTAAACTGATTAATCAGTCACATTTATACTCCTTACTACTAATATTACTACTAATATTTTACTCAACTCCATAATTTAAAGTGACGAATTGCTCACTACTTGTCTTAATTGGAGTTATTTTCCTGTTCATGATCACAACGGTTTATTAAACACTCTGTGCTCATGCAGACGTCGTCTTTACCAGTGAATCTTGCTAAGTAAGTATGTGGTGGTGATCACATGAAGCTTTTTAGAAAACGCAGTGGCTACGGTTCCAAGGAACGGGACTTCATATTATTTTTTTCCGGGGTCCAACTATATATGCGCATGCGCTCCAGTGCTCTAGACGGAAACAAAAAGTATGCATCTATAGCTGGACCCGGAAAAAAAATAATATGGAGTTACTTGGAACCATAGCCACTTCCTTTAGAAAAAGCAGCAAGTACATACCACCCATACTGCAAGTCTTCTTTTGTACATCTAGTTAGAATTTAAGAAATTGTTGCTCGTAGTGCAAAAGACTCATAAATCAAATGACTCAGAAACTGAGTATTGATATTATTTAAAACAAAACAGTTAAGGTTGTACCCAATATTTTTTAGCATTTGCAAAAGTTCGGACAATAGGGTAATCAGAACATTTGATTTTCAATAAAGCTAAAAAATCAAACAGAACCTTTTATTATTATAATCTATCAAGATCTGTGATAAGAGGAATGCAGAATATGTCATTCGAATCCTTTATGAGCAATTCTAGATATTTATTAAGTTTTTGAGTGGGATACAGTGAGAGGTAAAAAAAAGACCCAGTTTCTGTCACAGCAGTATATGTGACGCATGCTATTAATGAATTTGCTAGTGAATATGTCAAGTTAATGGAGCTCTAAAGGAACTTGTTTTTGTGCACTTTTTCAAGCAATAGCAGTTTTTTAATTTAAGGAAGCTGTTGTTTTGCAAAAGGTCGTGTCACTTGAATTATTATTTTGTGAGCTTGTCGACGAGCCAATTGTTGCCATTTGTATTCCCCATTGGACAATCTTATATTTTACCTTGTTTTAATCTGTTTTTTTTTTTAATTTCAGGTTATCACTGTTTAATATTTGGTATCATTGGATTCTTATGTGTTGTTCCTGGAGGTAAGTGTAAAAAATCTCATCAACTGTAAAAAAAGAAATATTTTATTTGAGTAGTCCACGTTAAGTAAAATCAAGTTTAATAATAATCAAAATGAAATGATATTGAAGAAAGCTAGAAGAATTTCAGAGCATTAAAAACAATGTACAATAGAACATTGCGTGATGTTAAAAAGTATGGTATTTTTTTTTACCATGCCTTTTCTTTCTGTGACTACATCATATATTAAGTGTGACAATAGTAGGGCTGTACCGGATTGTAATTTTTTAATCCTGCAGGAATCGGAACCGGAATCGGATTTAATATTTGAATCCTGCCGTAATCAGAACAGGATCCAGATTTTACCAAATTAAATACAAACTCTTCCTCAATCATAAATGAATCAAATTTACTAGACTAAATATGATTCAAATCTTCCTTTTTAATATATTTTTACTTACATATAAAACTAAAAGCAATCTATGTTATTGTATTTTTAAAAAAGCAGGAAAAAAATTAAGGAAGTTATTGTTTTAATTAAATTGTATAGCGCTAAATATTGAATAATTATGTTATGTCAAAATTTTTTTCTTACACCAAATTTTTAGACAACAAATAAACCCGGCTTAAATCCGACAAATTTTAATTGGAACCGGATTTATCAAAACTGCCGGAATCCGGCTTAACAGGAACCGGTACAGCCCTAGACAATAGTATAGGCTGCGTATATGTCTGCCTGATTATGGATGATTAAGAAAACTATGTATATATATATATACATTAAAAATAGGTCTGGAATAAAAACAAGCAATTAAGCCTGTTCCATTCTGGACACAGGACGTGTTAGCGCATTTTCATCAGTACGTTTGTTATCTTTCAGTAAATATTTGTAAATTTTGGAAATGTTTATAAATTCAATTGTGTAATGCATATATCTGAAAAAAGATATTAAAAGGACAAGTAAGTCATGTTGAATAACTGTTACAAAAATAATGATTACGCCCCTTTGATTAGCTTTTATTATTTATATTTAAAATATAAGCAAAACGGTACATAACAAAGTCTTATATTTTGGCCCTGAGAGGTCTAATCGCGAAATGGACTTTTGATGTACACTTGGCAGGCCAAGACCTACACAATGATATATACATCATGGGTCTAGGACTTATGGTTACTGAGATATAGGGCGGTCCATTATTAATATAGCTTATATAGTAAAAAACGGTACTTTATAAGGCCCCTTTTACGGCCCTGAGAGGTCAGATCGCGAAATGGAAAAAAGTCATTTCTTGGCAGGCCAAGACCTACAAAATGATATATACATCATGGGTCTAGGACTTATGGTTATTGAGATCTAGGGTGATGACAGACAGACAGACAGACAGACAAAACGGGGACAATAGAGCATTTTTTTTTCGAAAATGCTCTAAAAATTGCAGTAAACAAAGGAGGACTACCAACATTTACAGATTATTATATTCAATTATTAATAGCTAAGTACCATACTTTGAATGTTTTATCAAAGTATTTCATTTGTTATTTTCAGGTTACCACTTTGTTTACATCTACTGTGCGGCAACAGGTCGGCCAGGGTACGAGTTTGAAAACTTACCAGTTCTACGATAGCTCTTCAAGTGTGACATTTGTCAGCTCCAGTTGAAGTTCTGTTCTTGAGTTGCAGGTCACTGATACTCATTAATCTACCCCTGAGTGCCTCTAGAAATCACTTGTGGGAAAAATCTAGAGCCACTGTTACAGTATATACACACGACATTTCTAGTGATGGCTAAAAAGTTAAACAATTGGTGTGATATTTTTGTTGTAGTCTATAAGTATTTTATTGTACAGTCCAAAAAAGTATATGTCATAATGTTGTAGTTTTTTTTTGTTTTTTTTTGTACCTGGATTTGAGCAGCTTAGATACTTTAGTTTAGGTATACGACTGAGCTCTTTCCAAAAATGTACATTATTACAAAATTTTATTTTGCAGCTGCTCATTAATTTAATAACTTTTCCAACAACCTGTCAAGTGACTGGTTATTTAAATTTTGACTCTAATGATCGTATTTCTAACAAAAAATCCTTAATGAATATATTTACTTTTGCTTGCCATGTCGATAGTGCTACATTTTACCGGATCACAATAAATGTTACAATGCACATAGTTTTAAACACATTATTTTTTTTTAATAGTGAAATTATTGTCTCCTCCCCTCCTCCCCAGATTATATATTATACAGCAGGGGTGGGCAAACTTTTTCTATGGAGGGCCACATTGAAAACTTGATTTTTATCGGCGGGCCGCATATATATTTTGTCTACTTAAGTACAATTTACAACATAGGAAAATATGAAGTAAAGATAATTTGTCATTTTATTTCACATTCACACTCTATTACACAAGCACATTACATTTTAAAATACCAACCTAATCAGCTGATAATTTAGTAATAAGACTTTACTATTCATAATTATTACTTCAACAAAAGAACTGACTTGAACTTCTCCTTCAGGTCATAATCTGTTTGTAGATCAAGCAGCCCTAACTAATATTCTGGAGAAAAATAAAACTGATTTAATTCACTAGATTCAAATCAAATAGTCGGAATAAAATTTCAAAATTATAGCAAAATCTCCAAACAAAGAGAATTAACATCGACATAGGATCGTAACCTGTACATGCAAACAGGCAGCATAATATACTCTGACGGACCACAAGTTTGCCCACCAGAACTATACAGAATGTGCATCATAAATTTTAATCAACATTTCCAAATGCCACCATATTTGTGTTATTGTACAATAATATTTCGGTGCTGCACTAATAAAAAGGAAAATAAAATAAATGGTGGCATTTTTAAAAATTCATCATAAGTAAACTTTTTAAATAGAGATTCACTTTCTGTGTGATATATAGTCTGTGGTCCCCCCCCCCCAAACCTCGGAAACAGTTTGTGGTCTCCTATAGGACAGCAGCTCAGTTTGAGAAACACTGTCATATGCAGAATTAAAATTTTATTCCTTGCATTTGAAATAGTCACTGGCTCCTCCTCAATGGACAACTGTTCCTCTCTTAATTTAATGACTCTCCATTGTGGTCCTCAATCAACTCCTCCCAGCTTGTTGCCATCGACTGCCAGGCACATTTATTTTGTTAGTGCTGCATGGTCTTAATGCTGTATGTGATCGTTTGTCTCCACCTCAACCTTAATCTCTCTCTCTCTCTCTCCTTAGCACACAGGGACTGGTAGTTCCCAATAACGAACTAATTTCAAAGTTGTTGTTCGTAACCCAAATAAATTGTGACGTAAAGCGTCCATAATCCAAGGTGCCACTGTACTTAATCTACACATGTCAGATAATTAGCTTCATTGAATAACCATGCTTTGCTGGTATTGATAATTAATTGTTTTTTTTTTTTTTGTACAGAAAAATTATCAGTCTAGCAGATAACTGTGGTTACATTTTATTAATACCTTGAGTTGAATTATTCCTCTCTTAAATATCATCTCCACTTGTTAATTTTAGTCTTCCTCATTGAAGAGTTATGTTTTGATGTTTTTGTTCTTTCCTAATCTGAACAGGGCTAATGGTTAATATTGAACGAAGGATACTCATAAAAAAACAGATATCGGATGAATTCTTATCAAACGTTTTCTATCTCAGTTTTATTTAGTAAATATTTTTTGTCAACTTTAAAACTCTCTTTCACCTTTGTGAAAAGAAATTCCACATTATTTCATTTTTATTGAACTAATGGTTGTGGTTGTGCAATATAAAATCAATCCCAAATTATACGCTCATTTTTCGACACTATTTACATTATTTTTTTGACATTTGTCTTTATAGATTAGTAGGTTTTTTTGCTAACATTTCCAGTCTATTTACAATTTAATTTATCATTTGTAAAAGACCACGTGGGTGCATATTGTTAAAAACATTTTTTTAGTAGAAAATAAAGTCATTGTCATGTTGCCAGACAGACTGAATATTTCTAATTTGGCGATATTTAAATGATAATGAAGAGCTTAATAGCTTTGAAAAAAAAGTATAATTTGTACATTTTTTAAATCTTTTAATGTATTTATGTATATATTATTTTTATTATTTATACATTAGTTAATGCTTACTAATTTAATTATATTTAATTATTTGTTTTGTTTTTTTAAGATTAAATTTATAACTTAAACTTTAGATCAATTTGTTTCCATTTCACAGAAGAAAAAGAATTTATTATAAACATGTCATCTTTGAACAATGTCTTTGTCCCACCAGAGCGAATCTCTAAAATTGTTCTTTCCCTTTGTTTTAATTATGTAAAATGCATTTCTACATCTGGCTGCTTGTGCTAAAGATTTTGTAAGAAATTCTTTAAATAACATAAAATTTAAATGCAGCAACACAAATTATTACTTACAGGCTAAAAAATGTACATATGCACGTAAGAGTTAAGAAAAGGAAGAAAAAAATTAGCACAAAAGAAAATTATTGTATCCTTCTTTTTGCTGAAATTTAAAAAATAGTGAAGTTGGAATGTATCTTCTCGGTATTAATTGGTAGGAGAAGATGGCTAAGTAATTAGGTTGATAAATAAAATTTGGAAATATAAACAAAAAAAATATAAAACCAATTGATTTTAGTTACTATACATTTATTTTTATCACATGGCCTCTGTTGATCAGAGGTATTTCTTAAATACACTTGAAACTAAAATGTTTTCCATTCCCATTGTTGCTTTATATATATATGTCAATCATATTTGAACTGTTTTTGCTAAACAGATTTGTTGCCAATTGAAATGATTCACGTTATTTTGTCCATAGTATCATCAAGAATCGAGGCTAGTTTTTTTGTTTTTTTTTTAATTTATTTTGTTACAATTTTTTAATTATGTTGTTTGAGACTGATAAAAAAAAATATCCAAGTTTAAAAAGAACAAAAGTTTTTATTTATGGCTGAACAAAGAACAAACCAATGTGTAGATGTTTCAAATTTTTTCACATTACTAGACATTGTGTAGCGTTGAATAATTTGGAACTAAGACTGAAGTTTTTTTTGGTGGCTTATATGTTGAGATTTACAAATTAATGCACGGAGACCATCAGCTTGACATTTAAACATTTCTATTTTAAAAAAAAAAAAAAAAAAGCATCATCATATCTTATATTTAAAATTTTTAAAACTATTTTGTTGTGTTCATGTACTTAAGATGTCTTGTTAGTCAATTGCATTTATTTCTGTATATTTTTTTATTAAAATTTTTTTTACTGCTTTGAAGTATTTTATTAGATACTTTAAGTTTCAGCCAAACCTTAAAGATTTTTCCCATTAACTTCTTGTAATTTTGTGTTGCGTCTCTAGACTTGATTAGTACATTCCGAGTATTTATGAACATTGTTTTTTTTTTAATGTTTTTATTCAATCCTTATTTGGGTTGTTAATAATATGAAATAATGAAACACTTAATGTCCTTAACTAGTGTTATGAAACTTAAAACGACAGATTTATCCCACTATTGCATCATATTGTAAGTTAGTGATAACCAGAGGATACTTACCCAGTTATTTGTTTACAGGATTATTTCGTGAACAAAAGTACCATAATGCCACTCGGAAATAATGTCATACTTGCCATATTGCAGCAAATTATTTTTATTTGCATAATTTGTGATTTTATTAAAATCTTTTATTTTTTTCCCTCCGAATGTTTGTTTTTTAAGGGGAAAAAAATTCACTTTAAAAAGAGACGGCATAAAATTTTAACTTGAAGATTTTTTCATCAAAAACAGTATTTGGTAATAGCTTAGAATCTTAATATAGCTTTTTCTGAAAATCAGTCATATTCAAAATTGTTGAAGTCTCAAATCTATTGGTCAATAAAATTAATTCAATCGTTCCTGGATCCCAAGAGCTCAATTTTTTTTTCAAATTTAAAATGTTTTATTCTTTGCTATGAATACTCTGGGCTTGAAAGTAAATAAACATAAATATGGGGAAAAATAAATTAGCTTTAAAAAATGGACATTCCCATTTTTGATTATTACTGTCATCGTTTGTGTGGGTACCTGTACCATTGCTTTTCAGAGTCCACAAAAAATAGCTGGCGGCCTTTTGATAGATAGACTGACTTCTTAAGGTTCAGATCCTAATGACTGTTGACTTCCATTGAGCTTTAAACGGAGATCTGAAATTGGTCTGAATAAATAGCTGTTAACAATAATGTCCAGTCACCACAAACTGATGTATGTCCAGTGCTGGTTTAAATGATTCCCGCCAATAAATTATTCACTGAAACTTACACATTTCAATCCTCTGTCTTATATTGTTATACTTTTTTCTTATACATTGTTAAATTCATTTACATAGCTCAGCATTGTTAGATATATTCTGTTTTTTTTTTTTTTTAACTTAGAGGTGTAACTATTTTTGTTACGAATTGACAGTATTTTAATGTAGTAAGTAATCTTAAGTTAGTGGTACAACTTTTACAGAAGCCATTGTGGATCACATTTTAGTGTCATTTATAAACAAAATTTAATAAACTGCACATAATGTAAAATAAATTGATTGTTTGCTGGTTTCATTGATGGTATGTTGATCTCAAATATTGTGTGTTTCAATGATTGTGAGCTAGTCTCATTATTTAACAACAACAAAAAATGTATTAATCAACTAAGAATCCAATCCAACAATAATCCATGATACCAACCATGCACAAACTAATATATTAGTTAAATTAAAACTATGAAAAAGATATCTTAAAAAATCTTATTTTTAGAAAAGCTTTTTAATTTCTTTTAAAGTACATTCAACATTTTTCCTATTATATGTACTAGTATTTATACCTCTGTAGCATAGCAGTGTTTTTATTAGAACAATATGTTGAAAAATTGTGAAGATGTCAGTAAAACCAGCAATTTCTTTTACTTTCAAGCCCCAAATACTGTTAATTGCTGGACTTGTCTGTTATAGTATTAAAAAAAATTTAAACCCATATTCTAATAATTTATTTTCTAAAAGATAACATCCTTGCTTTTTTTCATCAAACGAACTTGATTAATGATAATTTGTTGTTTAAGTTTAATTGTAGTGAATTTACAAAAAAATTAGTTCATCTAATGTTAAAAAAATTATTCTCCACTAAATTCATCATCTCTTGTCTTTACCCATAGTAATTAATGTCAATGAATTATCCACCAATGATTTTTAACAGAAGCAGAGCTGCAAAGTGCAATTCATAGGTCAGACATGTCAAAGATGTGGCTCTTTGTAAGCACATCTACAGACTGCACTGCACATGCAGTCAAGTGGTAAAGCTGTCGACCTGAGGGATATTTCCGGTCTTGGTTAAAGTCTCCGCTATATCTCCCGTGGTGCCTCCAATCCCATTGCACTATTGGCGACGGTGGGGATGAAAGAGGGGCACCATAAAATAACTGTCCCATTAGTGGTTGATAGGTTCTAAGAGATTTAATCCCATCTTTACAAGGAACTTCACACACACAGCTCGCACAAAAGATATATCCAAGGGCTTGAATTAATTGTCTGGTGCCCCGTTAAACATGGTCAAACCAAAGAAACAAAACATAAATATTTAATAAAATCAATCCTCAATTTTTTTTATGACTGCTTAACTATAAACACAATATTCAAGCTATTGAGATATTACTCTGATTTACCTATAGTAATTTTTTATTTGACTTAAAACTAGTAAATGAATCAGGTACGATAACTCTTTTTTGCTTGCAAATGTTGTCATTTAATAAAAGTTGTTAAAAAATGCATTACAGAATTAGAAACTAGGGATTAAAATCTACATAATAATATTTAATGTTTACAAACTAAAAAAAAATATTTTCCAACCAGGCCCTTAACAAGTGAACATATTTTATTTCCAACCAGGCCCTTAACAAGTGAACATATTTTATTTCCAACCAGGCCCTTAACAAGTGAACATATTTTATTGCGACAAAACGTTTTTTTGCCACAAATGAACAGTGTACTTTTTAAGAAATGTTTTAATACTATCATCAAAACTCCTTTTATCCCTCGTGTGAGCTAAACCTGCTTTTAAAAAAAAAAAATTGTGTGCATATAATTACAATCACTGAAATGGTGTTTGTATTTTCAGATCAGCCTCAAAACAACGTGTGTGCTGAATTTAACTGTGAAGAATAGTGAAAATGAAGATATTGAAAAAAAAAACAAATTGCTCAATGAACACTTTGTGAAAAACTGTAAGGCTGATGAAAAACACAGCAGAAGTAATATGTGGGACGGTTGCCAGGAAAACTAGATGTAACATTTTTTGTCAATTGGCTTTCTAGCAAACTGTTGAAATTGTTTTTTCTCTACTAAATACATGTATCATACAATTTTTCTTCTGTAAAATTTAATTGTAAATTCAAAACTAACAGAAAGAAAATCAATTTTGCCATAATCTCAGAAATACAACCAAAAACTTAAAAATGAAATGTCAATGAGTTATTACTTAAGAAACATTAAACTATGATTCTACCAAGAAATTAGGAACGACACATTTGGTTAAAACTGCCACCATTTTTCCCATTCAAATAATTATTGTTTCACATGTTTTCAAGAATAGAATGTGAAAAATAGAAATTAAAAAAAAAATAAATGTAATTATTGAAAGGCAGCGTTCAGTTATAAAAAAATAAATCATCAATAATATCAACAAGAAATCGATCCAGAATTTTGTAGTTTACTTCGAACAGTTAATTATAGTAGAAAATAATTCAACTAAATTAAGAGGTCTAACAAAAAAAAAATGAGAACTAAATTTTATTATCAGTCACCTTAAAAACTGACAAATGTCAATAAAAATCATTATGTAAGTTAATCAAATTTGTATGTTAAACAACATGATTACATCATAAATGTACATGTATTAGCAACATCAGTTTACATGTATAAGTAATGAAATCTGACACAAATTGTATTGCTAAAACAAATAATAATTGTGATAGAGACAATAATAGCAACAATCCTTGCCGTGTTTCACATAATCGGACAAAAATAGATCCATATTAATAAAAAAATATAAATATATAACGGTTAAATGTATGTTTGCACTTATGGACTTAAAACAAGTCACCATGTTACATACAAACATTCTTGCATAATGACATTCATGCCAATTATTGTAAGTCTTGCCTGCTTGCATTCACAAAGATCAGCACTGCAGAGCTGGAATGAAAGTCAGAAGGTATTTCAAATAAAAAAAAAAAAAGGATGAAGTTACATTAGCTTGAATCATGTGATTTGAGGAAGGTTGAAAAAAAAAATGTATACTAGATGTGATACAGCACTGGCCCTGCAGTTCTGATCAGGTCACACCCACTTTTCTGCCCTCTTTACCACAAGTCAGGAAACTGGTATTCAGAACTTTGAAGATCAAAGAAATTGAACGAAACAATCAAGTCTATCTATCACAGATGTGGTCAAGTTGCCTTGAGTATTTCATTACTTCTTCTGAAAATATACAGGCGGGGGGAGGGGAATGACTAATTTAATAATGAAATTCCATTAGCATATACAGTACTCTCGGTTATCTTGCCTAATGTGGCAGAAGGATTCGCTGGTTAGAAAAAAGAAAAAAAGAAAGACCTGCCAGGGTTTTTATGATTCCTCATTTTACTTAAAAGTCATCCCAGATTGTAAGCTAGATGATTGAGAGTCTGCGTTTTTTTTTTTTAAAAGCAGATTTCATTATGATCAATACAAAATAAGACAGCTGCATTAGAATTATAAATCTAAATAGATATTTCACTAGCAGTACGCTGCTAAACATTTTGCAAAGCTTTTTATGTTGCATTTAAAATAATTGTCGACCATCTCACAAATGCAGTCTATCAATCAAATAAAAAATTTATTAGCTTCAAGCATGTCTCCTACCTAATCATTTCTCTAATAATGTTAAATCTTGCTTACATACACATAAACAATTACAGAGACATGGCGATACAATTTTAAAAGTAATAATAATAAAATAATAATAAGCTGGGAAGAAAAGATACCCATTGTTGTGAGAATGCTGGGAATTATAATCATTGAAAGAAATCTACCTATGGAAACATTGCTAATAAAAAATAAATTACACTCTGCATTTTCACCATTTGGAAGTGAAGCATTGGTTTTTTTATTAGAAAGCACCAGAAAAATACACCGACAATTGCTGTTTTCCTTTTTAAGATAGTAAATAAAATTTTGTACTACGCTATGAATTATTAAAATTCAATCAGTTCCATTGACAAAGACACTTTTCATAGGCCATTAATTAACAAACACAAACGAAATAGATTGGCTGATTAATTTTGAAATAGTTTTTATGCATTTTATAATTGGTATCATTTGTCAACCTTTGTTTTTCTTTCAGTGACAAAATTTTATCACAGACATGCGCAATCATTAATTTCTATTTTTAATTTCAGACCTTACCTAAAACACAGAGTTTACAAGAGCAATTTCATAGATGATTATTCATAAATAAAATATTAAACCCAACATCACCCTAAAAAAAAAAAGATAAACATACTTTAGACTGAAGGTTATTTTCTGGTTTCAGGCGCAGTTCAGGGCTGAAGACATGATCTGACCGTTGACGATTCCTGACAGTTGGCATCCGACTGTTTTCATCAGATATTTGGGAGTTCTGAGAAGTTCTGTAAATGAGAATGAAATAAGCTAACTGAAAATGTTCCAAGCTGTGTGAGACCAGAATGTAGAAGTGAGTCTCTATTTTATGTACAAATCACTAATAATTTGCTTCTTCAATTTTGTCAATTTGAAGCATCAATGAAGCCAGGCCTGAACACCTTTTTTATTTTAAAGATCTGGGGATGGTTCTGATTATTTTAATTTCAGATTTTTGTTTTTTTTTGATGGAGTTGCTTAAGAAGTCAAGGATGTAAAAAGAGTTTCATAGCACAAATTTTTGTTTTCAAAAGGTCCCAGTCCTGCTAGAGGGACCAGTAAAAAAATTTAGTAAAGATGCCATTACCTTTTCCTAGACTGATTCTGCCTGCTGTCTTCCGTCGGTCTAAAAACTGGCCTGTCTTCCATCTGCCTCAAGACAGTTCTGCTGTCTTCTGTCTGTCTAAAAACTGGCCTGTCTTCCATCTGCCTCAGGACAGTTCTGCTGTCAACTTTAACTCTATGTCCTTGACCTGACAAAGTAATTTTTTTTTGTTTAGCAAGAAACATTTCAAAATTTTGACTGACGTAAATAAGAACAAGAGATTACAAAGAAAATGTTCATATTTTTTATAATCGTTCAGACTGAAATGCTGTAAATCAAAAGTAGAAGCTTTTAAAGAATTTTCTTAAGCCAAAAATAGGACAAAATAAAAAAAGCTGAACAAGATGAATCTAAAGTGAATCTATAACAGCTAGGCGATGTTTTATAGTAATTATTTATGCGTAGTTTATGTTAGCAAAGAGAAAAAAAAAACATACCTGGCTTATCTTGCTTTGTGGTCCTCCTGGGTTTAGATGGACTGAAGTCTTCTGTACTGTAGGCTGTGGCCCCCTGCTTACATCCTCCTGGAAAAATATAAATAAATTGATGCTATAAATAAACTGATGCTATAAATAAACTGATGCTATAATAAAATCATTTTTTAGTAGGGGATGGCCCAGATTTTTCTTTAAGAAATGTTTCTATTTAGAGAAAGTTATAACCTAAACGATATTGACCACTAGTAGCTCCACATTTGAACTGAATGAGTTAATCTTTTATATGTAATGGCTAAGCCCTGTGTAATGTAAATGTATTAGTTAGTAAAGAGAAAGCCTTGTTTCTATTTCTGTTTATTATGAAAAAAATTTAGAAATTTTAGAAAAATAATTATCAATCTTTAAAACTATAAACAAAGTAAGAAAAGTTTCTAAATTTTGTATGTTTATTAATGCCGAGCTTTTGGATGCACCTTCGGAGTTATGATTGAAAAAAATACTGACAAAATAACGTGCAGACTAAAGTAAAAAGAAATATTTTAGGACACTGTTTGTTAATTAAAACAAAATACTGACAAACTATTAGTTTGCACTCGGCGGATTGGTTTATTTTAAAACAAATACATGTACTGACAATATGTAAGTTAGCACTCTGTGACTTTTGAATTACCGCCCGTGGTTTTAAAAAAAAAAGTAAAGTGAAGTAAAGAAATAATTTTACCAAACCGATCGATTAAATATTATTTTTAAATATTACAGATGTCATGTCTATATAAAATATATTTTCTGCAATTTAGTGTGTAAATTTTAAAGCAATTGGTAGAGAACTTTCAGAGTTATGATTAATAGCATGAATCCTGTTTACATTTTTATTTATATAGAAGATTTAGAGAATTTACACAATTATGTGTACAGAAACTAAAAAGTAAACTAGGAGACTCAATCAAAATATTAAAAACAAGTTGTACAGAGGATTTTAACATTCATTTATTGCATGTGACAGCAATGGTTTAAACCATTATTCCAGTCTGGGAATAGCACTAGTTTATAAACCATTATCCTGGGGACATTTTTTACCTAATACCCAAAAGTATTTATGCATTCCGTCATTGCCCCCATGAGTGTTGACGAATAAAGAAGGCAATGTTGTTTGTCATTTTGTTTAACTAGTATTATATCGGTATTGATATTTTCTTATCAATTATTAGATGCTACAGTTCTTGTGGCTAAAATTAATTACTGCATGAAGATGTAATGATGCTAGTTCACCAAAATGTGCTGAGGTCACATCACAAACACAATGAAAGATGTTATTATACGTAGACCACAGTGTATACAAATGATGCCAAAGATTGAAATGGAATAGATAACTAGGTTGAAAATCCTTAGATTCGATTACAACAATAAGTACAGTTTCTTTCAATTATCGATACCGATGAATCGTCCCATCACTAATTAAAACACACTTCGAGGCATTATAATAAGCCACAAGTAATAGACAAACAAGAAAAAAAAAAGACTTTTACTTGCAAAAACTGGTTCAGTTTCTCTCTAGTTTTCTGTTCATGTTTACTGACTAATTCTGGTCCATCTTCATCTCCGTGGCTGTTGTGTCTTGACAGTCGTCTCGGAGGCTTTGTTACTGCTGGGTCAAATCTAAAATAATTAAAAAATGAAAATTAATATATAAAAAAACAAAAGATAAACTAAAGCACAATTCTGCCTGCTTAAGATATGCATAGGTGATGAACCATATTGCGTATGTGAAGCCAGCCTGAAATTTAAAAAAAAAAAATTTTGACTTGGTGGTGCCATGGTTGTGAGAAGGTTGCAGCTCAATGGCATATGTTGTGCCTCCGTGGTCACTGAAGTTTCGGCTACAATGATATAGAAAGAGCAATACCAAAAATCTGTCTAAATGTTGTTTATAAGATCAAAAGATAAAGATAGTATCCTATCAAGAACAAAATTAGCCGCTACACTAGGGGAACCATAACTGCACTTAAATCTCCACATTTTATAATTTCTTACAGGAAATAACAGATAAGTGAAACCATATTTGGTGGCAAACCTCATAATTAATATTCCTTGTGAGTGAAAGTAGAAAACAATTTTTCATGCTAACAGATGTTTACAGTACTGTGTGAAGTTTAAAAGATCACAGTGTAATACATGTAGTAGTCATACCATCTTTAGTTGTAAAAGACCAGACAAGAAGTTGTGCTGGGTAAATTCTATCAGTAAAAATGGAATATCTCTCTGCTAAGCATCAGAGAATATGCTAATATTTAAAAATGTAACACCTTAATTTCAAACCTGTTCCACATTATCGATTTAAAAAAAAATAAAATGCAAAATGTACATGGCTCTAATAATGTAAGACAATAACAGTTATATGTGGAGTTTAATGTGAGAAACTAGAACAAAACTTTGTGACAATGTGGCTTAAATAATGTAAGACAATATACCGAGTTATATCGTAAAGGATTTTAATGTGAGAAACACAAAAAAACTTTGACCGAGCAAAGGGCTATTTCTAATAATGTAAGACAATAACAGTTATATGTGGAGTTCAATGTGAGAAACTAGAACAAGCGACTTTGACAAGTGTGGATCCAATAATGTAGAAAGACAATAACAGTTATATGTGGAGTTTAATGTGAGAAACTAGAACAAACTTTGACGAATGTGAGCTCTTTAATAATGTAAGACAACCAACAGTTATATGTGGGGTTTAATGTGAGAAACTAGAACAAAACTTTGTAGACAATGTGAGAAAAGAAGCCCAAAGACTTTTTTTCAGACAATGGTATTTACTCCGGATATCTCAACAACTCAGATCTTAGTTCATCTATAACAAGCGTTGGAAAAATATTAGTTTTCTGATGTTAATTTTATTGCAGGCTCCCATTCAGTTTTTTCAGCTATTGCCCTTATTTCATTCCCTAATTGTTGTAAAAAATTGAAAAAAGATGCGGTTCCTCGTAAATGTGATCATTATTCTTTATAAAAACCAGCATGCAACCACTTTACTAACCCCATTCTGAGGCAACTCTATTTCTCCTAAAGTTAATTTATTTAGAAAGTAAGAATTAAACCAGTAAAAATATTCTCTTACCGACTGACAGAAAAACCGCTGTATTTGTTACTTGTGGACTCTAAAGGCTTCATGGCAGAAAAGGGTTTCTTGTTGTAGTTTATATTTTCATCAGCATCACCGCCGTCTTGACCTACATAATTTATCAGCGATGGACTCACCAGACAATTCTATAGTCTAGACTTGGTGCTTTATCTGGAACTTGGGAGATGGGACAAATTCTGACCAGACCTGAGCATCAACTTAGAATGTGGATATCCTGCTGCCCAACGCAACAAGGGAAGTAGCCTCTTTCTGTGCTGGTGAATCCGTTACCTGACGAATTGCTCTACTCAAAATACATTGTGTGGATACAAAAACATTTTTTCTCTCCACAACAGTTTAATTAAAGATTACGGCAAAAGGCATCTTTAACTAATAATGAATCCAAGATACGTACGATACAATGTAGTTTGAATTCATGGTGAGTACCAAGAGTTTTTTCTTTTTCACTGAATTTCGATCAGTACTTGATGAACATTTTATTATCTAAAATTTATTTTTTTTTTTTACCGACTAGATTTATTTTTTTTTTTCAAGAACACTGTCTCTACACATTTTTTCTTTCCAATGTCTGAAGAAGCTTGAAGAAAAGATAAACTATATATTTTAATGTGATGTATATAGAAACTGCTAAGGTTATATATACAAAAATTTAGACACAATTTATGGACACGCTGTTGAATTAATCATTTTAAAAAGATTAAGCAGAGTTTAATAAAGCAGTGCTTTCAACACATTACTTGACAGATAGAAATGCTTTTTTTTTTAAGGAGAATAATTTTGATTCAGTGTTTTCATGAATAAAAATTTTAAAACCAACTATAACAAAGCAGCAAAAAAAAAAAAAAGGACTTACTGTTATAAAATTATTTACCAATTCAGCATGTTTTAAAATGCTATTAAAAAATTTAAGAAGTTCTGGACAAATAGATCATAGAGAGGCAACGTTATTATTACATAAATGATTTCTAAATATAAATGAAACCTAAAAAGTTTAACTAGGAGACATTTGTGAAGTTTTTTTCCTTAATACCTATCTATGATTCATTTTTATGTACCGAAACAAACCTGATGTTGAATTATAATATCCGAGGAAACATTTCCTCACAAAATTCCACATGGCAATATAATATCCCCATCCAGAGCTTGACTGACTTTGGAGCCTCGTGATCATATCTGAAAACACAGACAGTTGATTTCTTACGTACATTTCAGAATCTTGGATTTCCAAAGTGATAGGACAAAGGAAATGATGAGTTTCCCCTCCCATATAAAGTGTAAAAAAAAATGGTGGACCCAAAATGAAAAAGAAAGCAAAACAAACTGGCATCTCACAAACAGTAAACTAGTAGTCACATTGATAGAAAACCCTATCAGTATTTTTGGGCTGCATAAAACATAAAGTTATCAAAATATTACATAACATTTGTGTTTGTGGGTGTTTGTGTGTGTGGGTCAGTCCATCTGTGTAACAACTCTGAACAACTTTCTTTTTTTTTTTTTTTTTGTTTATATTTATACAAGGTCCCCCTTCTTGCATCCCAACTAGGGAGTTCAGAGTCTAATGAATTATACAAGCACAATCCAGGACATAGGTTGGTGACTTTAGCTTTACCAAAAGTTGTGGAAATGTAGAAGAAGAAGAAATCAAATGTCTAGGCACCCTTTTTTTCAGGCTAGATGGGCTTTCAAACGTTTACTAGGACCTGAAAAAAAACCTCAGTGTATATCACCTGGCATTTTGAAACCTAGAAACAGTTGAACACACACCACTGCATCATCCAATCTCCTCCCCCACCTTCCCCCCACCAAAAAAAAAAAAAACCAGCTTTTGCTATCAGCAATTTTTTTGGCAGCAGTGGAATTTGGATACCTAGACCCTGATCTAAGATTGTTTATGACAGGTATGAGAATGACTGACTCCAGACCTCCATGTTGGGGCTGGAAATCTCATTGTTCAGGTCGGAGGAAGAGCATTCTGGCTTTGTTTTATAAATTTTGACACTTGACACTTCTCCTGAAAAAATACAATGGCACAAAATGAAGACACCGACTGACTGTCTTTTGTTATTTTAAAACATATTTTTTTTTTTAATTTCTAGATTCAGAAAATTAAGATTAATTACAAAAATTATAAGTATCAGCATTTCATGTTATCTTTTAGACTAAAATAAAGTTACATTTGTGGCTATCAGGGCAGATCAGAAGAGTAGAAATCATCTGTTTTCATAACACCTCCTGCATATTTGTGGGATTGTGTTGTGTGTGGTTAGCACAATGCCCATCATCCTTTACATCCCCAGCTAAAATCAGGATTTACCGTCATTTAAGCTGGGGGGACTTGAAAGGACTAACACCAACTTTCAGTAGGACCGAAAATTCCCTTGGTTCTCACAGAGGATCGAACCCAGGACTCTCATATCGAAAGTCAAGCATTTACATCACTCTGTCATGCAATTCCCATTAAGTTAAAATGCTTCGTACATTTTGTTTCAAAATAAAAATTTTTTTACTGGAACATTTTCCTCAAAAGAAACATACCTCAACTCTCTATTCATAAGTAGTCTACTTCGCTTTTACCCCATTAAAATTATTGTGATGACATATATAAAAATTAAAACACTAATTCTCACCACATGGTCAAAGTATAATTTTAGAGAAACTTCAAAGTTCTAAAACCTCATATGATTCTGTTGTTTCTTCATCATCTTCTATAATTCAAGATGAAAAAAGTTGGTAAAAAAAATGGTTGAACACATTATAATATCTCCAGTTTTTTTTCCCCTATAAAGTGATAATTGAAGTTACATGATCTTAAATATGTACCTTTATTGCTTCTCAATGGCTGGAAGGTTCCACTGCGTACCTTGCAGTTTGATGTGAGGTTTTTACTGGGTCCACTTGAATTTCTTCCGGACAAGATCATGTTCTTCTGGTAAATTTTGCTGAATAGCTGCCAAGTCACTGTTAATCGTCATTATCATCTGTATATGTTTTGAAGAAAAAATATTGATGAAGATTAGAACTATCACTGAAAAAAAAAAAGTAACGACTTGATTTTTTTTTCTAACAATATATCTGATCAATTAGTGCAATCAAAAAAATATGCAAGGCACAATGTTAAAAGCATGCTGGTCATATCTTCTGAAGACTCTAAAAATAATGAAAAGAGGTCAGGGTTAGTTTAAAACACAAAAGGTTCAACTGATATCTTATACACTTCCTCTACCACCAAGATGAAGGCAAGGAAGTGAAAAAAAAAAGTAAAAATGCGAAGCCACTCCATCAAGCTAATCTGGCAAAGAAATGTCCTTCCATTTAACAGATAAATATATTCTAACAACAGTTTTTTTTTAATCTATAAAATTTAAAAAATCAGTATTTGTATACTTATGTATATCAAAATAAAAATCATGTCATGCAGTGATGAGCGCCTCCATTGTAGACCTGGAGTGTCTCAAGTCCACCTAGATTTAATGGGAAAAAGTGTAAAGGTGGCTGGCTTTTGTGCTGTTTACACAACCCCTCTAAGTATGTCATGGTAGAGAAACACATAAATTCTACACATCATCTGCCCTGAACTACCCCTAAGTATGTCATGGTAGAGAAACACATAAATTCTACACATCATCTGCCCTGAACATCATACCATCATAGCTCTACTGTTTTAGACAGATGCGGTGAGTCTGAATGACACAGGTTCAAATCCTAGCAATGCCATTTACATTTATATGCCACCATGGCTAGTGTACATTTACAGATCTTATCCATCCTTCAAACCCTACATGCTTTTTATTTTAATTGATGGAGATGGTAATGTTTAGTCATTTCACATTTATTATAGCAATGAAGAAAGATTGCTTTCAACCAATACATTGCCAATAACAATTAAATGTAATTATGTCCTTGAACATACTATTCAATACTAATTGAAG